>CAWUFW010013705.1:0-458504 GCA_963921515.1 Calotriton arnoldi
CTGATACTGTATTTGTAGGGGTGGTATCTCTGCTACCTTTTTTGGCCCTGCGCTCACTTTCATTTAGTGGCCCCATAGATTTAGCTTTTTGTAATTAATATTTTAATTGATATTTACATTTTCCTTCAGAGAGACCTTTAGCCTTCGGGGGCATCTAATTTCTGCCCTAGACTTTTAGTTTATACTCCTAGATACATTCGGACTTTTAAATATGGACGTTATACGTTACAGTCTTTTTTCTTCTCCTTATTTTTGTTCTTAGTACTACAGATGCTGGTATTCACTACAGCATTAACCAATGTGTTATACTGTTACTACTCATCCATATAGCCGGGACGGAATTACAACCGGCTTAGAGGTGAGCATCTCTCATCCTCTTTCTTCTCCTCTCTTCTATTATATTCTCTTTACCCTGCTCGGTCACTGATTTTTTCTGATTTTCTCTTTTTCTTGTTACTTTTTATTTTTCTTCCAGAAATTGTCTTTTTCCTTTCATATGTCCTTAGGTAAGGTTTACTTCGAGAATTTTTTGGATTCCACCCACTTTCTCTACGTCTTGTTCTTTGCCTTTGCATTTTTGGGTCTTGGTTATTCTCTTTTTTTCCTTCTATCACACACCCATTTGTCACATTATGTGGTTGCAAATTACTTATGCATGGTTTTAATATACAGGCCAGATGAGAGAACCACATTTTAGGGTTTTGTGGACTGGTATTCATTATTATCAGTTTAGTATGTGACTGTAATGTTTTAAATATCAACACATGTATGCACTTATTGGTGTTTTTGTTGCTCTTATTTTTTCATGATTAACAATTCTTCGGTTCTGGTCCCATTGGGTGTAATTTGCACTAAAGTCACTTTTTTATCGCCTTTTCGGTCTGCAGTTATTTTAACTGCATGACACAGTGTATTAACATATTGCTATTATACATCCTGTAGCCCTGAAGAAGTCGTGGGTTCCTACCCTGATGAAACACGTGTTGGCTGGGCATTTGGTCTGCAATTAAAGCACAAGAAGAAAATGGCATTTTGACTACTGTATATGTCTTGTATGCATGTTATTTGCAGTAATTATACTGTCAACACTGATCACGTGTGCACAGGTCTCTTATATTATTGTATCTTAGACTTCGGTCGACTCCTGGGGTTTAGGGTTATCCCCTACCTGTAGCACCGCACTTAATCTTCCATTGCTTCTTACATACGTATACACCGGCAGGCGCCATCGCATACCACATCACGCCAAACGGCTTGCTAATATGCGTTATGGAATTCCAATAGAAGCCCAGGTTAGATGTGCAGGATATCTAACCTGGGCTTCTATTGGAATTCTATAATGCATATTAGCAAGCCCATTATCGCCGTTTTAGCGGCAGTTTCCTGCCGCTAAAACGGCGATAATTTTGACGTGGGTCTTGCTAATATGCCCCTTTATCTCATTAAACTATAGTACAAAATAGCGACTCGTGCCTTATTATAAAGTATTTTAAATGTCACAGTATTTGAGGTTCTTATGCACATATTTTACTAAGAGCGCCTACGCTGCATTCATATTCTTAAGTATGCTGTAGTGTCATCTCCTAAAACACTTTAGAGAACTATCCTCCCTCTCTTCCTATTAATCATCAAAGATCATGCATGTGAAACATGTTTTCCAGCATTCGTGAATATTTACCAACCAATTACACACAAACTCGCAAATGTGTTTCTATGAAAAGCGTCCAAGTCCACCTTCTACGTGCTTCATTCCATGAAGCTGTACTGAATTAAAATAAAAAAAATGAGTCCTACAGTTTCCTTTAAAACTACGAGTGCCACAATGTGCAAATACCAAGGTTGTCTAAATTTTCCACCTACTCCCACAATCTTACATTTTTGTCTCACTACTGCTTTGAATGCTTTCCACACATTACTAATAGAAAAGGTGCCTTTGTTTATTTCTGAAAATACACATTATTTTTCATCTATTTAGTGAACAATGACCTCATTAACTAGCAAAGTACTATCCAACCAGTAGGATATTCTACCTATCATCATTAAGCTTGATAAGGTGAATTCACACTCACTACTTGTGAATGGTCTAAAATCACGACCAGCATAATTGTTTACCCTTTGCAGTGTACATCTCTTAAAATAAGAAAGTAATCCATTCAGACATGCCTGTTATATCACTGGCTCACATTAAGTGAAGCCCATTTAAAGTGCGGCCAACAGGCAATGACTGACAGCCGCACTCCCTCCCCAGTGTGTCTGTTGGCCATTGGCTGACACTGGGGAGCATATAAAGGCCCCTCTGGCACTCTGCAAGTAAATGGGGCAATAGTCTTTCTGCCCCCAAGAGCGCAGATGGGATTAATTATTCCCGATCTGCCACCCAGGGAGGGATCAGAAAGCCCACTAGATGCCAGGGAAAGTTGTTTTTTTTAAAGAAATATAGGGGTAGGAGCTGCCAACCATGGGCATGGCTATTCCTCTGACCAACTAAATGGGGCAGCTGTCTTTCTGCCCCCTTGGGGGGTGGGAGATGTGGGTGATTACTCCTGATCTGCCCCTCTGGGGGGAAGAAAGCCCACTAAACACCAGTTTTTTTATTTTTTATTATTGGGATGAGAGCTGCCCACCATGGTCATGGTTATGCCCGACCCCAACTAAATAGGGCAACAGTCTTTCTGCCACCCGGGGGGCATATTGAGTAATTACCTCTGATCTGCCCTCCTGGGGGTGCAGAAAGCCCACTAGACACAAGGGAGGTTTTTAAAATAAAAAAATAGGGGCTGGATCTGCCCAATATGGGCATAGCCATGTCACCACCCCTAGTAAATGGGGAAACCGTCTTTCTGTCCTCCTGGGGGGCAAATGGGGGATAATTACCCCTGATCTGTGTCCCCTGGGAGCAAGAAGCCCAATAGATGCCAGGGAAAGTTTTTTTGTTGTTTTTTTTTTAAATATAGCGGTGGTGGCTGCCCACCATGGGCACGGCTAAGCCTCTACCCCAATTAATGGGGCTACAGTCTTTCTGTCAACTTTGGGGGGCAGATGGGGGCAATTACCCTTTATTTGCTCCCCCTCCCCAGGAGGCAGAAACCCCACTAGAGACTAGGGACTGAATTCATGCAGTATTTTTGGGGGGGAGCGGGATCAAATAGACTTTCTGCCCCTCCTGGGAGATGCATAGGGTATTCACTGCCAATGTGTTATCCCCCCTCCCAGCGGACAGAATCCCCATTGGACACCAGGGATTTCGAAATCGTGTTAAAACAAACAAAAGGATGGAGTGACTTAACCTGGCTTCAAGCCGTACCCCTGCCCAATTGAGGTCAATGGTGTCAGATAGGAGGTTTGCCCAGTTGGGGAGGTTGCCCCAAACTTGTTTCCGGTTGGTAGAAAATCCACCTTACACCAGGGATTTTGCCTTTGGGACAAAAGTAAGTGGTGCGAGTGTTGCACTCTGGCATTGGCCACACCGCGCACCAAAAAAGAAAAACCGGTATTCCCCCCCCTCCCCGAGGCAGACAGGAAGTGTGCCCCCAATTTGCCCCTGTAAGGGGGCAGAAAGCCTGCTATATTGCAGGAATAGATATTTTTTAATAAAAGAATGAGGTGGGTCTTGCCCGTTCTGACACCAGGCACCACCCTCACCCCTAAAACCTCAACAGTCATTCTGCTCCCATGCAGACTAAAGCATCCCATCCCAATGGCAATAGAGAGGACATTTCATTCTTTTAGATGTTGTTTTTTCATATGGGCCAGGAGAGTGTGGCTAACTCCCAATATCGTCCCACTTGCATTGGTGGACAGCTGCACTTTTTGGGATTGGGTAGTCTGCCACCTGGAAAAACATCCCTGGCACTAGGCCCAGCCATACAAGTGGCACAGCGTTTTTATTAGCACAAGTGAGGTAACGTTGGCTGGTAGGAATTTTGTGGATTTCTGCACATTCAGGAAGTTTCCATCACAGAAATGTAAGGAAAATGCATGATTTCAGGCAAGATTAGAGGTTTGCAGGATATTGTAAGAAAACCTCCTGGGATCCACACAAGGCACACCACGCTGGACTTTCCTCGTTGTCTAGTTTTAAAAAATGTGCAGGTTTGTTAGGTTCCCCTAGGTGCCGGCTGAGCTAGGGCCCAAAATCCACAGTCACCCACATTGCAAATAAAGGGTCTGTTTTCAGTGGAAAAATGTGATGTATCCATCTTGCGTTTTGGGCTGTTTCCTGTCGCAGGCGCTAGGTCTACCCACAGAAGTGAGGTACCATCTTTAGCAGGAGACTTAGGGGCATGCTGGATGGAAGGACATTTTTGTCTCTCTGTAGATTCCAGAACTTTCCATCACAGAAATGTGAGGGAAATGTGTTTTTTTAGCCAAAGTTTGAGGTTCGCAAGGGATTCTGAGTACAACAAAACGGTGAGAGCAACACAAGGCACTCCATCCTGTATTTCTGTATTTGGTGGATCTAGCCAAATGGATAGACACCAGCTGCTTGAAACTTAACACCCATAAGATGGAAGTCCTGGATGTGGGAAAACAACCTTTGATATGGTTTTGCATCCAAAAGATTACAAGGAGGAGAAGCCACATATTCTGTGATGGAAACAGAAGCCTTCGTTTGCTGCTGGGGAGTTAATCACTTTAGATTTTATGTGTGGGTTTTACCTTTTAAGGTCAGGGCAGGAGGAAGAGGTTTGGAAGGGAATGTCACACCACGTATATCAAGGTGGCTGCTGTCAGTAATGGATTATAATTTTGAGATTGAATTTGTGAGGGGCACCAAAAAAAGTGTTGTGGTGGATGATTTATCAAGAATGCCAGTGGATGAGGAGGAAGTTGTTGAAGAGGAGTTTGATAGAGAAGAATGTAGATCCAAGGGACATAAGGCACTAAATATGGAAAAGTGGAATGCTGTAAAGGAGAACAATTTGGTGATGAAAGAGGCGGATGCAGGAGCTGTACAAAGATGGGGTGACGAAAATGAATTGAGTAAAGAATTGAATTAATATTTCAAAGTCAAGAATGAACTAAGCATAATTGGTGAAAGGTTAATGAGAAGAAATCAACTTGACCCTCCCAGTTTGATCCGAACATGCCTTATCAACATTGTGCATGAGGGACATCTGGGACGTGGAGTAATGAAAAGGAAAGTGAGACAGTCATTCTGGTGGTCTGGCATGGACAGTGATATTAAGGATAGGGTGTGAAATTGTGTTGCGTGTGCAAGCAGTGATAAAACCAAGGTAATGAGGCAATCTCCGTGGGAATATATGGTTTTTCCTGAAAGACGGTGGGAAAAGTTGGCTATTGAGTTCCTGGGGCCTGTTGCAAGGTTAGGATCAAGAAATAGATACATCCTGGTACTGGTAGATTATCCCACTAAATGGTTTGTTATAAAAACTATGGCGCAACTTAACACGGCAGGGGTTATTGAATTTCTTGAGGAAGTTTTAATGGAAGAGGAAATACCTAAAACCATTGTTTCTGATAATGGGTTGTAATTTGTTTCTAGGGAAATGACCAGTTATCTTTCCAGGATGGGAATGGCCCATGAGAGGGTAGCCCTTTTCTGACCACAGGCCAATGGGTTGGAAGCGAGGGTGAACCACTTAATAATTGAAAATATCCAGTTCTTTTAGCCAATCGTCTTCCCTGGAGAAAAGAGCTAAGGAGGATAATTTGGGCACATAGGACAGCTCCTCATTCTGTGAAAGATGTATCACCATTTGTATCCTTGAAAGGAAGGGAACCTGGCAGGAAGGAATGCCCCGTATAGTTGATTGGAAGAGTGAATGTAAGGGTAGATTGTGAAAAAGTGAAGAAAAGAGTCATGGAATCACAACAGAAAAATGCACAGCAATACAACTAAAGGAGAGGTATGAAGAGGTGTTGTGTACAAAACGGAGATTGCGTTGTTGAAAGGAAGGGAGGTTTTATCCATAAGGAAAATACCAAGTATTCTACTCCATGCAGAGTAAAGGAAACCAAACGTAGTGTAATAATTCTGAAGGGTGGAACTACGTGGAGTATGGGAGATCTGTGTAAAGTTAACGAGTAATGGAAGTATGCAAGTGGATGAGAAAAATAGGAAGATGTACTGTATATTATTATTACTCAAGAAACACACAAATATATATATATACACGCGCCCCTAACAGGGAGGATGTACTCGAGCACCTCACCCGTGGCACCACACACATGACGCACTCAGGTTAAGAAGCTTGCCGGCACGTGCTTCGGTCTTCTTAAAACCTTAAGGAAGTTTCTTCCTCTCCTTCCTAGGGCTGCGAAAGAAACAGTCATTCGCGCTCTCATTCTATCACGGCTGGATTATGCCAATGCTCTTTATGCTGGCATTCCGGGCTACTTGTTGAAGAAGCTTCAAGGGTTCCAAAATGCGGCTGCCAGACTTCTCTTTGACATGTCTTCTAGAAGTAGTGTGAGACAACATCTACGCTCACTTCACTGGCTTCCCGTGGCAGAACGGGTTAAGTTTAAATCCTTAGTTATTGCCCACCGCTCGCTCCATGGTTGTGGCACTACCGACCTGCAAAAACGGTTCTCCTTCTACGCCCCTTTGAGACAATTGCACTCTACGTCTCAACTTTTAGCCCAGGTCCCCCGCTTTAAATGCCAGAGGCTAGGTGGCTGCTCCCTCGCCCGCAAAGCCGCAGTGGCATGGAGTGCTCTTCCGTTTTCTCTACGGAACACTCAGGACCCGTTGGTTTTTAAGAAGAATCTGAAAACGTACCTCTTTGTTTAACTGTCAGGCCCCCACCCCTCTTGGTCTCGCGCCGGGACACTCTTGAGTATCTGTGCGCGTTATAAAATAAAATAACATAACATAACATAAACCCTAGGGCGATTAAGCAAATAAGACCCGCACCAATACCAAACTGTAAGAATAGATGAGAAGCATAATATCGAACCAAATGCAATCCACGAAATGCACATTTTTGTATTTGTTTTTCACACAAAAGTTGTAAATATTTTTTCTATGTTTACTAATGTGTCACGTGGTATGTTTGACCACAACGACTTTACTTAAATGGGTTATGACCCAGGATGGGGTCAGGTGATCAAGACCACGGACGTGGTCAAAACGCGTCTTTTTGTCAAAGAAAAATAAAATCTTTAAACCTGATAGAGTGGGCTCGTGGATTTGCTTCTCGCTGCATCCCGCTACGTGTGGAATATATATATATATATATAATCGCTCCAAATTTCTCCCGGAATTAGCCAAGGAAAACAGCACTCGCGGGGGCAGGTTCATAAGATTTATTGCTCGAACCACAGGCACAGACGCATTTCGGCAACAGCCTTTCTCGATGTTTGCCGGCAAACGCCCAAACCACCATTTTTAAAGACATCATTAACCTCGCATTTCCTTGTGGCAAATAGACAAAGGACTATCCATATCCGATCGGGTGAGGTTTGGCCACACTATAGGTCCCGCCATCTTGGACCTATTTCCTGATCCAATATTGATCAAGCAAACGTTACAAACCAATCATTGGCGGATTTTGTTCAATGCGGTGGACAGAGCCCATTCAGGCCTACATCTCAATTTCTTCCACAGATGCCATCAGATACGATAGATACATTTACTGAGTCAGTCATTAAAGATCTTATGCGCCTACGGAAAGTAAAGAAATATCTACCTATGAAAACTAGGAACTTTTCCAAGCAACAACAATTGGCCTCATACGAATTGAGTCAAGATACGAATATCATATGCAAACCTTCAGATAAAGGTGGTAATATTGTTCTCCAAACTCGAGAACGATATAATGGGGAGGCCAATCGACAGCTATCGGACATAAAATGTTATGTGAAAATCAAGGAAAAAGAATACCATCAAAGTATCACTAACTATCATCTTCTGATATCCGATTGGCATAAGAAAGACATGCTTGACGTGGAGGAATATTTATTTCTCAGATGTCTAAATCCAATGATCCCAACATTCTACCACCTTCCAAAAGTCCATAAGGATCAATTGAACCCACCTGGAAGACCCATTGTGGCATCTCAAGGGAGCCTGACAGAACACATGTCGATATACATTGACTTTTTCTTGGCACAACATGTACAGGAACTTAAGTCATATATTAAAGACACGAAGGATTCTTGGGACACTTGAATTCAATACAATGGGAGGATGGGTTTCAACTGATAGTACTGGATATTACCAGCCTTTACACATGCATCACACATGGTGATGGTCTAAGGGCGGTGAAGTACTTCTTGGACAACCGTTCTTTAAAATTCTTGGAACATAACATGCTATTGTTGAATTTCATCGAATTTTGTCTTAACAACAACTTATTCCTCTTTCAGAATCAATTGTATAGACAGGTCTCGGGGACGGCCATGGGCACCTGCTTCGCCCACAGCTACGCAAATTTATTTGTGGGCTGGTGGGAGGAGCAGGTGGCCTGGGCCGAATCCATGATGCATGGACGGACAGGATTGTTACGTGGCATCGTTATATCGATGACCTGTTTATTGTCTGGAGAGGGTCACCTGAGACAGCATATACATATATAAAGGAATTGAACTCCAATGAGGTCAATTTGGAATTCACGGGAGAAGTGAGTTCTACATCTGTCAACTATTTGGACCTCACTGTATATGTGGAGAAAGGGAACCTGTGCACCAGGTTGCACAGAAAGTCTACGGCAGGGAATTCTACCCTCCATGCCTCCAGTAGCCATCCCAGAATCTTTATTGACAGTATCCCCTACGGGGAACTGTTAAGACTTAAGAGAAATTGTTCAAGTGAACATGAATTTTAATTAGCCGCTAAGGACAGTATGTCACGCTTCAGCGTGAGAGGCTATAGCCACACTGTCCTTGAGCAAGCTTTAAAATGAGCCAATTTTTTTAAAACAGTGGAGTTGCTACAAGATAGCAAGAAGGAATCTGTGAAAGTCCCTAAGAAAATCCCCGGGAATAAGGATAAGTTTAGATTGATAACTACTTATTCTGAGAATGCCGGAGATTTTAGGAGGATCCTACGAAAAAACTGGCACCCACTCTTATCTGATATCATGATAGGGAGTGACCTTCCACCGAATCCCCAAGTGACCTTTAGGAGGGCTAGATCCTTAAGGAACAACTTGGTCCACAGTCATCAAACCATGGGGATGAATAAATCTATGTTGGGCCCATTAAATGGGTTTTTCCCGCATGGGAAATGTAAAACTTGTAAAGGCAGTAGAAAGGTCCTGTCTTACAACAGTCCGACAGTAGATAGCCCGAAAAGAATAAGGAAATTCCTCACATGCACGACTCCCTATACAGTATATTGCCTTATGTGTCCCTGTGGCCTCAAATATATAGGCAGCACGATCAATCCAACTAAATTTCAGACCCTGGAACATATGAGGGCCATAGCGAATGGAGATGAAGCATATCCTGTTGCACGTCATTTTAATCAAACACATCAATGCAACAGAGATCTCCTTAGCTACTACTGTATAGATCATGTGCCAGTTAACCCACGGGGAGGGGACAGAGTCCTTAGTTTGAGACGGTTAGAATCCCGCTATATTATTGATCTCCAAACCAAGACTCCCCTGGGGTTAAATAGTAGTGAAGAATTGGCCATACATTTAGGTGACTGAATATTCTGTCCCATTCACTTGATCATTTATCTGTCTCTTCATTTGGCTCCCTACTGTAATGAATTATATCAGGATATTGTAACTTGAGCCTATTTATTCACGGATGTGAAGTTGAAATGAATTTATTTATATATTTTGCTGCTTCTTTTAACCACCATATAGTTGATCGATGTATTATTCCATTGTGGTATTCCTATGATAATGTGCCCATTCAGGGCTAGATACAATTGGATACGGTGTGCATTGGAATCAAGTGCCCATCCAGGGCGAGATGAGGGGTATTGACTGACCACTTTATATCGAAATGCAAGCGTTAACTCCCACAGGCGATTGACAGCATAATATTATGCGTGCTCCATGATTGTATATACTGCATGATGAAATTAAGTAAGCCCGTCTTACACAACTTCGGGGGGGAAGTACGCATTCAGGGTATGACTGATAGGGATTCCTCCATAGACCATTGCATCCTCAGTGGCCCGAATTTCGCCCCAATTGACCGCAAAACTTGGACGCCTGACTGCTGAGAGTCCCCCCCGCACTAGCAATGGCCCCCCTCACCACTTTCGAGAACAAAAAGCTACAACACCTATGCCATTAATAATCATCATCTTCCGGGACCTATAACTATTAACCAACCCCGAGTGCACCTCCCTTAACCCAGGGAGATCCCGGAGGTATCCACATACATCTAGGCATACCACACAACAACTTGTTCTAGCCGCCACCTCGACTCTAGCACCAATACACCTCTTATACCCCATTGGGGTTTCCTCTCAGGGCTACCCACCCTGACACAACCCAGACCAGACCTGAGAAGAGCTCCGACGAGCCACCCTCCCACCCAAGTAACTAAAAATGACATCCACCACCACAATCCCCCCCAGCCCCTCCACACCAACACACCTAAAACCACATGGCCCAAACTCCTTCTACATCACTTTCCCCCACAACCTCTCCTCAAAAGCGAAAAGAAACCTGAAACATAGACTGATTCGTCAGCACCCAGAAACTCTAGTCGCGGACATCTACCAATGCACCTCCAAGGGTCAACTGAAAACGGATCTCATTTTCCATACCATAAGACCAGAAAACTGGAATTCCATTCTCAGATCACAACTCCACATAACCAAATCAACCAACACTCCATACAGCTGCAAGCTAACGTTTTCTATCCCCAACCACACTAGGCGCAAGGGCAACATCTCTGCAACCATCTACCACAACGGAACAGTTTTGGTTCAAGCCAATAACGACAACCTAGAAGCATTCAACACCCTCTTCCCCGCACTACGTAACGCCCCCTCGCACCCACACCGCACACACCCGACCTACTCCCCTTCCCTGGACAGACTAACCCGCAAAGAGACCCCTCAAACTAATCCCACTCCCTCCGTCAACCCCGCCATCCTCTCCCCCCTGAACAACCACCTCCCCTACGCCCACCTCGCACAAAACACGCACAATACACTCTTCCTCTCCAACACACACAGGAGGTACGACGCCAAGGATGCCCCGCATCCCCCGCGCAATCGCCACCTACCCCCTCCCCCCACTACACCGCACCAAACCAACAACTAGCGCCCTCAACCCGCTATCTACAATACCTAACCACACACCTCTCTCCTCACGCAAGAGGACGAAGGATCCACCACGCAATCCCCAACACCCCTTGCCCCCGGCCTCACACAAAGTCAACACCGACACCAGGAACACCAAAAGCAAATATATCAACAACAAGCTCTCTCCCCCGCGGGAGGACCCTGCACTAACCACCCTCACCCCCCCGTCGAGGAAACAACGCAACGTCTCGCTCTGCTGGAAAGCCAGCTAGAAACTGTAATACTAGGTCTTAACACAATCTTACTAAGCCTCTCCACACTCAGAGAGCCTAGCCAACTCCCTCTCTCGACTCCCGCTTTTCCTCTCACCAGACAGCAACAGCCCCCCAAGGCTTTATATCCCAGCTGGATCTCAACCCCCCTCTCAAACAAATCACAGAGACCCAAAAGAACAACTGCGGATATGTCTCCAAGTGAAGCGATGGAGCTCGCCGCCTCCTATGACACTCCTACATCTGCCACCCCAGAATCCAAGATCGAGGTTTTCACGGGATTCAGAAGAGACCGCCCCCTTCCAAGACACTTAAGACCCCCTGCCTTCCTCACCAATATTCCCGGGGATCCCCTAATCAAGAAACACAAAAATGAGGAGACCTCCACCAAATGCATGCTCATTAACTGCAGATCAGCCACCAAACATGCAACTGAGCTGGCGGAAACAATCCTCACCCATGATATAGACATCACCTTCATCACTGAAACCTGGCTAAACGAATTCTCGTCCCCAAGCCTGGACATGCTTGTGCCCCCGGGCTATGCACTCATAAACAAAGACAGAAAGGATCAACGAGGAGGGGGCATAGCAATCCTACACAAGGTCAACATCTACGTGACAGAAACAGACACCTTCAAATACAATACATTTGAATGCCTATCCACCAACATTAAGACCAAAGACAACAAATCTCTACTCTGCCACCTCCTCTACCATCCGCCTGGCAACACCACAGCATTCGGGGCACACCTGTCAGATCTGATTTCCTACTGCTCACTCCGAGACTCGAACTATCTAATCCTAGGTGACCTCAACCTACACTGGAATGAGGAAAACAACCCGCTAATCCAATCCCTGAACGATCTCCTAATCAACAACAACCTTATACAACACTGCTCTGAAGAAACACACGACAAAGGATCTATCCTGGATGCCATTATTGCTCAACGCGACACAATCCGTATCAACCGCATCCTGCCCGTTGACTGGTCGGATCACCACCTCATCCTATTCCGCATCAGCCAACCGATCCTAGGCAAACCCCACATGCTGGACCCCCTCAAATGGACAAGAAACCTAACTCAGATCCCCCTGGCAATCCTGGAGGAAAAGATGAGATCCCTCCTTCCCAGCTCCACGGATGATCTCTCCACAACAGAACTCACCTCTCACTATAACGCAACCATGACTTCCTTTCTGGACCAACTAGCCCCCCTGAAACTAAAAAGAGCCAGAAACATTCCATCCAGATCCTGGTTCAACACCGACATAAACTCCGAAAGGAGACACCTCAGGGCCACAGAAAGACGATGGCAGAACAACCCAACCTCAATCCTCCGCGAGCAACTCAAATCAACTCGAAGGAAGTACAAAAAACACATAATTAACGAAAAAACCTCCTTCTTCTGCACTGCTCTCGACAACGCAAAAAACAGACCCAAGGAACTCTTCAACCTCATCAGGCAACAGACTTCCAAGCCCCCCCCTTCCTCGATGGTGGCCTCCAAAGACCGGTGCGATAACTTCGCCAGCTTCTTCAACGACAAAATCACTAAGATCGAGCTCTCCTTGGATCTCAACCACAGTCCCACTCACAGGAGCCTGTCCCCAAGGACAGATGATATCGTACCCAATCACCCACCAAAACTCTGGAAATCCTTCAACCCCCATCTCTGAATCGGTGATAGTCAAACTAATCTCCACCTCCAAACCCTCTTCTCACGTCCTCGATCCTATACCCACTCAACTGGCTAAAAAACTTAAACTCTCCTTAGCCCCGCTCTGGAGCAAGATCATAAACAGCTCCCTGAGAACCGGAACCATTCCAGACTGCCTCAAAGTCGGCCAAGTCACACCACTTCTAAAAAAACCAGGCTTGGACACTAACGACTTGAATAACTTCAGACCCGTCTCCAATCTTCCTCTCCTATCCAAAATCCTGGAAAGGTGTGTTCTCCGACAATTGACCCAACACATGGACAACATCAACCTCCTGGACCCACACCAATCAGGCTTCCGACAAGGCTGCAGTACAGAGACAGCAATCATTAACATCATAGATGACATCCACAAGTCAATAGACATGGACCGATGCTGCCTACTCATACTTCTAGACCTATCAGCAGCCTTTGACACGGTTGACCACAAGCTACTCATCAAAGTACTTCAAAATAGGCTAGGTGCAGAAGAGACGGTCCTACAGTGGTTCTCCTCCTTTCTCCAGAACCGCACACAAAGAATAAAAATCAAAAACTTCTCGTCGGACCTACACCCCGTCAACAGAGGTGTCCCACAAGGATCAGTTCTTTCCCCTCAACTTTTCAACATCTACATGGAACCCCTCACCACCATACTCACAAAAACCAAAATCCTCTTCCACCTATATGCAGACGACACCCAGATCTATCTTGAAACCTCCTCCATCGATGACATCCAAAGACTTAACGACACTCTTAGAGAAGTCCAACATTGGCTATCCCTTAATCACCTGAAACTCAACCAAGACAAAACGGAATTCCTCCTCATCTCTAACAAAAAAGAGAACCCCCAAATCACAGAATGGCTGAAAGCCATTGACACCCTCAACGGCAATATCACCCTGGCTGACTCTGTAAATTCGCTGGGAATCACTCTTGATCCGAAATTAGACATGGCCAAGCACATCAAAATCTCTGCAAAAGCGCCTTCCTCAACCTGAAATTACTCAACAAAGTAAAACCCTACATCCCGCCCAAGGACCTCAAACAAGCTACTCAAGCACTAGTGCTGTCCAGACTAGACTATGGGAATGCAGCCCTCACAGGTACAGCTAAATGCCACTTAGCTCCCCTCAGAACAACACTCAATGCAGCAGCCAGAATGATCACAGGAGCAAAGAAATACGATCACATATCACCCGCACTCAAAGAGCTAAAATGGCTCCCAGTCGAAATGCGTGCCAACTTCAGAACTGCCTGCCTCACGCACAAAGCCCTGCACACCGGGAAACTTGCCTACTTGGCCTCCAAACTTAAGAAGGCCGGCCAGACAAGGACTCTCAGGAGCTCTAATACGCTTCTCCTCATCCCGCCGAAAACCCGTAAACAAAAAACCGCAGCCCGCTCCTTTTCTGGAAGTGCACCCAAAATCTGGAATTCCATCCCAGTCCACATCAGAACTACCCCATCCTTCCCAAAATTTAAAATGCAGCTCAAAGACCTCTTTCTCCATCGGCCGCCCCCGTATCGATAGCTCCCAACTGAGCACACCAGCCAGAACCGGGCAGATGCCAGATTCTCTGCCATCAAGACATCTACCTCCGCCAAGCCACCGGACACCTACCTCGCCCCCCCACCCCTAAAGGAGGCTGGCTTGAGCCAACATGCACACCGCTATGACTCCATCAGACTTCCTTGCCTTAATGCGGTACAGCACACCCATACCTCCGAAGCGCCATGAACCACTATACCATTATGTATACTACCCCACTACTATGTGATTTCCTCAATACTACTGCGTTACTGTATGATTTCCTGACACGTATGTTGTAAAGCGCTCCGATACCCTCGGGTCTGGCCAGCGCTATATAAAACTCTTAAATAAATAAATTAAATATACATTTTCTGCCCAAGTTGTGTTTAGGCATTTTTCTTAGATTTGTTTTAGATGTGTCTTTTAAACATCTGTTTTGTAACGTTTGCTTGATCAATACTGGATCAAGAAAAAGGTCCAAGATGGCGGGACCTTTAGTGTGGCCAAACCTCACCCGATCCGATATGGATAGTCCTTTGTCTATTTTGCCACAAGGAAATGCGAGGTTAATGATGTCTTTAAAAATGGTGGTTTTGGCGTTTGCCGGCAAATATCGAGAAAGGCTGTTGCCGAAACGCGTCTGTGCCTGTGGTTCGAGCAATAAATCTTATGAACCTCCCCCCGCGAGTGCTGTTTTCCTTGGCTAATTCCGGGAGAAATTTGGAGCGATAATTGTCATGCGGGAGCACCCCCCCACTACCAGCACTCGTCCGAGAGTGCATCGTGTTGGTGCTTTGTGGAGCTTTAACATATATATATATATTGTATTGTATTGTGATTAATAAATATTGGAAGGTACTCACCACTTACTGTTATGATATTATAGTGTGAAGTATATTGTACATGTGTTGTTCAAACAGTAAGGTTCAGGATAATATAAAGGGGCTAAGTGTGGTGATAATTAACCCTGGGCGTAGTTCGCGGAGTTGCGCTACGCGATGCTACGCGAAGCCTTAAAAAAACTCTGCCGCGCTACGCGGTGCTATGCGGTGCTACGCAAGCAGGGTAGTGCGATAGGAAAATGCTGTTCATGGTGATTGCACAGTGCCGGATGCTTGTCCGCACTGTGCAATCATTGCAAACGGCATCATGCACAGTGCAAGCGGTCGTTTTCTGCCGCTCGAGTAGATTTTTACTCGAGCTGCAGCTTTCTCAACGCGAACGGGCAGTTTCTCATCGCGAGCGGTCACGAGCATACGCGACCACTCGCAATGAGAAACCTGACCCCCCCCCGCGTTGAGAAATCTCGCCGGGAGGTTTATTTTCTACGCTCGCGCTCGCCAACTTGATGTTGCTGATTGCGAAGGAGGAAAAATCTCGCCGGGATGTTGATTTTGCTCGCTCGCGGTTGCCAACTTGACGTTGAGGAACGCGAGTGAGCATACGCGTAGCGGATTTTTTCTGCACTCCGCGAGATCCGCGTAACGCGGAGTGCAGAAAACTCCGCAAACTCCGCGAGCGGAGCGTAGTTCACCGCCCAGGCTTAGTGATAACATAGGGGATTATGCAAGGAATGTAGGATGTGATGATGCTTAGTGACATCAGAGTGGAATCAGGAGAGAAGCTGTGAGGTTGGAAACTGGCAGGACAACAACGAGGTCGGGTGGAGATGTATACCTGAATCTACAAATAAATATACTTATAACTGAAGGTGCACAGGCCTCATCTTTACACCTACTCACACAAGTGAGGTACCATTTATATCGGAAGACATGTGGGAGCACAGAATAGTAGAATATTTGTTATTACTGCTTGGGTTTAGCTGCATTTATACCTTCCAAATGTAAGCCAGTGTGCAAGAAAGAAGATATTTTGAAAAATATCCTCTAAATCATATGCTAGTACAGGTGCCCACAAATTCAGAGATGTACAAATAACCAATGCTTCTAAACTCCATATATTCTGCCCATTTCAGAAATATACAGGTTTTGTTGATACCCATTTTTCACTCTACAAATTTCACCCTGTAAATTGGTCTATACTCTTTACACAATGAAAAACAATTGTACGGTGTAGCTCAGTTGTTGGCTCTGGGTACCTCGGGTTCTTGAAGAACCTACAAATCATATATACCCTTGCAATCAGACAGGCCTAGCAGGCTTAATGGCATATTGCTTTTGTAAATCGGCCATGGTGACAAAAAGTTACCGATGAAAATGTTGTCACGAAAGGCCATTTTTTTCTTCCTATTTTCAATATTTCTCTATTTCAACAGTTAGTTTCTTTAGAAAAAATTTGAGGGATCAACGCATATGACCCCTTGCTGAATTTTGAATGTTGTCTACCTTTCTAAAATCTATACCTTTCCTGGATCACCCATAGATTTACACTGGTTTCCACCACAAACTGGAAGTAGAGTGAGAGCACAAAAAATAGGAATTATGGGCTACCTCTTTGAAAAATGCCAAAACTGTGGTAATTTTTTTTATTTTTTATTCATCTCTGCATGCCCCTGAAAGTTGGGAAGATGGTAACATTAGCACAGCAAACCATTCGTTGATGTCATTTTTAGGGAAAAAACACACACTTTTATCCAAAGCACTTTTTTCTATTTTTCCCCAAAAACTCAAAATATGGACATTGTTTTTTTTTTCTTGGTCCCCCCAGGGGAATCCAGAAGCCCTGGGTGCCTTTAGAATACAGAAGATTTTGGAAAAAAAGGACGCAAATTTGGCATGGGTACCTTATTGCCCAAAGCACAAACTACAACAAAAAATCCAAAAAAGGACTCAGCACTGGGGGGACAAGGCACAGCAGTTAAGCTGCTAAGTACGGTGGTTCAGCCGCCACATATCCTGTAATCCTTCAAGGAGACCATGTATAAGTAAACAATGTGCATTGTTTCTTTAATCCACCTTTATTTGGCTCCCCTTGCTGAGAACCTATTCATAGAAGCCATTTCCAGATTAAAATCACCTGTCATCATGATGGGAGCTGAGGTATTCATTAGGGGTGGGAGGAACTAGCTCAGTTTTACTCCACAGAGTTACCCAAAAACTCTGCGAGACTCCGCGGAATTCCGCGGAAGGCAGAGTTGTGGCACGTTGCTGTGCACGTGCTGGTTTTTAGCGCCAGGAGCTTGTCTCGTGCTGGAAAATTAGCATAAATGACACCTTGCACCATGCCAGAGGGTGCTGCTTCTTTCTGCCGCTAAGGTAGATTTTCTGCTTGAGCAGCAACTTTCTCACAATGAACAGCAGCTTTCTCAACGCGAGTGGTAGCGTGTTGCTGCGTCTGCCCACACTAAGAAATCTCATCAGGAGGTGGTCTATCTCTTGATTTTCTTGCTTGTGCTCGCCAACTTACTGATGGCAAGCCATGTGTGAGAAAAAACCCTGCCATATTTCAGAAAAACTCTGCTCTCCAAGCGGATTGCGGACTGGGCAAAACTCTGAGAACTGCGCCAGAGGAGTGGAGTTTACCACTCACCCCAATTATTCATCAACTTAAAATGATTCTAATTTATAACACTGGGATTATCATGAACTGGGCCATAGTAATTCACTGATAATTGTCCAGATCCAGGGCAGGTTACTATCAGCATTAACCATCAGCTTGCATCATCCTTTATTGTTGATTTAACCCTCAGCTGCTGATTGTTTTCTAATAAATATTGATACCCTGTGAGTAGTGCAGGCCACTGAGTGAGTTTCTTCTTGAATCCAGTTGTATTATGGATGAGAGCTCTTTATACTTACTGTGAAATGGGTTACCAGAATCCCTACCTTCTACTTCTAGAACCAACTAATCACTAGAACAAATTTCTGCTTGCTAATAAATCATTTGCATTCAAAGAAATTATTTTCATAATTCTCTTGGCCGACTTTGTTGATTCTTATATTAACTTTTCTGTTTAATCAGCATGGAAGACATGCTTTACATTTTCTTTCAACTGCATTTCATTTAGTGCTTGCATCTTCATTTATGCACCTGTTGAGTTCTGCCTTTTATTTACAATCCCTCCCCTATCAGAATTCCCTGCTGAGAGGCATTGTGGTCCACCGACTTTGTCCACCTCTTGTTTCCCATTTTCCTTAAGAAGGGAGTGAGCTAGCTCAGATCTTTGGAAATAAGTTGGGTGTTGAGCAATATTCCCACAAGTGCAGCATCAAACATGCCCCTTGATATGGGCAACCTGGTGCATTTCACCTGCAGCAGAATTTTTCAAGATAATCTACAGCTTGAATTTGTGAATTTGCTCTTGTGCAGAACTTTCAACTCACATATTTTAACAATCTTGACTTGAGCCATACACTGAGTAAATATAGGAATTAACAGGCAACATTCTTGAACCCCTTGCGTGGGTTCCAAACCACTGGAAAGATCTTGAAAGATAAATTCTTAGGGGACCTGAAAAACTTTGTCTCCATAGCAATTCGGAGCACACTTTCCTTAGTCAGAAAGGATTGCAAATATACAATTACTGTCCTTGCTTTTTATCTGGGCTTTCTCTGGATAGTATGAGCTCAAGCTATAGAGCAATCATTCACTGACTCTTGGTTTAAGACTAAATTGGTGATCAGTCAGGATACCAAAGTAACCACTGAGTTATTCTTCTCTAGTTCCTCTGGAAGCCCAACCACAGGCAGATTCATTTTCCTTAATCAGCTCTTGATCCTGCAGCTTTGAATTAGCCTCTTTAAAGCGTTTTCAAGTTGATCACTTTTCTCCAAGGAAGTGCACTTTGCCACAGTCACAAATTGCTCTAGGTTGTCCCACGATTGGTAAAGATTAAATTTTGTTAACCAGCATGTCGACCTTTCCCCCATTTTTCTATATGGTGGAAACCTGCTCTCTTTGAATCTCTTTCATCTCCTTGATTTGTTCGATAATGGAAGCCATATTTGCTGTTATTGGCCTTTGAAATGGCCTTCTTTTTCTTGCAGTGTCACCTCCATTTCTGAGAGCCTGCTGTTGCTATTCTCTGAGTCCTTTTTCCTGTGAACTGGCCCGATAGGGAAGTGGGTGATGGCCTCTTTATCCTGACTGTTCACTTGATTACTATCCTTACTGCACATTCTAGAGAAACTGTGTTTTTTTGCTCTGATAGAAGGCTCATTAAGATCAATGGGGTCACCCTGTCTCTCTCGGAGCCTGGGTGTATTATTAGAAAGCTACAAATGGTTCCTTTGGGTAAGCACCACAAGGTGCTAGTTTAGAACCAAAACATTTCTTCAGAATCACTATTGAATTATACTAAACAATCATGAATGTATCACACCTACAACAAGTTAGCAAAAATATATAAATGTATTACTTATTTTGTTTAGATTTTTCTGTTTTTCAGACAAACTTTGCAAACACAGCAAAGAAAATAAATACGGGCTGTCTTACAAAAGAACACACTAACAAATAGGCAGACAATTCAATGGGTGACTGTGGTGACATAAAGTGAAATGAGTGACCTTTCAAATTCAAACACAAACAAAACAATAACATAAATTCTCTATCCTTTTCCAGTCTTTCACTCTAGCCTACATTATTTTCTAAATCACTAGCTATAGTGAGCCTGGACATGAGATAGTTTCACGTCGACATTTCGACCCTGTGGATATGTGTTTGTAGATACATCAAATAGGGTCTTCTTCAGGACAAAAGCAGACTAGCGACAGCCTATTTAAAAAGGAAATAAGATTCCTATTAGTGTGGTGTGGGATAAAATAATTACAAGTGTGCGAGCAGCCATGCTCTAGGGGTACTCACCCTTGTTAGTTAGATATTAAAAGACCCGGATCTACTCCTCCAAGCCCGGATGGAGCTTGTCAACAGACAACTCTTTTACAGACGGGGATCATCTGAAAAATGGAGAAATTGTCCATTACAATTACCATAACCAATATGTACACGTAATCTAAGCTCAGGGCAGTTACTGCGTCCGTAAATGATTTCAAGGGCACTTACCAATGTGCCTCCATTCTTGAATCTGTAAATGTTATCAGCTGTATACCAACTTCCAGCTGTATACCTGTTGGGAAAGTAAAATTCTAAGTGTACTACTCCTCATCGCTCTTATCAAAAATAAATCATAATACCGCATTTGCAGTATTACAGCTAATACACTTACCCCACTGGTCCTGTGCTTCGACCTCCAGGGGGTATAGAAAAAAATCCGTTTGTAATTGCTGCTCTCAAAGCCAGTAATAATTAGGGATGTCCAAGTCCATCGATTTCAGCTATGGGGAGATACAGACACGCAGACAGACATACAGGTGGTAACTCCTGAACAGGTATCCACACACACTTTGACCAATGACCAAATGAACCCCATCATAAATCTATCTGACTATACCCTCACTGATTCAGAAAACAGTATTCTTTCTAAGGGACTATCATTTATCCCCACCACCCCCCCCCCAGATTCATTTAACACTAAGGTTGAATTACAACGTTTCTTCAGGAAGATCATATTGAAATATTACTTCATGAAAAATCCATTAATCAACAGGCAAAATGCTGCCACACCCTTTAGAACTCACTCTTACTTCACGCCAGCAGCACACTTGGTGTCTCACAATATCCTGGCTTATGAACAGATTGTTTTGAAAGAAGTGATGTATGTACTAAAGAACAGGGAGTACATCAACTATAATGTCACAAAACCTGAGAGAGACAGTCTAGCTACCTTGAAAAACAATCAAGTTATTGTCATAAAGGCAGCTGACAAGGGTGGTGCTATAGTTTGCAAAGTTTGTCTGAAAAACAGAAAAATCAAAACAACTTGTTGTAGGTGTGGTACATTCCTGATAGAAAGCTCAGCACCTGAAGCCTGATTCTCAAAAGTAAACTTACACATTTGTGTAAGTTCACTCTTTTTCGGTATGCACAAAACTGCAGAGACTCCGCAGTCGAGGCAGAGAACGCCACGCATAAAAGATAGAACAGGACAATCTTTATATGTGCAGAGTTCCACAAACGTATAAGTTTACCTTTGTAAATCAGGCCCCATGTGTTCATCTTTCTCAGTCTCAGAGTCCTAAGTCACAAAGCTGGCATCTATTCAATCTCCTGTCTCAATGATTATTTCACCAGTTCTATCCTTGTCTTGAAAGCCTTCTTAACTTTCCTTAACATTAGCGTTTTGTAATTGCTGGGACACTAGCGGAGTGTATAGATTTGGCACAGCTGTTCCATAAGTGCATATAAATTTAACTATTAAATCTCTGGAGGGATAAGTGGCTTGTATCACTGCCTGCAATTCCCATAATTCAACAAGGATATTCTCCCTGGAAGGGTCTCACCACCGTGACTATGCCTGGAAGTATTGTGTAAACACACTCTTGCCCTTCTTCCAAAGTAACACTCTTTTGTGCCTTTTAGGTAAGCAAGGGTAGCTTTTTCAATGATTTCCTTCTGCAGCTGAAGAAGCCTCACAATTTATATCAATGAAATCAATAGTTACCTCTGTCTTCTCCGCTCAAAAATGAATACCTTCATTAGAGCCTACGAGACCAGCTCTGGCAGTAAGCTCTGGTGGGAAGGAAAGGGATTTGTTATCTTGTGGCACTAAAGACACTGCCTCGGTTTTTGGATCTTTTGTCCCAATTCTGGATTCCTCGAAGATGGAGCTCTCAGTGGGCCTGGCATTGTAAGCATCATTCTCCGGCTGCTCAGAAGCCATGGCTGGAGAAGAGGGGGGGGTGGGGCTGGTTGCATCTTACCAAAGAGAGGGTACACCTGGAGAGATATGTTCTCTTCTATCCCCTTATAATAATTAATAGAGTTCCTGGTTTTATGGTATTTTTATTTTTGCGTTTTTGTCTGTATGTATCCATATTTATTTTTTGGCCATCTTATTGGTATATATCCATATTTATTGTGTATTTTGAGAATAAATGAAGTTGCAAAATGATATATTTACGCATTTATTTAACTGATAAACATGCACTCATACTTTGATGCCTGTCGTGTTTTAGCAGATTAAGCAGCCAAATTTAACACACCACCACCACAGGTCAATATTAGCATTACACCACAAATATATGTTAACATATGCCTATATTTAAGGAAATCTCATCCTGTTTTTTAACTCCTCATGCTGTCTATATGGTCAGCCTTTGGCCTAGAATTCATGAAAGACACCATGGAGAGTCACTCACAAAAAGCCTAATTTTCTATATTTTTTCACTTTTACAAGTAAATGCATACAGGAAACACATTGTTTTCTGTCTGTATTTATCTGCAAAAATCAGTAAAAATGGAAAACTTGGGGCATTATTGATGAATGCATTCAAAGTCTCAACCTCCTCGCCTGCTGTCTGTTCATACTCGCAAGCAACCCGGATGTGCAGTCCTTGTGTCCCAGCATTGAGGTGTGAATCCTTGAGCCCAAAAGGTATGTTAGTCTTAGGGGCTAATTATGGACCACTGAACCCATGGTGGTGGTGCAGCCACCCCTGCACCGGTGGTCCGACCATCGTATTTCGAGTTTGGCAGTCAGACCTCTACAGGACCGACACAACCGCCGGGGATCATGGATCCCCCAGTGGTGGTACAATGATCCCTGGATGCAATGTGCTGGTGGTGCCGATGCGGCACAGCAGAGCATATTACAGGTTGCCTCACTACAACCCTATCCACGGCAGTGAGCCCGCCATGGAAAGGATGGCGGTGAGGCAACTCTGGTGAGCCTTACTGCACCTCTTGTTGCTTCTCTGCAGGGGGGTGCATGCAGGGGGACACATGGTGTACCCCTTGAATGTTAGCACCCCCAGTTCCTGCACAGGAAGAAATGCACGACATAGTGCATTTCTTCCCGTGCAGGAACCTGCTATGGCATTCCTACAGCGCTGCCTTTCTATAGCTCTTCTTTGAACCTTAAAAAGGCACTGCCGTGGAACTGCTTCCGCAAGACCGCCCGACAGGATTAAACTCACAATCTGGCATGCGGTCTGAATACGGGTTTGTTGGTCTCACAGCGGGGCGCTGGTATGGCGGCCCACTGTGATACTGCCAAACCTGTAATCAGGCCTGACCACTTTAACCTTTCCTCAGCCTTTCCCATGCTGTGCACGAAGAAACGTACCAGATTGTCGGGCCTTAGAGTATGTTTCTTGCTTTTAGGAATGAGAGGATGTTTCCAGTGTTTCAGGCATTGGGAGAATGTTTCAGTTTTTTCTCCTCCTGGCTTAGCAGAAGTCTCAGCAAGGCCCTTATTATAGCATTTGCTTTTGATTTTTTTTTCTTCTAGCTCTTCTGCACTGTCAGCTTGTACCTTCCCTTTTACATGACGCTTTGCTGAGCTCAAAGTTATATTGACTTTTTCAAAAGCAATTCACAATTCAAGATACCTCTACTGCTAGCACCCCATGGGAAAACTATATCAAGCCAAAGTTCAAGATACTTTTTTCACCTGATGAAGCGGGGTTTGGCGCAAAAGAGGCAAATGAGGCCCTCCAGCATGGAACACAGTAGTTCATCAGAATTTCAGAAGGGAGTAGAAAAAAATGAAAATAAAGTAACTCAGAGCTCCATCCTTCTATACAATTGTTCCAATATTATATTGTGCTAAAAAGGAAAACAATCTCCAAGAAGAATGAGAGTTTGAAATAAAACAGCCGGAAAGCATTTCCTAGCAACAACAGAAGAGATCTGAATGTCTTTGGCTGATGCAGAACACACAGAGTAAAAGAAAAAACTGCAGAAGCAAAAAGCCCAACGGCAAGACTCTTGAAACTGCGATGCTCTAGTGTTACTCAAAGCGCTCTTTTGTTGCTCAGTCCTTAGAAACATAGCAGCACTTTTGCTGTTTAAACAGCAGGAAATGTTGAAAGAAAAAGACGAGCAGCATCGCGGGACGTTTCTCTGACATAACTAAGGCTGCAAATAATTAAATTAAGCCTACGGTTAGGATGGCATCAGTAGCTGTTGGCAAATCCCAAAACTTGAAATAGAAGGGAACAAAACGCAAAAAAAATCATTACTGCTTGTCCATAGTTCATTGCTGTTCTTCTTCAGCAGCCTCTAAAAACCACAAAGTGTAGACTCCGGAACATGATGAAACAAAGCAACCAGGGAGAAGACAGCTACTTCACCAACAGCTGAACACCTTTTATGGCATCAGTAGAAAAGATCATTAATAGCTTGGGAGTTCTCAAAAATCCGCACACAGAATGTACAGAACAAGCATGAAAATAAGAAAAGCATGCTGCAGATCCCCGATCAGGTCTAATATTCTCAATGGTGTGCATACAAAACAGAACATAAGGCTATGCTAATGTGGCTGGGCGGCGGAAAGGAGAAAGAAAAGGTTTTCTTTAAAAAAGGCAGCTGAGCCCTCACACCTGCCACGATTACCTGCCAGATTATCTAAACTTGCTCTGCTCACATCTCTGTGCTTCTGTGTCTCTGCTCCACCAGCTAGTGTCCGCAGCAGCTCTTCTGAAAGTATGCTGTCTTTCAAACTTTGCTGTCAAATCCGATGCAGAGTTTTTTTTATTTGGTAAAGAGTGGGTCGACTTCAGTACTTCCGGACTCCAATTAATGATTTGATCCTTTGATCCGGATGCTAAGAGTATCTACAGTGCATCCTTTCTTTAGTGAGAGCTCCTCAGAGACTTTGGTGTTCTCCATACTGCTGAGCACCAGCTGATTGCTGGGAGAACTATTCTCCCCGTCAGCTGTCCTCACAGTTACCTCTCCATTGCCAGCCGCTGAAGTGGTCTTTCAGTCTGTTTATTAGCAACAGCCTTTCAGCTGTCGAGTTTTATTTGTTGAGTTTCTCTTAATCTTGAATGTCTGCCACTAGCCATCGGACCCCACTGGTACATTATCCAGATGCTATCATTGTACCCCTAAAGTATTCCTTTAATGCATCCCAGTTGGTAGCAAGGGTGGACAGGAGTCCCTATGTTTGTCTACAAACTTTAGGAACCGAGGCAGATATTCTTTAAGTCTTCACTTGTGACCCTATGTCCGGGGGCTTGTTTCACTCCATCCTAATTTAATGTCAGTGCAGTATGAGTAAGATATCATGTCTATCTCTGCATTCTATACCCATTGTAGCATGTTCTTGACATCAAAGAGATAGTTAATCCTTATGTACACTCTATAAACCGGTGGGAAATAGAAGTCCTTATCCCTGGGATGTAGATGGTGTCAGACAGAAAGGAGACCCAGATCTGACAGCAGTGTGCGTAATTATTTGCTTACCATCCTGGCATTCTGACGCTGGCGACAACCTCTGTCTAGCGTCGGGTCCTAAATCAAGTGTAAGTCAACCCACCCTCATCACTACTATGCCTCAATAAGGTGGTTTATCATTGCAAGTTGAATGTGTTTTGCCTTAGATTCGGGGCCTATATTTTAATTAAGATCAAAACTATGTCAATGTACTGAAATGTAGCCAAGGCATAACTACCACTCTTCTCTGCCTCAGTTGTGGTCCATTATAGAGGGGTATCCTTCTACACCAATATAGCCATGCGTGTTCTCTTTGAATATGGCATGTGGAATTGGGTCAAGAACACCTATGTCTAGAATCGGCAAGCGTGGGTAATGCCAAAACCTCTCGTGCTTTTTTGGGGGGGGAGAATTAGGGCTTCCCCTATTGAGATTAACCTGAATCCAACATAGGATGAAATTCGCTCTGTCCATAATTGGAATGCTATTAGATCTGTGGAAGCCTGGGTGCAAATCACCTCCCTATCTCACTCGTCCTCCTAATTAAACATTCCCATTATCAAGAACTGCAAAAAACTGCAATTCCACCCAGACACTGGGTTAACCTTTTCCAAACCTCACGTTCTCACTTCTTGGGTGATTTAGGCCTAATCTTCGGTGTGCACCTTTGAAAGCAAGCCATTTGACAGCTATCACAGCTTCCTCTCATTAACCCTGCTTATTGTATCCAATTGTCACTCTCTCACATTTTTACACCAGTTCCTCATTCCTAGCTCCCCGAAGTATGATAAATAGCCCTGTGCTGTGGCAGTCTTTCAAATGGGTTCAACTCATAGACCCTTCCACCTCAACCTTCCCAAAACTTCACCATATCTGGAAGATGGGAGTACCTGCTCTTATAATGTGGGACTTATTACACCTCTCAGCCAGATGCTCCTCATCAGCTTCTCTCCACCATTTCCCCTTCTACTCGTGCCATTGTATGTCCATTTTATGTCACACACCGTGCCTTTGCCTCACAATCCCCAGCACAATCATACATGCACATAAAGCCCTTCTGGCTTGCTTCCCAGCCCCTTATCTATGATCTGCTTCATGCTAACTCCTCTGTGCCCAGCCTTCTTGCCTGCTGTTCTCCCCCAACAGGACAGAACACTATCACCAGGCACAACCCTCATCACCATTTCCGACAATATCAGCAAAGCTCACTTGTTCCTGCAGGCCTCCAAGGACCAGTCACACTTACATTTTTCAGCCCATCCCGAGCTCTGAGGTACCACATCTACTCAGACATCATCTTGTCTCCAACCCTTGTTAACCTTTTACTCAAACATAGGTGTCACTAAAGTTCAAGTTAAAAATCACCCCACAAGGGGCGTGGCTTGAGCGCCGAAGCAAGATGGCGGACTTCGAGTGAGCTCCGATCGGACGCGGAAGCTCCGGGTTCCGTTGGTGCCTCAAAATCTACCAATTTCAGACGCAGATGGTGGGTTTCATGTAGGAATGCGGCGGTGAGTCCAATGACCGCTTTTTACCAATTCTCGCATGCACGCTGAGCCTGGAGGCGGCGGCGGTGAACTTCTCCTCAGGAAGTCACGGGCGCCATTTTGAAATGTGCCGCTCGTGTTTTTGAGCTGTAAACTGCCAATACCACCACAGACCGGGAGGAGTGAAATGCCGGCTGATAGGGGTTATTGCTAAAGGAAAAAAAAGTGTATATTGCTCAGTTAGTGCCCACAGAATGTCTGCAATGCTGGGTAATGGCGGTAAGGAGAGGTGCAGTGCTCAATTGAAGTGAGGAAGGCTATTGAGGTCATTACATTTATGTGACTACAAGCAGGCATAAATATATTTGGACTTTTTTGTCTGGTCATCATTCACCATGATTTGCGGAGCTATTGAAGTGGAGGGTGTACCCATGGATGTCATCATCATAGGGTCTCATTAAAAAAACGTCCTCTTACATACCACAGTGGTGTTTTTACTGGATATCCTTCTTATGTAAACAGAGCGCTTCTGCTTACCATCCATCATCAATGAATGTCATATTATTTCCCGCGCACACTGCCGTCGCTGTGATGGGTAGTCCCTACTGAAACGCATCTTGCCAATAAAGTCAGTGGTGCCTCTGTTTGCCAACGAGTGTCTGCGTGTCTTTAAATAATGTGTGGGGAAATGATCTAAATGATGGAGCAGGATGGAGGTCTTTGAGTGAGCTTTGCTCGAACGCAGAAGTCCTAAGACCTGTTCGTGCCTCAAATAACACCAATTTTGAGCACAAGTAGTGGTTTTGATAAAGGGAAGTTGTGTGCCTGCATACTCTTGTGCCGTGACTGGGTTAAATACTTACAAACTGGATTCTGACTTTTGATAATGTTCCATCTCTATAATCTGTGGCAGATATGTATATTGTGACAGAGGAAGAATTCTCTATATAATTTATCTTGCACGGCCACCTTCTTTGTCTTTTTGGACTGGGGTCTATGGGGCGCATTCGTCCACTGTTAATTACTACAACTCGTTCCATTCCAAGAACCACAATGGCGACTGATCAACACTCCTTGTCTCGATCATCTTCTTCAGGTGCCAAACCAAAGAGGCATAAAAATGACCCACCCTCTCCTATTCATATCTCACAAAACCCTGTTCTGTACTTCATCTTAGAGGAGGTTCGTGGTCTACAGCCTTTCATGGTAGCTACTAACGAAAAGCTAAAGCAAATTGAGGAACGCGGGATAATTATGGAAGGCAAAGTACTGGAACTTGAACAACGTGTTGGTGATCTTCAAGATATTTCTACTAGAATTCCTTTATTAGAACAAGAAATACAAAAACTCAAACTTCACACCGAAGATTTGGAAAATCGCAATCGCAGGAACAATCTCCGCCTGTATGGCCTACCAGAAAATATTGAATGTTCAGACATGTTATCCTTTCTCAAAAAATTTCTTCCGGAACTCTTAGACCTTCAATCTTCAACTCCTCTAAACATACAAAGGGCACATCGCTTGGGTCGTCTTCAACAGAACTCTAACAAACCACGGGGCATCATCATGCTCTTTTAGAATTCACTGAATTGATGGATGTCCTGAAAGCTGTTAAAATTAAACGACGCCTCACATGGTCAGGCCATAATATCTTCATTTCTCAAGATGTCTCCACTGCAACAAACGCGCGCCGTAAAGAATTTCTGGCTCTTCGCCCCCAGATGAGACAATTAAACATTCAATATGGCATTTTGCATCCTTGCTTGTGCAAAGTCACGTATGAAGGGAGATCGCGGTCATTTGATGAGCCTGCTAAACTGAGTCTCTTTCTTAATAGTATCTCTACTAGAAATATGGAAAACTAATGTTTCACTTTTTTCTTCAGTCACTAGTTAACCTGCTTTATAGATCCATATGTGTAGCTCTGTATTTCTCCTGTTTATTTTTCTTTATAATATCATTCCTTTTTTTACTCTTTATCTTTCAGTAATGTTACCCACTATTCAGTATTGAGGTTTACCATTTTTTATTCTTCTCTTTTTTCTTCATTAACTTGTTCCGCTGTTCTTGCTGTTGTCGCCAATATGCTCCCCGCATTTTGGTTTCTTGCTTCTCTGCAGATCTGGGTTCTTTCCCTTGATCTGTTTACTTTCTTTTCTTCTCTGTTCTTCTCTTCCTTCTCTTCTTTATTCAATTTGTTTTTCCCTACTCCTTCCTTATTGTTTTCAATGGTGCTGTTTCTATATTTAAATTTTGTCTATATGATCGTTTATTGTACATTTTGGTCTCTGTCTTTATCTAATGAATGGTGTTTTTTTACTTTCAGTTGTCCTCCTGAAGTGTATCATATTCATTTATGTCTTACTCCTCCCTCCTTCCAATATGTGTAATGTTGTCACGTGGAATGTTCGTGGTCTTGGTAATCCCGTCAAAAGACAAAAGGTACTTTCTCATTTGTCTAAATTAAGCTCTCATATTGCATTTATTCAAGAAACGCATTGCAATGATGTCGAATCACTTAAATTAAAAAGACAATGGGTGGGTCAAATTGTTTATTCTCCAGCTTCTAGTAGGAAGGGAGGTGTGGCTATCTTATTTCACAAGTCTATTCATGCACACATTTTATCTACACAATGTGACAGTGATGGACGCTGGGTAATGGCTAAGGTTGCTATACAGAATAAAGTTCTTGTCCTATTGAATATTTATGGTCCTGTCAAACCTGACCCAGATTTTTGGAAAAATATTAAAATATTACTATCTTCCATTGACAGTCCAAATATTATTGTTGGGGGAGACTTCAATCAATGGCTCGACCCATATTCGGATAGGCAATCCAAATGCAAATTTAACCCTGATAAAACCCATAAATCATTTCAATCTGCCATTGCCTCTCGTTCATTATATGATGTGTGGAAGATATGTAACCCTGATTCCCTTGAATTTACTTTTTTTCGAATGTTCACCATACTCGATCTAGAATTGATTATATTTTAGTCAGTAAACCCCTACTCCCATCCATTCAATCCTCTAAGATTGGTTCTATTTTTATCTCCGATCACGCCCCTGTCTCCTCTTCCCTAGATCTCTCCCTGGGCTCCCCGAAATTTGGGCGTTGGAAACTTAATAATTTTTTGCTATCTGACAACACTTTTGTAACTGAAGCCACCACCTTCATTAATGAATTTTTTACGTTCAATAATCCCTTACACACTTCCATTACTAATAACTGGGATGCTTTTAAAGCTTCTTTCCATGCTTTTGTTGTCTCCTACTCGGCAAGAAAGAAGAAAGCGGCTAAAGCCAAATATGACGTATTATTACAGCAACTTAAATTATTAGAGCATAATTACTTTACTTCGTCTGAATCCCCATCTGCTCTCCATGAATTGATCAGGGCCAAATCTGCTCTTGTTAAAATTGCCACGAATGATGCATGCAATGTTCTTCTTAAAATTAAATCTAAATACCATGGTGGTCAAAATAAAGCTGGCAAGATGCTGGCCAATTATTTAAAAATTAAATCTGAACGTAAAAATATAGGCCCTATCCTTAATGAAGCCACTAATAATCTAGTGTCGTCGGATGAAGACATGGCTTCTGTATTTCATGATTATTACCAATCATTATACTCTGATGATACAAACCCCTCTGATCAGAACCTTCATACCTTTTTTTCTGGTCTTCCTGGCCCCCTTCGCTTCCTGATAAATTTGAAGTATTAGAAAATCCGGTTACTTCACAGGAGATAATGGAGGCTATTAAATCCTTAAAGAAAGCTAAAGCACCGGGCCGGATGGCCTCCCTGTTGAATTTTTTTCTACCTTCTCATCTATTTTTGTGCCCAAACTTTTGGACCTTTTGAACTCATTTATTGTTGACACCAAAGCCTCTGGCTCATTTATGGAGGCCTTAATCGTCCTCATTCCCAAACCCGATAAGGATCATTCCCTTTGCAAAAATTATCGTCCCATCTCCCTAATTAACTATGACTGCAAGATATTCGCCAAAATTCTCACCACTCGACTTGAGAACATTGTCCCATTATTGGTTAAAACAGATCAGGTTGGCTTTGTCAAGGGCAGATTGGCTTCGGATAACGCTCGCATGTTTGCTAATGTTATCTCCTTTGGTAAAAAATATAAAACTCCACTAGCAGCTTTATCTTTGGATGCTGAGAAGGCCTTCGACCGCATAAATTGGCAATATATGTATAGTACACTAAAATGGTTTGGTTTTGGGTCAAATTTTATTTCCTATGTCAAATTGTTATATTCTGTCCCCCGAGCTAGTATTTTTGTTAATAATCATTTTTCTAAGTCTTTTGTGTTATCTAGAGGCACACGCCAAGGATGTCCTTTATCTCCATTGTTATTTGTACTGTGTCTTGAACCTTTCCTGGAACGGATTCGAATTAATCCAGATATTTCTGGATTTTCACTAGGGGTGGGCGGAATTTGCGTAGTCGCGCTACGCAAAGCTCCGCGAAATGGTAAAAAATCTCCGCGAGCACGCAAAAGTTCCGCGAACACGCGGAATTGCTCATTCCGCCCGTTCGCGGTGCTTTTTTCCTGTTCGCGAACGCTGTTTGCGTGCTCGGGGAGAAATATCTCGCGAACACGCATTTTGAAAGAGCGAACAAGCAAAAAATTCCGCGAAGCCACAGATCGCGGAATTTTTGGCAATTTCGCGTTCTCCGTGGAACGCGAAATTACCCAAATTCCGCAAATTCCGCGAGCGGAACGGAATTTACCGTCCAGGCCTAATTTTCACACAATTCCATAGAAACCAAATTGTCAGCATATGCTGATGATATCCTAGTATACATGTCTGATCCTAACTCCTCCCTCCCCCCATTTTTGGATGAAGTTCGATTATATTCCAGTATTTCTGGTTATAAGTTGAACTTTTCTAAAACGGAAGTTTTACCCTTAAACTCTACCTGTTATCAATATATGTTTAACAATACTAAATTTACTTGGTGTCCCGCAAAGATTAAGTATCTAGGTATATGGTTTTCATCTACACTATCTAAAACAATTAATTATACGTTTAATGCCTTGATTACCAAAATACAATTGCTTCTTCTTTCCTGGTCCCCCCTTTTTTTGTCCTGGTGGGGTAGATTGGGCACTATCAAAATGATGATTGTACCTCATATCCTATTTACATTGTCCATGTTACCTTTTCGAATTCCTGCTTCATATTTTTCACAGATTGACTCTATTTGATCAAAACATTTTGTGGAACAATAAACATCCCCGCATTGCTCTTCGGAAACTTAAGCGTCCTAAGATGGAGGGGGGTGTTCGTTTCCCAGACTTTAAATCATATCATTCTGCATTTTTAATTCGTCAAAGTTTTGCTTTAAGTTATGATTTTGTTGATATCCCTATCCCTCGTTGAATTATTTTCGAACGTTCCCTTCTAAAAGAGTTTTCTTTTTGGGATATAATTTATATGTCTAATTGCTCCTTCATAACAGACAACCCTATTTTAAAATATTCCCGACAATTATTATATAATACCCTCTCTGATGGTTTAGACCCATATCGGTGTTTTCTGTCCTCCACCATTTGGTATAACAAATTTATTAAATATAAATGTAAATCATTTTACTACAAGCATTGGAAGGAGAAGGGAATTATCTTTATCCATCAATTTATTCAACATGATTCTATTCTCCCCTTCCAGGAACTACAATCCCAATATAACTTACCTGACTCTTTTCTTGATAACTATCATTTAATAGCAACTGCCCTGCAGTCTTTTTTATCCTCCAACAATTACCCTTTAGCTCCTACATTGCTTACATCCCCTCGCCTTTACATAACATTCCTCATGACCATACGCCTAAGGCTGCGTTTATTTATAAGCTGTTGTTATCTCATATTTCTGAGAGACCTAAATCCCCGGTTGAATTACTTTGGGAATCAGACTTATCTTTATCATTACCTATTCCCTTCTGGGACAAATTATGGCTAAAGCTTTTTAAAACCTCTGTTGCAGCTCGTATAACCCAATCCCTGTACTTCATTTATAGTAGAGTTGTTATTACCCCTGTTCACATAGCTAAGTTTTCCCCTACTTCCTCTTCAATGTGTTGGTCTTGTTCTGTAAATACGGGACTTTACTTCATCAACTCTATGAATGTTCAAATGTTTTTAGATTTTGGCAATCTATTTGGTCTAAATGTATGAGAATATTCCAATGTAATATTCCGTTAACAATGCAAAATGTTTTCCTAGGTTCCTCCTCACCTGCTTTTGATGTATATAATAATATTACTTTGTTGTTTGATTTATTTATCGCTTTAGCATTTAAAGTGATTTTGTCCTGTTGGAAAGACAATTCTAAAATATCTTTATTAACTTGGTGGAACTTTGTTTGCGATGAACATAGAATTACTACTGTTTCCTCTCTTACCTTGTCTCAGAAAATTAAATCTGATCTACTTTGGCTACCCTTTACTTCTTATCTCTCTGCACATGCACCTACACCTTAATCTCTAATTCTTTTCTAATCTCTAAAATTCTTTATTCCCCTTCTCTCTCTTCTCTTTTCTTTTTCTCTTCTCTTCTTTATCTTTCTTTCTTCACTTTTCTTCTTTCTTGTTTCCTCTATCACTCATACCTTTCTCTTACAATTTTTCATTGTAATTTATTTACAATGTGTTTATTGGATTATTATATGTTCTCTTTTTCTGAAAACTTAATAAAAATTATTGAACAAAAAAAAAAATCACCCCACAATATAATATGTATTCTAATTTCCTTTATATTGTGCATAAAATTGGACAAACTGCCCACAGTTTCCTAGAAAAAATATGTAAAAAATAAATTTGCATGATTACCAATTAAAAGCAATTTGTAATAAAGGAATGCGTTCCTTGCTTAATTACATCCAATCTGTTACCTACTTTAAACATACCTTGCATACTGGAAGAAAGGGGCACCTCAAAATGCCTCTCTAATGCGCATTCTGCTGCTAAGAGTCTTGCAGGTTTTCTGTGGTGTTGCAGCTTTGCTGGCCAAACTAGGACAATGCAATTTCGCAATCGCACCTTTGCAGCTGAACCAATTCGGGGACTTTTGCAGTGGAATGTATTCAGACTATGCAAGATCAGATTGAGATCAAAAATAGGCTTAGGCATTCCTAAAAAGTGGCCCACATCGGCAAAGCACATCCTTTTGTGCAAAACCACTTGGTAAGAGAGCATCGGGATAGAAGGCGCTGCTCTGACCCTCCTCAGCTCATCCCTAACAAATTGACTACAAAGAGAGGAAGTGAATGGCTTTAAATCTAAGCTTTTTTATCTTCCGTACGGAGTGCTGCAGGGATCATGTTTATCCCCGATGGTGTTTAACATTTACATTAATACCCTCTTAGAGCTTATTAAATCATGTGGCCTGTCGGCTGTCTCCTACGTCGATGATACACAAATTATTGTCTCTATTCCTGAAGACGAGGGTCCTACAGCCTCAAACCTGAAGTATTGTTTGACTCAGGTATCTATCTGGATGCAAAGGAACTGTCTAAAACTGGACTTTGAGAAAACCGAGGTGATTCTTTTTTTCAAGGACACCAATTGTTGTCACTCAACGTGATGGCCAGCAGATTTCGGCCCATTACCTACCCCGAGCTCTAAGGTAAAAAATCTTGGAGTGGTCTTTGATGACCGGCTCAGTTTTTCTGAGCAGATTAATCATATCATCGCCACTTGTTTCTATATTATCAGATTACTGAAAAAAATGTTCCATTCATCCCTTTGGACCTCCAAAAAGCTGTTGTGGTTGCTCTTATCCTTTACAAGATTAATTATGGTAATGCTTTGTATTTAGGCATTCCGAAGACTGCATTGACCAAATTACTATCATTGCAAAATGTGGCAGCCCGGCTGCTCTTGATAGTGCCTAAATTCTGCTCAATCACTAATGATATACAAGACCTTCACTGGTTGCTGGTAGTGGATAGGATCCAGTTAATATCTTTGTGCCTCACTCACAATGCCTTGCACTAAAGGGGCCCTCACTTTAATTGGAATCATTTTCTATGGTACTGTCCACAACGGGCCCTATGGTTCTCACCAGCCCATTTGTTAAAAGTCACCGAGATAAAGAAAACCAGATCGGGGGCATAGGTCTGCGCTATCTTGGCTGTAAACTTTGGAATTCCCTTCCATTGACCTTAGGATCTCAGCCCTGTCTGACATGTTTTGGAAAACAGCTCAAAACATGGCTCTTTGTATCACACACAAACTAAAAGAGCAATTAATTTCTACTAGCCGGCTCTCTGAGGTTTTCGCTGTTAGCGCTAAGACACTTGGGGGCATATTCTCAAGGAGCTATCACCGAGTTAACAACACTTTATCGCAGCCAAAGTCGAGATAAATGTATCGCAACATTCACAAGCTGGTGCTAACAGCCGATAACACCAGTTTACCTGCAAAAGCATCCTCAAAAAACATTGCCCCAGATGACCCCTGCAACTATCGCTAATGAGATGTAGAGTAGGCGTTCCTGAGCAAAAATCTGCGACAACACCACACCTCAACATTCTCAACGACCAGCCCGATGAGCGATAAGAGCACAAAACAGGCGATAAGGCGCGTTAGCAGCAGGAATCTAACACCTGCTGTGACCTGGTGCAAAGTCGGACCACAGCCTGCACCACAAAATGGAGCCCAGCCCAGAGCCACACCTGAAGGGCAACAGATGCCATGGAGCCACTGAACATGCGTGCCGGACACCCAAGAGGGCCACAACACCCACTGCCACCACCCCCTGGACCCCCCCCCCTCCGGGCCCTACCATGGGCACCCCCACCTCCCCCGGACCAAGACACAGCACATCAACTGCACGGAAACATGAACACAAGCACCCGCCTGATGTCGCACAATTGCAACAATCAACATACATGTGAGCACTGAAATCCTGATTCATACATACACCATTGAAAGACCAAACAAAATGTCACATTCTAATTCGTCACCAAACAACTATTCTGAGGAGTCATGGCGGGGCATCCCTGGACAATCTGTGACTCACAGCCTGCAAGACAATATTCAAGATAAGAAGGTGTGTCAGGCACCCATCAAAGGACAGGGAGAGAGAGAAAGAGAGAGAGAGAGAGAGAGAGAGAGAAAGAAACAGAGAGAAAGAGAGAGACTGAACAAGGAGCGCAAAGCCAATCGGGCCCTTGGCTCATGCAAACATACCAACAGCTGCGTGTGTCTCGAAATCTGCGCACCCCAAATCACAGGCCTGGCATCAAAGTCAGCACAAAGTCCACATCACAATTAAGACATGCAAGCAGTAGTCAGACGAAAATCAGGAATGAAAGCTCCTTTGTCTCAACACACAAGGCCGACGGCCAACCAAACCCCCGACCTTGGTCCTGAATGTTGCTGGCACACCCTGCGTGAGATACCATACCAGCCTCCGACGACTCCCACACCACAAACTGCGCTAATGAAACACCAACGTGCCCACACCCCACACACACTTGTCCCTGCACGACCGACACCTGCAAGGGATGCCCTTGACACATTGTCAAGAACTACCCATACGGCCAAACATTGCACACACATACGACTCATTGCCCAGAGCTGTGGCTTATCGTCCACCGAACACCCGCCGGTCAGACGAGTGCCAGCGCCACGAGACCAACAAACGCAATGGCCGGCATTCCCGGGCACATGCACAACCCCTGCCACGTGGAACTGTACCGTGCATGAATGCTGCATCTGCTGGGATCCCTGCCAATGGCAGTGTTGCGAATCAGTTTCCGTCTGAGTTTCCGTCTTGCCTACGTCACCTGCGTCCAGCCCTGGTTCCACTGTCGATCATGCACATTCGAGTGGCCCATGGAGGTCTGCCTATCCAACGCAACCGTAGCTGAATTGGATTATGACCTGACAGTGCGCCCCCTGTTGGCCCACCAACAGGAGTGTCACCTGGATAGCCGTGCATGGGATGCACTGATCCTTGGCGTATGTGCTGGCAGTTGCGCATGGGAGATTGCACAACTCCTCGTGTGCAGTGACCACATCCAGGCGCTCCCCTATTGGGCTGTGTTGCGGATTGGGGAAACAGCGTAGACTAAGCACATCTGCCCGGACCAGTTAATGGATTGGCTCACCCTGGTGTTCCTTGAACCCGATAACGACGTTCTATTGGAACACATTGCCCATGAAGCTGCGCTGGCATTCATGGACGAGGAACTACGTCCCTGCAGCCACATCGGATTGTCACCCACAGCACTGGTCCCAACACCTTGTAGCATTGTGGGGAGTGCTCACATATCCCACCACAACAGAGGACATGTCTGCCTTCGTATGGACTCTGAATGCATGTGCGTGGAACTACGCGTGTGTACACACACCTGTGCAAGGTGATGCAGTTCCATGGTCGGAGCAGCACAGCGTCGTTTGACAACATTACCAAGTCGGACACACTGCTGGGGGGAGAGTACACACATGGCAATGTAGCACGACATGTGAACTTGTTGGACCCTTTCACCTGATCACTGTCAGCAGAGCAGACAGTCGGCGCAGTCGGGTGGTGGAGCACTATGCAGACCCCATGGGCTGTAAGCCGTGCCCCCTCACACGGGGCAATGGGCAGACGCCAAACAACACATGACTCGTCCAGCAAGGCAAGGTGGGCTGAGACCGTTGCCATCCGTGATGATTGGGGTTCATTTTTGCCTCCCCATTCCCTGCACCCCGACGTGTTTCCATGCTGCGTGTAAGTGTCTTAAGCATGTCTCTGCCTGTTGTGGCCGTTGCCTTGTCCGTACTGACACTTACATGCCAATAAAGTCTACGCAACACCACTGGTGTCTAACTGTGATGAGTGTTGATTAGATTGACCACTCGTGTGCCACAATGAGCATCGTCCCTACACAGGGAGGAACTGACTGACGCATGTACAATGGGGTGGGTCCCTTCTGACAGCTCCACCTCTGTGAGCCAGACATTGTTTTGGGATAGTTGCTGGTAGACCTGTGCTCTTATGTGTCTTCAGCAATGTGAGTATGGTGTCCAACCTCTGACAATGTTGAGCAATGTTATGAATCATTACAGAATGTGTCCACACAGATGTGTGTGAGTAGGTATGCGACGTGAAGTTCTGTCGTCACATGTGATGTAGGACACCACTTCTGGCCTGCTACCGATTTGGTCATTCCTACACACAGCCCTATTCAATAATTGGACTTGTGCCTACATTGGGGGGTTGTGAGATTGTTGCTAATGTGCAATGGGGACACAGCCAGTACCCACCTTCACAGTCATCCAATTGGCCATGTGTCTCGGGGATGAACATGCGCATTGATGTCATTTACCAGGGTGTACCTTCTTGTGCAATCATTGTCCCTACATCCAGCCATACTTCCATACGTGAGTGAACATAGTCATGACACATCTGCATGATTTCGAATGTTTTATTCACATTCTGGTGAATGACGGAGAGGGAGCTGTACATGGCCATCCAAGCCCACATAACATGGAAGCCCAGTGGTGGGCCAACCTGAGTCCTTTGGGGATTGAAAAGTGATTTGGAAGAGGGGGAGTGCAGTCCGCAGCAGGATTGCTGTGTAATTGTCAAGCAGTGGAGATATGGCAGTCCGTGTCGGGGTCCGGGTGAATGTCGCAGAGTGTTCCGGGGGTCAGTGGAAGGGGTTGTCCCAGGGCATGATGCATGGGGTAGAGTCAGGCAGGGCAAGCCATATGGAGGTGATGGATGCTACTGCCTCCTTCCTCACACAGTAATTACCATCCACATCTTACTCCACTGATACTTCTTCTGTGTCGGGTGTGTCCAGTGTGTGTGGCGGTGTAATGGCTGCATCACTGTGTGCCACTGACACATCAGGGGTCAGAGATGTGTGTGTCGAGGTTCCTGCAGCAGTCATCTGGAACAGGCTCAGTGGCAGCAGTGGCAAGATGAGGATCTGCAAGGCATAGAAGATCGCAGCTACATCTCGCTGGTGTTCAGCAGTGGCAGCCATACTTCCAGCCTGCATCAGCTCCATGGTCTCCATTGTCCTCCGCATCTGTGCCAACTCTGTGCTGTCATCACTGGAGCCTATCTGCCTAGACAGTTCTTGTATCCGAGTAATGGAACCAGCGATGTCAGCCAAGGATTGTTGGTGGGCATGGTGCGGACAGTGGGTATCCGTTAGGGACTTTAGGTGCTCCCTGATGGGACTCAGGCACCCACGTATGGCATCGAGTTTGGCTGCCATGAGGTCGAAACCCAGCCGCAGCTGATCTGCCATCTTCTCCTGGCACCCTAACACACGGCGTTTGAAATCCATGTATTGGTCGTGGGGGTCCTGGGAGGCAGCCGTGGTGGTGTGTGCTTCCTGCTGTGTGGTCTGTGCAGGGTGTGGGCTCACCGCGATGCAGCTGGGTTGCCCTGCTCCTGGAGGTGGGGTGAGGAGGCTGTCCACGAGCCGTTGGAGTGTGTCTGGGCAAATGGGCAGGGTGTCCTCTTCATCATCACTGAAGAGATGTATGGTCTGCTCTGCAGGGGGTGTTGATTGTCCCTCTGCAATGTAAAGGGGAGATGCAGGTTAACAGTGTGCTCCATGTATGTTGACGCATTGTGGATGTTTACATTCAGACTGCATGACGGTGTACATTGTGACTGTTTTGGTGTAGCTGGCTATTTGATGGGAGTCAGTGGACATTTCGACTACATGACGGATGTGTGGTTGTACTCATACATTATCATCTCACAGTGTCATGCATTGCCAGATGTGATTGGCCAGTTTCTACGCACGAAAGGCACCAGTTGTGTCCTCTGTCCTGTGGTGTAGGGGTTGCACTCTGTACCACATTGTCGTCAATGTTGATGTACTGTGATTGCTAAGTGTGTGTGCTGCATTGTTGGCGATTCGCCCCTGCAGCTCTGCATTGGCGGACCCTTATCCCTTTGAGTCGGTGTGCATTTGATTGTGTGCTTTTCGGGTGCTGGGATGTTTGCGACTTGGGTCATTTGTGCTACTGGAGATATTTGGTACTCTTGTGCATTGTTTGTCTGCAGATGTGTTCTTGACATCATGGGTCGTAGGTGCACTTGGATGTGTCAGAGTGTGACCGGCTCCTTTACGGATGTGGTACACACTCAGCCACCTCAGTGTCGTCTTGTGCACCATGTCATGTATTGTGACTTCAGCCATGCTATCTGTCATGCAGTGTCACTTGCATTGTCAGTGTGGCTCACAGAGCAGCTGCTTATCTGGATTCAGCACATGTGCATGGGTAGGTTGTGGCATGGGTGATATGGAGGGGGGCCCATTTGTGCACATTGTGGACGGGGTCCTACTTGGTGTTTCTATATGTGCTGCAGTGTGCCAAGGGTATCAGGGACATTTTCCACACTCATTGCGGGTGTGCAGTGTGCTGCACATAATTGTGTATGTGTGCCATTGTGCCCGTCTGCCCCCGTTCCCCCAGTCCCTGGTCGTTACTCACCCTGTTGCTGTTGGGTCAGGTCATTTCGGGCTGTGTCCAGGCCCCCAATACCTTGCACCGTCTCCACACTGATGACTGTGGCCACCATTTCCTCCAGCTCATGCAGCTCCTCCTGTGGCGCAGGACTCCCACCTCCAGTCGCCTTTGCTGCCTTCATGTTGGCAGCGAGTTTCTGTTTGGTTTGGCTGTGCACTTCATGCCAGCGCCTCTTGACCTCCTCCATTGACCTCCTCGACACTCCGACTGCATTCACTTTGGTGACGATGGACTGCCATATTTCCGTTTGTGTTGCCAATGACGCAGTGGAGGTGACGAACAGTTGTTGGTGGTGTTCTGTCACCTCCGTGACGGTGATCTGGTCTTCCTGCGGACTGAACCCCGTCTTACTCTTCCTCTTCTCCTTGCCCTCCCCCGAACAGGGGGTTCCATGCTGGTCCTCCGTGGGGCTTGTGGAGTTCGGCTTGTCCTCTGCACTCGGTCCGGGTGCATCCATGGTGCTACGCAGTTTGGATTGATTTTGGGGTTTGTTTTTTGATTGCTTTTATAGTGCATTTTCATGCATGACGCGTGGGTATTGCAGGCCTGTCGCTGGTTTTCGCTGATTTTGGTATCGCGCTTTTTGGCATCGCAATTTTTGGGCGATCGTGTTTCGCATTTTTTGTTTATCGCGTTGGTTTTTACGCGGTCATTTGGCGGGTTATCATGCTGCTATCACATGGTGCCGAGGGGTTGGGAATTGGACGTTAAGATGGTGTTAAGATGGTGTTATTTTCTCGCGATATGAAGTTGCGTTAAGCTAAATTTGCGATGATTATCACACGTTCTTGGGAATATGCCCCTTGAAATTTTTGTGCTTAATAAAAGTGTTACTTACTTATTTAAGTATCTGTTGTAGATTTATTTTTGCACGTCTGGTACCCCATATGAAACCCATAAAAGTCTGAAATGTGCTTCTATCAATTAAGCTATAATGATCTACAGTGTTGAAGGCAGTGGAGGAAAGCAACATAACCAGCATCAGGGCCTGCACTCTGCATAGAAACCCAATACACTGTCGGAATATTGTGCATATTGGCAAAACTGGTGGGATATATTTTTTTCACAGTACAACAAGTGCATTGTTTCATGATAAAGGTACTGCCTCTCACAGAATGGAAATGATCACTTCCTTCTGCGTTAATAGGGGCACAGATCTGTGAATGTTTCCGCAGACGCCGTTGTGAGAAGGGACTCTTGATGAGCTGATAGGTCTATTTTTTTATCAATGCCCCGTGGAACAAGAGATATCAGCTGATGAAACTTCCCTTTTAGCCATAACCCTAACCAACTAGGCTCATAAGGCACATCACCTGCAGAACATCAAATTCTTTTGGCAGAGACTGGACAGTTCCAAGATAAAAGGCCTTGAAAGGTGACCTATGTCCCAAACTGCAACCCCTGACTAGGAGCTCCTACTATTTCCGGGAAGCACTGGCCCTTTTTATATCCCTGATAGTCCAGACTGGCAACTGTCAGACAAAGGAGGCTATGGGGCACCAGTAGACATTGTTAAATGGTGACGGTAACCAGCCCCAAAAGCCCAGTTACCATCTACTTGGCTGGTCATTGACTATAAAACTCCTTAGTAATAGCAAAACCTGCTGAACTACCTTGAACTCCCAGACATCCAGAGCCTGTTCAGCAAGGAAAGACTTTTAGTAATAGATGTGCTATTCACTCCATTTTTGACTGTCTGACTGGTAGTAAGCTCGGTAGTAACCCACAAATACATGAGCACTTCAAAGTGACAAAACATTGAGCCCCATATAATAATGCTGCTCTATATGAAGTTAAGACAGTAATGGTGATATTTGCTATGTTATGCAAAAACTGTTTAGATTCTGTTAGACCAGTCATCCTTAGGGTGGTCTTCTCCCAAACCTTTTTCCCACTCCCCTCTTGTTTGCTAAAGTTCGTGTTTGTTGGCCTTAGGACCCTATGCCCTTTACCACTACTAATCAGTGCTAAAGTGCTGTGCTCTCCCCCCTAAACATGGTAAAATTGACTTATAACCAATTGGCACATTTCCTTTTTAGGTCGAGCCTCGAGTAGCGCGCAAGCGCTGCTAGGCGAAGACTTTATGTTAGGGGGTTTCAAAAGCTGACCACACGCTCGTGCGTCGTGGCCTTTTACCTGCGGTTACGCGCGCGGCAGACATCTGTTTCCAATTATCGTAATTGGAAACAGATGTCTGCCCTGCGCGTAATCGCAGGCAAAAGGCCATGACGCACGAGCATCTGGTCAGCTCTGCAGGCTGCCGCGCTCGCTCGCCCCCGCTCCTCTCTTGTTTTTCTCCCAAACGCCGTCACATTTCGCCAGCTTTTCTTCAATGAACCTCTTCCAAGCGAAAACAAAACTGCGGCTGAATCTCTCTGGCCTGTAGCATTCCTTGTAACAGTATCACTGCATGCGCAGCTCTAGCGGCGAATCGAAGCCACCAACTGAAGCACGCCTAATCTGTCTCCAAGGAGCCGGAATCTTTACTTTGCAGTGTGGCTCCATCTAGTGATCTGTAGAACATTTTGCCTAAACAATTCAAAATAACAACATTTCCCAGGCGCAATTTTCTTTCTGTGAAAACGTAATCTTTTACTCGTTTCCTATTTCCCAAACTCCCGCCTTTGCTGCCCACGTACGTTGGTGTTTCCACGTAACCGCCTCTCGCAGAAGATACACAGGGTGAGTGGCGAGTGCACCAAACTCCAGTAGCTCATTCCTCAGCCTTTCTCTTGATCCAACAGCACTGTTGATAAAATGCACACCTTCTTTATTTTACAAGTGTCCGCCTTACGTGCTGTGCAGACCGGCCCCAGTGACAAGCTGCTGGAGTAGGACTAGGGAATGCAGCGTAGGGCTTTAAAATGGTGGGGTCTTGTGATAATTTTATAAGTGCTGCCACTTGTTCGATCACCTCGGTGGTAGAGTCCCTGTGCTGCCCAGAAGTGCTGGAACTCGTTCACTTACCTCAAAAGGAAATTCTCAGTAGAAAAATGCAGGTACTCGTTTGCTCACCAAGGAGGTAGATTCTCGGTGCTGCCCAGTAAGTGCTGATACTCGTTATCCCACTGCAGAACAAGTCTCTCTATGCTGTATGGTAAGTGCTGGTACTCATTTGCTCACCTTGTAGATAAGATTATCTGTGCTCTCTTGTAAGTGCTGGTACTCATTCACTCACCTCAGAAGGAGGTACTCTGCACTTTACGGTATGTGCTGCACTTGGTTGCTCACCTTGGAGTGCCAGACACATTGCTGCCTGGTTATTGCTGAAACTCTCTAGCTCACCTCAGAGGGTGGTTCTTAGTGTTGTCGGCAAAGTCAATTGCTGCTTATTGGTGAACAAGCCACATGGCTGTTTTTACCCCATATTGTAGTTATAGTATCAGAAAAGCAATGGTTCTGCTTAATAATTTAGTCAATCAGGATATCGTGTAGCATCTGTTGTGTGTCTTCCATAAAAAAACAAGCATTTGCAATGCAATAGGTCTCGCATTTACTTGAGTTTGAGCTATTGGCATTGTAAATGACAATGCCTTTATTTATGTTTTGGTTTTTAAAACAAAGAAATAAAAGGGATTGTTATTTACAATGCCAATAGCTTAAACTGCGTAAATGCGAGACCTATTGCATTGCAAATGCTTGTTTTATAAGCCCCTATTAGGGTGGTACTACATGTACTCAGGACCTGCAAATTAAATGCTACTAGTGGGCCTGCAGAATTTAATGCGCCACCCACTTAAGTAGTCCTTAAAATCATGGGTGATAAATGTGATAAAAGTGTGCAGGAAGGACATTGAAGCAGGGAAGGCACTTTGATCTGGGACGTGCTCAATCCATAAACACTTTAAAGAAAAGCCAGAAGGAGCAGAAGTTTAATTGGAGGATATGAATGCAGAGTGCAAGCAAGAATCTCACTAGTTTGGGGAATGAAAATCAGAGGAGACCTTTAAAGGATTGTTTGATCTTTGTTTGATGAACATATTTTGGAAGTTTTTAGAAGAGCTGTATCGGTGCATCAGCACTTTCAGGGGTGGGGGAGCAGAATTAAACACATCACTGGTCATCTGAAACAGGTAGCTCTGAACAGTGCTCCCTAAAATGTTGAACCACAATGTATTGTAGCATAAATCACCACAATGCAATACACCACAATGCCCTACACCACAAAGCAGCTTAATCAAAACACCTCCCCCATATACGTTTGACAGCTGACAGGGGAGGGGTTAGGACAAGGACACTGCAGTGCTTCACCCGGCGATGGGGAGATATGGTAAAAATGGCCCAAAGCCCTCTAAAAACACTTGACCTCCACCAGATAGGGCGCTACCAACACCCTGCACCCCTCGTCTTTGCTGGACTCAGTGTAAAAGCCCGGAGGGGGAATAGTAAGGACAAGGACACTGCAGGGTTGGCAGCAAATTGTGGGGGCAAGATGTAAATTATGCCAAGGCCCATGACAGCACCTGGTCTCCATCAGTGATGCCACTCAAGCCATCCAGAGCCCTCCCTCACCACTACAGCACAGCACACATCAGTGTGTCTGCAACTCGCCCAAGCTGACTGGCATAACAGTGGGCCAACCTGGCAAGGTCAGGGGAAAGGCCACTGTCAGACAAAAAAAGGCCCACAGCTGGCACTTTGCCACCGGCCCATTGCCCGGTGCCTGACTGTCGAGGTTGTCAATTCAAGCCTGCTCCTATGCAGCATAGGTGCCTAGGGTGCCATTAACAAGATAAGACATTATGCTGCAGGGATCTGTACACAATCCTGCACTATCAATTTGTTCCGTAGATTGAAAGGGGGAAGCTGAACCAATACTTTTATAATCATAGGTATATTATGGGTGTCCAAACTGTTTGTGTACAAATGGTTGCCAACATTAGGTCAATCATCAATGAGTAAAGATCTCACATGGTCAATAGACAGAGTTTTTACAGTTTATATTTCAGGAGTACACATATGACTTGACATCGCCTTGCAGTCCAAACAATGCTAGACTCCTGGATTCTAGCACACTTATGTCTTATAGTACACAGACACTTAGGGGTCGATTCCTATTCAGGCCGGAAAAAATACCGACCGACTCGGTACCGGAATTTAGTCCGACCGACACGTACCGGCGCCCTCCGACCCGGGTAGTACGATGAAATGCATAGGAATCACGACCGACTCGCACGGAACACAAGGCGAACGACCGACCCGGCCGGAAACAAGCTATCCGGCCGGGAAACCACGCGAATCGAACCGACCGACACGCATCAGGAAATAACCCGAACGAAACGTACCCGCGAACTCCGACCCGCGCAGTACGATGCAATGGGTGCAAATTCAGACCGATTCGTACGGAGCCCAAGCCGTACGACCGACACGCATACCAAACCCAGCCGAACAAACACAATACTCCGCGACCGACGCGTACGCCGCATATGAAACTGAGCTGAAACACAGCGGGAACGACTCGGAGAGGCGCGCACGAGACAACTGCAACGTCCTACTCGGTCAGAAGAACGACTCCTACATGCACAATAATCACAAATGAAAAAATACAAAAAAAAGGGCCAAACAAGCAATGACAAAGCCAATAAATACAGGGGGTGAAAAAAATGGAACAAGGACACACCCCCAACTCCACCTACATAAAGCCCACAAATCCCTACCATGATCCTTTGCAAATCCCACTGACCTGCCAGCACAGAACACCATCACACAGCAAACACAGACACACACACAGCTCATCCAACACAAAAGCCACACACCATTAGCACCTCAACAAATAGCACCCTCACACACACACAGCAAAACCTACACACACACACCCTCACTTGCACACACACACATCAATCACCACCACCACCACCCATCACCATGCCCCTAAAGAAGAATCCAAAGTTCCTAGATAGTGAATTGGAAGTCATGGTAGACGAGATCCTGAGGGTAGAGCCACAGTTGTTTGGCACATTGGTCCAACAGACCCCCATGTCGCAGAAAACCAAGATGTGGGCGAGGATCGTCGACAGGGTGAACGCACAATCACCATGTTTGCGCACAAAGGAAGACATCCAGAACAGGTGGTATGATGTGCGCAGGAGGGTCAGAGACCTACTCAAGAAGGATTACCTCCTGAGCCAGCACACCGGCAGTGGCCCTCCTGCAAAACCAGTATACCTCAGGCCCTGGGAGGAGAAGGTGCGGGCCATCCTACCACCAGTGAGCGTATATGGACTAACAGACATCCCAGAGCCTGGTGAGTACACAACTAATATACACAATATTGTGTGCCAATACACACACATCACTGTCAAGGGGACAGTCAAACCATCCACCCCTAGCAAATCAACAGCAACCAAAAGATAATCATCCCAAGATGTGTATGTCAGTTAGATAAACACAATACATGCCATCTCATAGTGATATGTAACTGTGTCATGACATGTACAAACCTAACAACAAATAGAGCAAGGCAGTGGCACAAATATAACCAACAAACACTGCCTGATATTTTGCCACCACTAGAACACCACCTCACAGGGAAGCTCACTTAAATGAAGGAATTCTGTGTATGCTGGTGAAGTTAGTGTAGCCAATAGCATGATGGGAGTTGTAGTCACAGATACTGCTCACCCTCACAATTGGCCCATCAACACCACTCTGAACCATGCTCACATCACAGGGAGTGGATAAGGACTGACAAGATGGCTGACACTGGCTACTGCTGTGGGGAGCACAAGGCCCTGCTGGGAACTGTGCACCAACAAACAGCACAACACCACTGCCTGACATCCTGAAAGCCAACTTGCACTCTCTGCAATGCAAGCACGTTGCATGGTGGGATATCTGGCTGGCTGGGAAGGAGGACTCACAGCACTGACCATAGTTACAAGCAGCTCACCTCACACACCCCCTCAACACAAACTCCACATAACCCACCTGGGAGAATGCAATGCCTCACATACCAAATGAAGATCCCACAAAGAACCACCACCCTGGGTAATGCTGTGTGAAGCACAGGGACACACCTGGGACTTGTAGCCAAACAAACGCAAGGACAACACTGTCAGCCTTCCTGTCAGCACAGGCACACTACCCCACAGGGAAGCACAGTCCAAAGGAAGGAAGTACGGGCATGCTGGGAAGGGGGGTGTAGGCAATAGCATGATGGGAGTTGGAGTCACAGATACTGCTCACCCTCACAATTGGCCCATCAACACCACTCTGAACCATGCTCACATCACAGGGAGTGGATAAGGACTGACAAGATGGCTGACACTGGCTACTGCTGTGGGGAGCACAAGGCCCTGCTGGGAACTGTGCACCAACAAACAGCACAACACCACTGCCTGACATCCTGAAAGCCAACTTGCACTCTCTGCAATGCAAGCACGTTGCATGGTGGGATATCTGGCTGGCTGGGAAGGAGGACTCACAGCACTGACCATAGTTACAAGCAGCTCACCTCACACACCCCCTCAACACAAACTCCACATAACCCACCTGGGAGAATGCAATGCCTCACATACCAAATGAAGATCCCACAAAGAACCACCACCCTGGGTAATGCTGTGTGAAGCACAGGGACACACCTGGGACTTGTAGCCAAACAAACGCAAGGACAACACTGTCAGCCTTCCTGTCAGCACAGGCACACTACCCCACAGGGAAGCACAGTCCAAAGGAAGGAAGTACGGGCATGCTGGGAAGGGGGTGTAGGCAATAGCATGATGGGAGTTGGAGTCACAGATACTGCTCACCCTCACAATTGGCCCATCAACACCACTCTGAACCATGCTCACATCACAGGGAGTGGATAAGGACTGACAAGATGGCTGACACTGGCTACTGCTGTGGGGAGCACAAGGCCCTGCTGGGAACTGTGCACCAACAAACAGCACAACACCACTGCCTGACATCCTGAAAGCCAACTTGCACTCTCTGCAATGCAAGCACGTTGCATGGTGGGATATCTGGCTGGCTGGGAAGGAGGACTCACAGCACTGACCATAGTTACAAGCAGCTCACCTCACACACCCCCTCAACACAAACTCCACATAACCCACCTGGGAGAATGCAATGCCTCACATACCAAATGAAGATCCCACAAAGAACCACCACCCTGGGTAATGCTGTGTGAAGCACAGGGACACACCTGGGACTTGTAGCCAAACAAACGCAAGGACAACACTGTCAGCCTTCCTGTCAGCACAGGCACACTACCCCACAGGGAAGCACAGTCCAAAGGAAGGAAGTACGGGCATGCTGGGAAGGGGGTGTAGGCAATAGCATGATGGGAGTTGGAGTCACAGATACTGCTCACCCTCACAATTGGCCCATCAACACCACTCTGAACCATGCTCACATCACAGGGAGTGGATAAGGACTGACAAGATGGCTGACACTGGCTACTGCTGTGGGGAGCACAAGGCCCTGCTGGGAACTGTGCACCAACAAACAGCACAACACCACTGCCTGACATCCTGAAAGCCAACTTGCACTCTCTGCAATGCAAGCACGTTGCATGGTGGGATATCTGGCTGGCTGGGAAGGAGGACTCACAGCACTGACCATAGTTACAAGCAGCTCACCTCACACACCCCCTCAACACAAACTCCACATAACCCACCTGGGAGAATGCAATGCCTCACATACCAAATGAAGATCCCACAAAGAACCACCACCCTGGGTAATGCTGTGTGAAGCACAGGGACACACCTGGGACTTGTAGCCAAACAAACGCAAGGACAACACTGTCAGCCTTCCTGTCAGCACAGGCACACTACCCCACAGGGAAGCACAGTCCAAAGGAAGGAAGTACTGGCATGCTGGGAAGGGGGTGTAGGCAATAGCATGATGGGAGTTGGAGTCACAGATACTGCTCACCCTCACAATTGGCCCATCAACACCACTCTGAACCATGCTCACATCACAGGGAGTGGATAAGGACTGACAAGATGGCTGACACTGGCTACTGCTGTGGGGAGCACAAGGCCCTGCTGGGAACTGTGCACCAACAAACAGCACAACACCACTGCCTGACATCCTGAAAGCCAACTTGCACTCTCTGCAATGCAAGCACGTTGCATGGTGGGATATCTGGCTGGCTGGGAAGGAGGACTCACAGCACTGACCATAGTTACAAGCAGCTCACCTCACACACCCCTCAACACAAACTCCACATAACCCACCTGGGAGAATGCAATGCCTCACATACCAAATGAAGATCCCACAAAGAACCACCACCCTGGGTAATGCTGTGTGAAGCACAGGGACACACCTGGGACTTGTAGCCAAACAAACGCAAGGACAACACTGTCAGCCTTCCTGTCAGCACAGGCACACTACCCCACAGGGAAGCACAGTCCAAAGGAAGGAAGTACGGGCATGCTGGGAAGGGGGGTGTAGGCAATAGCATGATGGGAGTTGGAGTCACAGATACTGCTCACCCTCACAATTGGCCCATCAACACCACTCTGAACCATGCTCACATCACAGGGAGTGGATAAGGACTGACAAGATGGCTGACACTGGCTACTGCTGTGGGGAGCACAAGGCCCTGCTGGGAACTGTGCACCAACAAACAGCACAACACCACTGCCTGACATCCTGAAAGCCAACTTGCACTCTCTGCAATGCAAGCACGTTGCATGGTGGGATATCTGGCTGGCTGGGAAGGAGGACTCACAGCACTGACCATAGTTACAAGCAGCTCACCTCACACACCCCCTCAACACAAACTCCACATAACCCACCTGGGAGAATGCAATGCCTCACATACCAAATGAAGATCCCACAAAGAACCACCACCCTGGGTAATGCTGTGTGAAGCACAGGGACACACCTGGGACTTGTAGCCAAACAAACGCAAGGACAACACTGTCAGCCTTCCTGTCAGCACAGGCACACTACCCCACAGGGAAGCACAGTCCAAAGGAAGGAAGTACGGGCATGCTGGGAAGGGGGGTGTAGGCAATAGCATGATGGGAGTTGGAGTCACAGATACTGCTCACCCTCACAATTGGCCCATCAACACCACTCTGAACCATGCTCACATCACAGGGAGTGGATAAGGACTGACAAGATGGCTGACACTGGCTACTGCTGTGGGGAGCACAAGGCCCTGCTGGGAACTGTGCACCAACAAACAGCACAACACCACTGCCTGACATCCTAAAAGCCAACTTGCACTCTCTGCAATGCAAGCACGTTGCATGGTGGGATATCTGGCTTGCTGGGAAGGAGGACTCACAGCACTGACCATAGTTACAAGCAGCTCACCTCACACACCCCCTCAACACAAACTCCACATAACCCACCTGGGAGAATGCAATGCCTCACATACCAAATGAAGATCCCACAAAGAACCACCACCCTGGGTAATGCTGTGTGAAGCACAGGGACACACCTGGGACTTGTAGCCAAACAAACGCAAGGACAACACTGTCAGCCTTCCTGTCAGCACAGGCACACTACCCCACAGGGAAGCACAGTCCAAAGGAAGGAAGTACGGGCATGCTGGGAAGGGGGTGTAGGCAATAGCATGATGGGAGTTGGAGTCACAGATACTGCTCACCCTCACAATTGGCCCATCAACACCACTCTGAACCATGCTCACATCACAGGGAGTGGATAAGGACTGACAAGATGGCTGACACTGGCTACTGCTGTGGGGAGCACAAGGCCCTGCTGGGAACTGTGCACCAACAAACAGCACAACACCACTGCCTGACATCCTGAAAGCCAACTTGCACTCTCTGCAATGCAAGCACGTTGCATGGTGGGATATCTGGCTGGCTGGGAAGGAGGACTCCCAGCACTGACCATAGTTACAAGCAGCTCACCTCACACACCCCCTCAACACAAACTCCACATAACCCACCTGGGAGAATGCAATGCCTCACATACCAAATGAAGATCCCACAAAGAACCACCACCCTGGGTAATGCTGTGTGAAGCACAGGGACACACCTGGGACTTGTAGCCAAACAAACGCAAGGACAACACTGTCAGCCTTCCTGTCAGCACAGGCACACTACCCCACAGGGAAGCACAGTCCAAAGGAAGGAAGTACGGGCATGCTGGGAAGGGGGTGTAGGCAATAGCATGATGGGAGTTGGAGTCACAGATACTGCTCACCCTCACAATTGGCCCATCAACACCACTCTGAACCATGCTCACATCACAGGGAGTGGATAAGGACTGACAAGATGGCTGACACTGGCTACTGCTGTGGGGAGCACAAGGCCCTGCTGGGAACTGTGCACCAACAAACAGCACAACACCACTGCCTGACATCCTGAAAGCCAACTTGCACTCTCTGCAATGCAAGCACGTTGCATGGTGGGATATCTGGCTTGCTGGGAAGGAGGACTCACAGCACTGACCATAGTTACAAGCAGCTCACCTCACACACCCCCTCAACACAAACTCCACATAACCCACCTGGGAGAATGCAATGCCTCACATACCAAATGAAGATCCCACAAAGAACCACCACCCTGGGTAATGCTGTGTGAAGCACAGGGACACACCTGGGACTTGTAGCCAAACAAACGCAAGGACAACACTGTCAGCCTTCCTGTCAGCACAGGCACACTACCCCACAGGGAAGCACAGTCCAAAGGAAGGAAGTACGGGCATGCTGGGAAGGGGGGTGTAGGCAATAGCATGATGGGAGTTGGAGTCACAGATACTGCTCACCCTCACAATTGGCCCATCAACACCACTCTGAACCATGCTCACATCACAGGGAGTGGATAAGGACTGACAAGATGGCTGACACTGGCTACTGCTGTGGGGAGCACAAGGCCCTGCTGGGAACTGTGCACCAACAAACAGCACAACACCACTGCCTGACATCCTGAAAGACAACTTGCACTCTCTGCAATGCAAGCACGTTGCATGGTGGGATATCTGGCTGGCTGGGAAGGAGGACTCCCAGCACTGACCATAGTTACAAGCAGCTCACCTCACACACCCCCTCAACACAAACTCCACATAACCCACCTGGGAGAATGCAATGCCTCACATACCAAATGAAGATCCCACAAAGAACCACCACCCTGGGTAATGCTGTGTGAAGCACAGAGACACACCTGGGACTTGTAGCCAAACAAACGCAAGGACAACACTGTCAGCCTTCCTGTCAGCACAGGCACACTACCCCACAGGGAAGCACAGTCCAAAGGAAGGAAGTACGGGCATGCTGGGAAGGGGGGTGTAGGCAATAGCATGATGGGAGTTGGAGTCACAGATACTGCTCACCCTCACAATTGGCCCATCAACACCACTCTGAACCATGCTCACATCACAGGGAGTGGATAAGGACTGACAAGATGGCTGACACTGGCTACTGCTGTGGGGAGCACAAGGCCCTGCTGGGAACTGTGCACCAACAAACAGCGCAACATCACTGCCTGACATCCTAAAAGCCAACTTGCACTCTCTGCAATGCAAGCACGTTGCATGGTGGGATATCTGGCTTGCTGGGAAGGAGGACTCACAGCACTGACCATAGTTACAAGCAGCTCACCTCACACACCCCCTCAACACAAACTCCACATAACCCACCTGGGAGAATGCAATGCCTCACATACCAAATGAAGATCCCACAAAGAACCACCACCCTGGGTAATGCTGTGTGAAGCACAGGGACACACCTGGGACTTGTAGCCAAACAAACGCAAGGACAACACTGTCAGCCTTCCTGTCAGCACAGGCACACTACCCCACAGGGAAGCACAGTCCAAAGGAAGGAAGTACGGGCATGCTGGGAAGGGGGGTGTAGGCAATAGCATGATGGGAGTTGGAGTCACAGATACTGCTCACCCTCACAATTGGCCCATCAACACCACTCTGAACCATGCTCACATCACAGGGAGTGGATAAGGACTGACAAGATGGCTGACACTGGCTACTGCTGTGGGGAGCACAAGGCCCTGCTGGGAACTGTGCACCAACAAACAGCACAACACCACTGCCTGACATCCTGAGAGTCAACCTGAACCCACTGCAAGGATGGCATGCTTCATGGTGGGATAACTGGGCCAGGTGGAGAAGGATGGCCGGATGTCCACCAAATACAACCAATGCTGGCCATGCACACACCTCAACATTCATATTGAAATGCCCCAGGTATGCATGACAATGTGCTACACCAATATCAACCTCTTACTGTGACAACTTAGGACAATGCAATGTACATGCCCGCATCCAGAGGTACAGTCACAACTGTCAGGTGTGTGAACCATTGATGTCTGTAGAAACATTACATACAATGTGTGTCTCTTCCAAATACAGGTGACGATGATGGGGACACAGCAGCAGGCGAGGAGGAGTCCCTGTCCCAGGCTCCGGGGGACACAGAGCTCACTGGTGTGGAACAGCCTCTGCCCTCCTCGGATGGCGAAGACCTACCTGGCCCCTCCGGTGTGAGTCATCATGCAGCACCAGCTGGACCAACATCTGCACCCCCTGCACCCACCCTCCAACAACTGCCAACATACAGACCACCCCCGCCGACACAGACAGACCAAGGACCACCGCTGACAACAGCACAGGGCCCCAGGCCCACCGTGGAGCAACGGATGACAACACCACTAACAACCCCCAAGTGGGGCTCGGGTCACCTGTGCGTGCCACCGCAGGTCCTGCACGTGTCGCATGGGGTGGTGGGAGGGGTGGTAGACATAGGTCGCTGCTTGCAGAGGGGTCTGGACTGCATGATGACCCACAACTGGCACGCATCGCTGATGCGTACCAGGATAGCACCGGAGAGGTCAGACAGGTAGTGGGGATCCTCAAGGACATACAACAGCAGCAGGCTGCCCATCATGCCCGCTTGGACTCCCACATGGCCCGTGTGGAGACACACATGGCCCGTGTGGAGACACACATGTCGGGCATGGAGTCCAAGTCGGACACATTGCAAGAACTCACAGCGGTGCATAGGGACATATTGACATGCCTCCGCCAGATTAGCACCAACATGGCCACACCTCCCTGTGTGCCCACAACATCTGGTGCTGCAACAACTGACACCGCCACAGGGAGGGAGGAGGACTCTGGCGGAGAGTCCCCTGCACCGCCGCAGCCTGCACGTGAGGGTCCCCCCCCAAAGAAGAGGGGTTGTCCGAGGAAGGAAAACTGAGAGGTTGATGGCCACGTACATCCCCCAGGAAGCCAACACCTGTTCCGGAAATTCTCCTTTGTGTGCAAACGTTTCACCCTGTCGAATGCAACACTACTTTCCCACATGACATGGGGAGTTCAAGTTGGACTAATGTATTATATGACTGTGGACTTCACTCAGGACATTTCTGCTACCAAGACTTCCAACTCATCTGGGAACTTTGGATCACAATCCCAATGTACAGCACCCACCATCCTGTGCACTATACTAACACACATTTCTGTAAATAAAATCACTAGTACACCATATTTGCCACTGTTGTTATTCAAATGTGGATACTGTTATGGTGATGATGTTCTGCTAAATTACACTGTGTATGCTAACTGCTACAGCAAGTACAACACCGTCGTGTGAGTCATGGTGACGTGACACATATGAGGGAGACACACCACTAGGGCTACACAACACAGACACCAGAGCCATCGGACTCATCGCCCACAGTGATGTTGCCAGGAAATACAGTGGAATGCACAGACACCACACCTATTCAGAGTCTGTGTCAACTAGCCCACAGGTGCAGTAAGCAAATGTCAGTCAGATGTGTGACCACAGACAACGCACATCCCAAAGTGAAGCACAGGTTTATTACACATTTGCAACATGTTGTTTCCACTACAAATGCAAGGTTTACCCACGTGGCAGTGGCCACACAGTCAACAAGTGCAGAAGATATGAAGTCCAGGGGTGTGTGGCACATCACTTGTAGGCCAACTACTGCTGCCACCCTGAAAGCTGAATCATGGTGTCGGGGGATCCAAGTTGACCAAAGTACTCAGTAAGCACCCTGTGAAGGACAGACATGACACACAGTTAAAATCACTGTAGAACAGGACAGTACTGCAATACTCATGCCCAATACATGTCACAAGACAACTACACAAAACCAAGTTAGCATATCAAAACTGTTGGGGAGTTCAGACTACCTGGAAGGACACATTGCTGCACGCATCCAGTCAAGTAGCACATGGCCACACTCAAACAGCACCAGAGCACCACCCACACATATCATGCAAACTCACGTCATTCACATTACATCTCCCTGGATACTCACATTCAGCTGAAGAAGTTGGTGATGAGCTGTGTGCGGACATCACCATCATCATCATCATCATCACTGGCATCGTGGTCCAGGCCAGGATCCTCCACAGGTGGCGGACGTTGGTCATCGTCATCCAGGATGAGAGGCAACTCCTTCCGCACTGCCAGGTTGTGTAGCATGCAGCAGACGATGACAATCTTGCACACCTTTGCTGGGGCCTATGGGAGGGCCCCTCCTGTTTTGTCCAGGCAGCGGAAGCGGCTCTTCAGGAGACCAAAGGTCCGCTCTATTACTCTCCTGGTCCGACCATGTGCCTCATTGTAGCGCATCTGGGCTAGTGACACAGGGTTCCTGAGGGGTGTCAGCAACCACGGCATGTTGGGGTATCCGGAGTCACCTACGGACAGACAAGTGCACATTAGCTGATTTGGAAAAGTGGGTGGAATACTACAGATCAGAACACACACAATGGTACAAAGTCAGTACACACCGACAAGCCAGGCATGCTGATTCTGCATCTGTGCCATCATCCTCGGGATGCGACTATTCCTCATCACGTAGGCATCGTGTGCTGAACCAGGGAAACGGGCACACACATGTGTGATGCTCATATCTGCTAAACATACCACCAGAGCATTGATCGAATGGTAATGTTTACGGTTCCGGTATGCCTGCTCATGTGCCTGTGGTGGTATCAAAGCCACATGTGTCCCATCAATGGAGCCAATGACATGTGGCATCCTCCCCAGGGCATAGAAGTCACTCTTGACGTCAGTGAGTTGTTGACGTGTTGGGAAATAGATGTACTGGTTCAGGCATCTCAACATTGCCTCCAAAACATCGCGTAGCACACGGCTGAACATAGTCTGTGACATCCCACCGGCAGTCGCAACAGTGTGTTGAAAGGTACCAGTGGCAAAGAAGTGTAGGGCTGCCATTACCTTCACCTTGGGGGTCAGCGCCGTAGGGTACGTCCGGCCAGGTTGCAAATGTGGTGCCAAGCGCACTGCCAAATCCTCAATCAGCTGCCTGGTGAAGCGGTACCGTCGGATGCTGTCACGTTCCACCATCGTTGCCAGGTCAGGGAATGGTCTATGGACAGCTGGAGCCCTGCAGTGCATAGGTTGAAGGAAGAAAGATTGTCAGTCACCCCACATATGTGCCATTCACCATACTCAATTTCACATGATACATTATTACGTGACACAAGTACTTGATGTGTGTGCCGTTCTGTCGGACATAACTCGCACCTACATGGCCATCTTCTAACTTCTCAGTACAACATGTGTGCACAACAGGTACCAGGTTGTGCTATGGGAAACCATTAGGCTGTGTCACAGTACCCATTTACTGCTGTCACGTTCCACACACACACCACAGTGACATGTCTGGACAGGTGCGCCACAGGCATCACAGATCATTGACAGGTAGATTCCCAGTGACCCTGTCTTGCCACATGGACACTGGCATGACATGGCGTATCATGTACACGTCAGAAAAACAAACATGACTCCCACAGGTAGTGGCCCCTGTCGCATCCGCAGGACAGACATGGACGCCAGTGACGCACAACATCAAAGTCCATGCACAAACAACGTTGATGTGGAGACTGTCTCCCATCGTGCACATGGAATCAGTGACATCGGAAACACAACATGCACACAGACTGTGGAGGGACATCACTATTGTGGCAATGGGTCATCCTGTGACGTACATGCCTTCCCACATGGGACTCTGGGGGTATGTGACATGTCATACACATACACAACCTGGAAATGTGACCATGCCACATGCTCCAAAATGAACTGTTGCACATCACAGTGGTCATGTGCACAACACACCAAGGACCCTGTCCCCATGAACACATGCACAGCCTGGGTGTGGCTGCCCACAAGTGCCACCACAGAAACCACATGTTAACCCCCATACACAGAGAAGGAAATGCAGCCTTACATGCCTCAGGAAACAGTGTGGACTGGGTGTGGTGTTGTAGGTGTGCCCCTGGGTCTCTGGCAGGTATATGTGGCTGGCATACGTTCACCAGTGACAAGCATGGTGACATATGCGACTGACCTGTACAGGTACGCGTTGTACAGCAATGGACCGATCGGTGTGCCCGGCCGGCCCATTGCATATGATGTGTGCGGGTACGCGTTGTATCCCGAAAAACGCGTTGTACAGCAATGGACCGATCGGTGTGCCCGGACGGCCCATTGCATATGATGTGTGCGGGTACGCGTTGTATCCCGAAATACGCGTTGTACAGCAATGGACCGATCGGTGTGCCCGGCCGGCCTATTGCATCTGTTGTGAGTGGGTACGCGTTGTACAGCAATGGACCGATCGGTGTGCCCGGCCGGCCCATTGCATATGATGTGTGCGGGTACGCGTTGTATCCCGAAATACGCGTTGTACAGCAATGGACCGATCGGTGTGCCCGGCCGGCCCATTGCATCTGTTGTGAGCGGTTACGCGTTGTACAGCAATGGACCGATCGGTGTGCCCGGCCGGCCCATTGCATCTGTTGTGAGCGGGTACGCGTTGTACAGCAATGGACCGGCCGGCCCATTGCATCTGTTGTGTGCGGGTACGCGTTGTATCCCGAAATACGCGTTGTACAGCAATGGACCGATCGGTGTGCCCGGCCGGCCCATTGCATCTGTTGTGTGCGGGTACGCGTTGTATCCCGAAATACGCGTTGTACAGCAATGGACCGATCGGTGTGCCCGGCCGGCCCATTGCATCTGTTGTGAGCGGGTACGCGTTGTATCCCGAAATACGCGTTGTACAGCAATGGACCGAATGGTGCGCACACATTGGCTGGGGCCTGGCATGGCAACGGACGTATTTTCGAAGCTCCAACGAGTCTGATGCAGTGAATTCAGTTGGCCAGCCACAACAATGTTGCAAAATCATGGGTGTCATGAAGTTGAAGATTTGAAGGATGCTGTGGGCGTGTATTAGTGCTGCTATTCCATGGATTGGTCAGATTCAGAAGATGCAAACGACTTGGACCTATCACTTTGGACACATGGGACAGTATCTGCCTCTGCAGCACACATATAATGCTGGCTGTTCCCCTGAGAGCTCACTTGCCTGCACTACATGCTCCAGGACGACATCTGCCACCAACACTGCTGCTGTTTATGCATCCTCTGGCTCCTGCAATGGCACGTACTGTGGAGAGAGCCCCAGCCTTCAGCCTTGAGGAGAACCAGGCCCTGCTGGACAGCCTCCTTCCACAGTACAGCAAGTTGTATGGGAAACCAGGGGAGCAGGTCAGTGTGCTGTCCACTGCCTTGCTAATTGTGCATGTTGTCTGACTAGCAGGACTTTCAGTGTGCACACCACTGGCTAGCATGCTCACTGAGTAGTTGTCACACCCCAAAGTGTGTAGTTACATGCACTGAACTGGTACAGTGCAGTAACAGTGCATTCCAACTAGGTTTACTTCCCATGCAATGATACCATGTAGTGACTGCTGGCAAACTGTTCATAGCCATTGTTGCACTGCCTGTGTACATCATATGCCCCGGTGATTGAGACATGTATATCCAACTGTGTGATGCACGTATATGTTGCATGTGTAGTAATGGCCTTTTTACTTTGTCATCCTCACAGGTTGATGCCCACCAGAAGCAGGAAATCTGGCTGACCATCGCCCGGGAAGTAAGATCCGTGGGGGTCTACAGGCGCAGGATCCGCAACTGCCAGAAGAGGTGGCAGGACCTTCGTGGCTGGACCCGGAGGATCGCAAGGGTCCAGCTGAAGCTGTCGCCTCCTCGCAGGAGGGGCGGACACCGGACCCTGACCCCCCACATGCTCCGGATCCTGACAGGGGTCTTCCCTGACCTGGATGGGCAGCTGAAGGCCAGACAGCAGCAAGGAGGGGGTGAGTCCATGACTGCACTGTGCACTTTGTCTGACATGCTATGTGCCATCCTCTGGCCTGGTTAAACTTCCACAGTACATCAGTCATGTGGTCCAGGACCCATGTCCCTCATTTGTGACATGCCCACTTCTCCTCTGATACGCATATGTGTGGCCCTTATAGTCAGGAAATTGTGTCATTTGGGGACTGTGTCATTGCATTTAGCTTTGCTCAAGGTGGGGGACAGCTTTTGTTCCCGTGACTATGTTGTGCGATTCATGGGTGGGTCAATTGCTTACACAATGCCTAAGTTCTGACATGTAATCTGGGTGTAACTTTGATATGTGGTCCGCTTGCTGCTCTGACTCACCACATGTCCCTGGGAATTTGGCACACACCCATGCTGCTGGTGGGGACAATGTTTTGGCCTCAGGAGTATGTGTATCCAGTGTGTCACACATGCTTAGCCACCTGCCTACTGTCCAGGACTCATCCCTCTTACAGGTGGAGCTGGACAGTCATGCCTACTCCAGGGCATACAATACACTCTGTACTCCCACTCCCGTGTATCATCTGGCATGTTGTGATCAGTGAAATGTACCCTCAGGTGTCTGCCTCTGTCTCATTGTGCTGTGTCTTCGTTGTCAGGACTACTGGTATGTTTATCGGTTAGGGCTCAGCATGCCATCGGAGATGTGACCATGATAGACGATACTTCTGTGACTTATAGGTGTCTGATCACTTGACTGTGCACACAGGTGTTTGCGACTGTGACTTTCAGGCAGCTGTATTTTCATTCACAGCACACTGTGAGGTGCTCATGTTCAGAGAGTTGTGTTTCATGTCCCCCATATGTCCAGTTGGTATGACGTGGACAAATAGTAGTACAGATGATGTGGTTTTTGGGGGATGGACATGTGCACTTGTCAGTCACATAACTTGCATTCCCCATGCCCTTGGATTGTGACACAGTGCAGACTGTTGTTGGCTGGCTGCCATGGCCATGTGACTTGAGACAGTAATGTATGACTTTGCACGCATTCCTGTGTCATGGCATTAAACTTCCTGGGACTGATCCTGCAGGGGAGTGACATGTGCAACATGCACCCCATTGTGGCATTGACTATCCGGACATGGGTGCATCATGGTGTCTGGTGCTGGTATGCATCACATGCATTTCTATTGAGACTCTGGCCATCCCTTTATCCGGACACCTGCACTGACTCAGTGGCAAGAGATGTGATGTGTGCATGTTCACATACTTCACCTTGTTCCCTGCAATGTCCAACAACTGTGTAGGTGGTGCATGTGTCCACACTGGGGTCTTACCATCAGACAGGCACCAGACAGATGGGTGCAAGGGCAGGAGGGGTGTGAGTCCCATGGTTGACCATCAGACTGACAATTGGCTTCCCGAATCTGTGTGAGGACTTTAGGCAATGTTCAACTAAGGATGCCAGGGCTTGCTCTGTAATGTGCTGTACTTACTGTGGTGTGTGCGGTCAGTGCAGGTGACTGATGTTTGTCTGTTTCCCTAATTGTTTGCAGATACATCCACGGCCACAGGAGGGGACAGCTCCACGGACCAGGAGGAGCAGCGGAGCCAGACTGGGTCAGCATCGGACGAGTGGTCAGAGGGACCCAGTGGCACGGAGGGCGAGGGGAGCCACACCGAGGAGTCCTCAGCACCATCCAACTCAGCTGAGGACCACAGCAGCTCAGAGGATGACTCCCTTGTGGAGGCGGGTCTCAGCAGCCACCAAAGGCCAGCTAGTCTGTCTGGCCCCGCCACCACCACCACCACCACCGCCCTCCCATTGGCTCCCATTCCTGAGGTCCGTGGAGGCTCCCGTGCTCGGGAGCGTGTCTCCTTCGTGCCAGGCACCGCACCCCCTGCCCCTGTGTCCCCTGCTGCCCTGAGTGAGGAGTCTGTGTACCTCCTTCGGCAGCTCCATGTAGGGCAGACAGCAATGCTGAGTGTCCTCCATGCACACACCACTCTGTTGACACAGCTGCTGTCGTTCATGGAGGGCATCTCGACGGGTATGTCTGCCCTACAGAGGAGCAATAAGTCCATGGACTCCTCCCTGACGGCAGCAGTGTCCCTCCTCCAACAGTCCCTCACCCCTCCCACCTCTGGCCTCATCCACACTTCCTGCCCCCTACCTGTCCAAAGCACATGCACACCTGCACAGTCACCCAAACACACAGACACGAGCAGCACAGACACACCCAAGAGAAAGGCAAGACGTGCACACAAGCATCCTCAGGGGACTGATACCACAGACACAGGGGATGGGGACACACACACACACAGGCATCCACATTCACTCCGCAGTCCTCCAAATCCTATCCCTCCAAGACCCCTTCCCTTGCCTCGCCTGCTACCCCACCTACACAGCAGATCTTCCTGTGTGACCTCGGCCTCTTCCCCTCCAATCCTGCTTATCCAGCATACCGGGGGAAGAGGAAGTCCACCCACACAGAGGGAGTGCCCCTCGCCCCCGGACACCCTCCCCCAGGCGCAGGCAGACACAGGACCCCATTAGGAAGTCCCCCCGGACCAGGAAGAGCAAGACCCCACCACCACCACCACGCAGCTCCACCGCCCAGTCTCTCTCCTCCATCCCCCAGGCCACCACTGCACAGGTTCCCCCGCCACACCCTGCCCCAGGTTCCCCCACACACCGATACCGCATCCCCAGACTGCTTAGGCCCTCCCCCTGCCACTTGCTCTTCCACCCCCAACCCAGACGCTCTGCCTTTTAGTGGCACTGTTGTGGAGACCGGGTCCCCCCCCTCTGTCCTGCCCACCTCATCTGCCCACCCTTCCACTCCCTTGGAGTCATGCACTGCAGTGGAGTCCACAACCACCACGTCTGACTCGGGCACTGCAGTGGGTACCCAGTCCACTACATCAGTCCAGCCCACTGCAGTGGTTGCAGCACCCACACCAACTGACTTGTGTACCACAGTGGTGCCGGCCCCCCTGAGTCAAACACCTCCACTGCAGTTGCTGGTGACACTCCTGCACCCACCACCCCTTCACTGCCTCACTCTGCCATCCCCTGATCCTGTCCCTGCGGTGCCTGGCCCTGCCCCTTGTATGCCCCTCCAAGGGGGATGTCCCCTAACCGTACCAGTGCAGGCAAGCAATGTGTGACCAGTTGTCACTTCTCACCCTGTTGGGACTGTGATTTTGGACTGGCCATTGGCCTTAGTTTCTTTTGGACTTCCGTGTTTACCCTGACATTTGCTGAATAAAGCCTCTTTTTGTTTACTTGTGGGTTTTCTTTTGATGTACATGATGTGGATGAGTAGCATCCTGCATTTGCAGTTGTAATAGTGTTCACATCAGGAAAATGAAGTGTTGAAGTGATGGACTCCATGTGGTCCATGGGATATGTGTCCTGTTGTAGTCTGGATCTATGGCATCCTTTGCTACAGTCTGAGGGTGTAATGTTCAGCATTAGACACAGGGATGTCCATTTTGCATTTGTAAATGAACATCTTTGTCTTACACTGATGCACATCTGGTGGGCTTACCACTGTTCAATGTTCCGATTTCCCTGACTGTGTGCCCAGCTCCACTGGACATGCAGTTTTGCACATCAATGTCGAAGGACTCATCTGTGTATTTATTTATTTATTTTTATTTGAAGAGTTTTATATAGCGCTGGCTAGACCCGGAGGTATCAGAGCGCTTTACAAGAGGATCAACGAGTTACATGTTACAAATTACATCCGTTACAAGAGCATAGAAAAGCAAGGAGAACACAAAAACAACAATGTTACGGAAAGGGGGAGGAAAGGAGACACAGCGGGGAGACGAGGAGAACTGTGCCCAATGTCCGGCTGGGTAGGTGATGGCCGAGGGGGTGAACCAGGGCTGATCTCCTCTATAGCTGTATGGCAGCTCCACCGGGCATCGGCCATATTGCTCAGTCTCATGGGTCAGGATAATGTTCAAGGTTACTCTGAGAATGTCAAAATCCAACACGGGAGATTGGATAGGTGCGAACTACAGTCAACACTAACCCCAGGTGTGAGTAGGGGTCCAAGAAGGGGGTAGTATCCAGGGGTTTAAAGCCAAAAAGGCAATCCCTAGCCTAGGGGGCTCCCAGTCAGAGCTCATCATCTGTCGGCCATTAAGAGGAAATCCTTGGTAAGATACATTGCGGGAGCAGCTGTTAAACTGGCAGACAATGTTGGCATGTTGCACCCCGGCTTGGTGTCATGGGAAGGGCTGAGATGAGCTCAGCGTCGCAGCGATCATGATAGACTATATTGCTGAGGAAATTGCCAATATCTACATCATGGTCGCCATCTGGGGGCCAGTCCCCGTTCTGGGGAGGCTCGTCATGCTGGTGGAATCAGATATGATTAATTGGTCGCAAGCGTAGCTCAGCAAAGGAAAGGTAGAGCGCGATCCGTACGATCAACTTGCTTGACACGTGTTTTGTGTGTATGCAGATGACTGACGTGACACTCCCGTACCCAGGCTGATCTGAACAGAGCCTTCTGTGTTTTGTGGTTGTTGACTCACTGACGGAGTGTTCTGCTGACATGTTTGGGTCATGCACAGACAAGGTTTGGCACAGCGGACCTTCCACAGGAGTGGAGTGCCCTCATGGCAGTGTGTAATCCGGTGACATTGCGTGGGCCTGTGTTGTGTGTTGTGTAAGCATGTCTGTGCGTGTTCCCTTCCCTTTTCCTACACAGGCTGTGTCCCTAGGGATGTTCCTGTTTGTGATGCTTGCTGAGTTGTTCTGTGTTCATCCAGCATCTTGGACCTGGTTTCTCCGTCATGTGGGTGCATGGCAAACTAATGTTCATGAGGTTGTCATACCAGGTTGTCTTTGTTGTCAGGGCTGGGGATGTGGGCAAATGCAGATGGGACACATTCAGGATTCCCCTTGGCACTTGTTGTTTACACGAGTCATGTGATTTACAGTTTGTGGTAGCTTTCAGTGATTGTGACACGTTGTGTGTGTGACTGCTGCCACTCCTCAGGGTCAGAGCTGCAATGTTGGAAGTTGTGTACGTGTGTTCTTCGTGTGTCACCTTGGCTTCTTCGTGGTGTGTGACTATGGCCAGGATCCCATTGATTGTGGTGGATTTCACATCATGCCCATGTACGGCATACTGTGCTGTGTGTCAGACATTGACGAGTCTTGTTGACTGGCCATGTGTGATGGGTTTCTGCACCTTAGTTCCCACCACCACCCCTGGTATTGTCACCAGTCCATGTGAGCTTCACTGCTGCACATTGGTGGAGATCAGGGTGTGTGGTGTTGAGTGTGTGCAAAAGTGAGTTGTTGCACGGCTAGACCCCTACCTCCATATTGGCCTTGTCTGGCAGGCCGTGCTGATTGATTGGAGCTTGTGTAGGTGTGATGGTAATTAGTTGCTCAGGACACATGGCTGTGGTTCACAGTGTGAACGACATCTAACTTTGTCATCACAGTGGGATTATCATGCAGGCTAGTGTCAGCACAATATGGGGTCCCTGGGGGTAGTGCTGTGGTGGGTCTGTCTCTTGCTGTGTTAGTTGCTGTTCCTACAAGCTTGTGTGACATGTGTAATTTGTGCTCCCTCTCATCTAACAATGCCTGATTGCCCACATAGGGGTATCCGATCCATGAGTAACTTTTGTATGGCACTGTATACACATCTGTGTGGTTGGAATTCAGGCCTCCTCATGTGTTGTGTGGTTGCCTGGGGACACTGGCACACCCCCATCACCCGTTGTGTTTGATATGCAGTGTGAGTCTGCCTGTTTGTGTTTGTGCCTTAGCACCACTGCATTGGCATATCTTGAGTGTGCCATTGGCTGTATGTTGTTTGGTGGCTTTCCCCTGCTGTCCCTGGGACTCCTAGGTCATCAGTCAGCACAATAATCATGGTTTGTATGTCCCATTGCTGCCATGGTATGGTATTTGTTCACCTGACATCTACAGTCTCCACAGGATATCTACATTTGTGTGTCCATTGGTGCAGATATGTGGGTCAGCATTATGATGGTCACTTCTGTCATTGTGTTATTTGTGAATGTTGACAATGTGGGCCCCCATGGGTGATGTTTGTATGCACATGGCCAAAACGATGTTTCAGTGACACTGCACTGTTTCCCTCGACCAATCTATGTTGCTATGGGACACAAGCACTACTATGCCACTGATATGTTTGTTGTTGTGTGACCAGGATTCATCCATGCAGTTTGGCTTTGGCAGCTTTTACCATGACTACACTTCCCTTTTGGTCACTGTGGTGATGGGGCTTTAGGCCCCATTGCCACACTGTTCAAAATGTGCATCAGCTATGGACACCACACTTCCCTTTTGGTCACTGTGGTGATGGGGCTTTAGGCCCCATTGCCACACTGTTCAAAATGTGCATCAGCTATGGACACCACACTTACCTTTTGGTCACTGTGGTGATGGGGTGTTCGAGCCCATTGCCACACTGTTCAAAATGTGCATCAGCTATGGATTCCACACTTCCCTTTTGGTCACTGTGGTGATGGGGCTTTAGGCCCCATTGCCACATTGTTCAAAATGTGCATCAGCTATGGATAGCACACTTCCCTTTTGGTCAATGTGGTGATGGGGCTTTAGGCCCCATTGCCACACTGTTCAAAATGTGCATCAGCTATGGACACCACACTTACCTTTTGGTCACTGTGGTGATGGGGTGTTCGAGCCCATTGCCACACTGTTCAAAATGTGCATCAGCTATGGATTCCACACTTCCCTTTTGGTCACTGTGGTGATGGGGCTTTAGGCCCCATTGCCACACTGTTCAAAATGTGCATCAGCTATGGATAGCACACTTCCCTTTTGGTCACTGTGGTGATGGGGCTTTAGGCCCCATTGCCACACTGTTCAAAATGTGCATCAGCTACGGACACCACACTTACCTTTTGGTCACTGTGGTGATGGGGTGTTCGAGCCCATTGCCACACAGTTCAAAATGTGCATCAGTTATGGATTCCACACTTCCCTTTTGGTCACTGTGGTGATGGGGCTTTAGGCCCCATTGCCACACTGTTCAAAATGTGCATCAGCTATGGATAGCACACTTCCCTTTTGGTCACTGTGGTGATGGGGCTTTAGGCCCCATTGCCACACTGTTCAAAATGTGCATCAGCTATGGATAGCACCCTTCCCTTTTGGTCACTGTGGTGATGGGGCTTTAGGCCACATTGCCACACTGTTCAAAATGTGCATCAGCTATGGATAGCACACTTACCTTTTGGTCACTGTGGTGATGGGGTGTTCGAGCCCATTGCCACAGTGGCCATGGTCGGCTTGCATTGTGGAGGCCACACACATTTCTGTGTGACACATGTGCTAGGGGGTCAAATTGTATGTTCAATGTCATGTTCAGTGTTGTAGGCATTTGACACAGACTACACACACTTGTCATGGTGTTGGGGGATGTAATCTTCTGTCATTCCTTATGTGGGAGTATGCTAGTTGTGTCATGCATTACCCGTCCTATGAGTAGGAGTGGTGTTAGTGGTAGGCATCCATCCCCCCATGAGTGGGGATGGTAGTAGTGACAGGCATCCAGGCCCCCTGAGTAGGGGTGGTGGTAGTGGTAGGCATCCAGCCCCCTGAGTAGTGATGGTGGTAGTGGTAGGCATCCATACCCCTAAGGGTGGGGATGGTAATAGTGGCAGGCATCCAGGCCCCCTGAGTAGGGGTGGTGGTAGTGGTAGGCATCCAGCCCCCCTGAGTAGTGATGGTGGTAGTGGTAGGCATCCATACTCCTAAGGGTGGGGATGGTAGTAGTGGCAGGCATCCAGGCCCCCCTGAGTAGGGGTGGTGGTAGTGGTAGGCATCCATACCCCTAAGGGTGGAGATGGTAGTAGTGGCAGGCATCCAGGCCCCCTGAGTAGGGGTGGTGGTAGTGGTAGGCATCCAGGCCCCCTGAGTAGTGGTGGTGGTAGTGGCAGGCATCCATCCCCCTATGAGTGGGGATGGTAGTAGTGGCAGGCATCCAGGCCCCCTATGAGTGGGGATGGTAGTAGTGGTAGGCATCCATCCCCCTATGAGTGGGGATGATAGTAGTGACAGGCATCCAGGCCCCCCTGAGTAGGGGTGGTGGTAGTGGTAGGCATCCATCCCCCCATGAGTAGTGATGGTGGTAGTGGTAGGCATCCATACCCCTAAGGGTGGGGATGGTAGTAGTGGCAGGCATCCAGGCACCCCTGAGTAGGGGTGGTGGTAGTGGTAGGCATCCATACCCCTAAGGGTGGGGATGGTAGTAGTGGCAGGCATGCAGGCCCCCCTGAGTAGGGGTGGTGGTAGTGGTAGGCATCCAGGCCCCCCTGAGTAGTGGTTTGTGGTAGTGGCAGACATCCATCTCCCTATGAGTGGGGATGGTAGTAGTGGCAGGCATCCAGGCCCCCTATGAGTGGGGATGGTAGTAGTGGTAGGCATCCTTCCCCCTATGAGTGGGGATGGTAGTAGGGACAGGCATCCAGGCCCCCCTGAGTAGGGGTGGTGGTAGTGGTAGGCATCCAGGCCCCCCTGAGTAGGGGTGGTGGTGGTGGCAGGCATCTAGCCCCCCTGAGTGGGGGTGGTGGTAGTGGTAGGCATCCATCCCCCCATGAGTGGGGATGGTAGTAGTGACAGGCATCCAGCCCCCCCTGAGTAGGGGTGGTGGTGGTGGCAGGCATCTAGCCCCCCCTGAGTGGGGGTGGTGGTAGTGGTAGGCATCCATCCCCCTAAGGGTGGGGATGGTAGTGGTGGCAGGCATCCAGGCCCCCCTGAGTAGGGGTGGTGGTAGTGGTAGGCATCCAGGCCCCCCTGAGTAGGGGTGGTGGTAGTGGTAGGCATCCATCCCCCCATGAGTGGGGATGGTAGTAGTGACAGGCATCCAGGCCCCCCTGAGTAGGGGTGGTGGTAGTGGTAGGCATCCAGGCCCCCCTGAGTAGTGATGGTGGTAGTGGTAGGCATCCATACCCCTAAGGGTGGGGATGGTAGTAGTGGCAGGCATCCAGGCCCCCCTGAGTAGGGGTGGTGGTAGGGTGGTGTTGGTGGTAGGCATCCATCCCCCTATGGGTGTGTATGGCATTGGTGTTGGCCATCCCACCCCTTTGGTTCTGCTGTTGCTAGTGTACGTTATTTGTGCATGCCTATGTGTGTGTGACATATTTCGGGTACGTGTCGTTTGTTTGTATTGTTGGTGTTTGACTTACCGTCTGCGCCGTACGTGTCCGTGCCGGTCCCGGTAATAGATGTAGAGTATAGGTAGGACCTGCGCAATGGGATTCATGCTTAGATCGTCTCGTTCGGGTTTCTCGTGTCTTCGAGTCGTACTCGTAGCAGGCTTGTTCGTCTCGTAGCCGTGGATCGTCTTGTGGCGCGAAACGGAGCTTATGTACGGCTCGCCCGGATGCTCAAAAGTGCCGGACGTAGCGACGGGTTCGGCGCGTACGGATTGTGCATCGTACTAGTCCGGCCGGAAGGTGCTGTGTATTTGCTTCCGTGCGGCTCGATTCGGCGTTCACGGATCCGGCTCGGGCGGGGAACAGGAGCTGGATTGGGTGAGTACCGCTCGCTCGGAAACTGGGTTGTTATACGCATCGTACTTGTTCGTCCGGACGAGTGTACGAATCGGTCGGGAAACACGCATTCGGCTTGTATTTTTTCCGGACGAATACTGTTAGGTGCCTGTTAGACTTGGCATCTTTTGGCGTGTTTCCCCTGACTTTTTGCTTTATGACCTCCCGGTTTTGACTCTGTTTTGTGCTGGTGTAGTGTTTCTGCGCACTTTACGCACTGCTGATCAGTGGTAAAGTGCAAGTGCTCCTGTATGAAATATGTTATGGATTGGTATTTCCATGTTTTGGCTATTTGATCTATGTGTCAGTCCCTAGTAAAGGGCACTGCGAGTGCCAGGGCCTATAGATCAAATGCTGTTGGTGGGCGGCAGCACAGGATTGTGCCCCCCCATGCAAACAGCCCGTAAAGTGTAACTCGGGCCTGCCAACGCAGAGCCTGTGCGCAGCCTGGGGCTGCCATGTCAACTTGGCAAGTGCACTCACTTGCAAGTCCCTAAACCTTCCCTTTTCTACATGTTAGTCACCCCTAAGGTAGGCCCACGGTACCCCTGTGGGCAGGGTGCATTGTATGTGAAAGGTAGGACATGCCCTGGTGTGTGTGGCATGTCCTGATAGTGAATTACAGCCTATTTCGTTTTTCACTATTGCAAGGCTACCTGTTCCCCATAGGCCAGAATGGGCAGTTTTGATTATTACAGTTTATAATCCTAACTGACCCAGGGAACATGGTAGAAATTCGAGTTTAGTATGCCTGGACTCAGAATGATAAAATGCATCTTTTAGTGAAGTTGGTTTTAACATTCTGTGTTTGAAAATACCACTTTTAGAAAGTGGGTATTTTCTTGTCTAACCATCCAAGCCTGCCTCTGCTAGGTTGTGTATTCCTTGTCTGGAGTGAGGGGCAGGGCCTGGGGGATGCCCGGAGACAGGGTGAGTCAGCACAGGGCTGAATAGCAAGATCTACATGTAGATGGGTGGGAGGAGTACACCTGGGACCTGAATAGGGCTGGGCCTTCCCTCCACAATGCTGGTTCCACCTCCTGTGGTGCGTCTGATGTCCCTGGCCTGCACCCTGAAAGGAAATACGGAGGCTTGTCAACAACAGTAGTCCAGGCCCTGATTCTTTCACGGCTGGACTACTGCAATTCATTGTATCTGGGAGCCCCAAAATCCACCCTAAGGAAACTCCAGGTGGCCCAGAACTGCGCAGCACGACTTCTGACAGGCTGCAGTAGTAGGCAGTCAGCTAGCCCCAGTCTGAAAGCCCTTCACTGGCTACCAATAAAGGAAAGAATTTCCTTTAAAGCCTTATGTACTGCTCATAAGACCCTTATGGGCACAGGCCCCAGAATTAATCAGCATTTGATCACCGCCTACCTCCCCAGGAAATCTCTTCGATCGGAGAATTTAAATTTAGCATGCATTCCTAAAGTCAACAGGCAGCGGAGTGGAGGCCGCTCCTTTTCATATAACATAGCTGGATTGTGGAACTCCCTCCCTCTTAATCTCCGCCATGAAACTACTCATCTCTCTTTTCGGAAGGGTCTAAAAACATGGCTATTCCAGAACAGTACCTGACTAGCCCTCCCTTACTAGCCCTAATTGCCGTTCAGCGCTGGGATGCCTTTGGGTAGCTATGCACTCTATAAATGCTAATTAATAATAATAATAATAACAAAGTGCTCCAAGACTGACCACAACTGGTTTGGGCCAGGCAAAGGCCTCTCTGCCTTCAGAGAACAAAGGAATTTGGGATATAAATATTGGGGCCCTGACCCCATGAATTTAGATCTCGCCGGAATCAAGGAACCTGTCAAGAAGAAGAGCTGGAGAGCTGCTAGGAGGAGTACTGCCCCTTTGCTGAGTGACTGCTTTGTTGGGTTGGCCTGCAGTTGCTGCTTCTGTCTTGGGCAGTGAAAGGACTGGACTGAACTTTCTACAAACTTGTGCTGAGTATCTCCAAGGGCCTGAAACCGATCTGACCTCCTGTTAAGAAGTCTCAGGGACTGCAAAGACTTCACAAGCCTCTGGGTGCCGCTTCTGGAACGCTGTTTCAGTTGCCACAGAGGAAGGGAACCACAACCGACTCCGTCAACCGACTCCATCGCTGGCCCGGTGTCCTGTTTGCACCGCAGACCGCACCGTCCGCATCTCGCACCGCAACCCTGGTCTCACCGACGACGACGTCCGACGCCATCGCCACCGAGCCGCTGCTTGCACCGTGACCTGTGGGCACCGCAGTTCGCATCGCATCGCTTCACTGTGCCAGCCGGACCAGACCGACGCTGTCGCTGCAACTGGCTCAACAGTCGTGACCGCATCGCATTTGGGGCACCGCTCGCACGTTTGCGACGCACCGCTCCGACTCGCACCGCTGTCCGACGCCAGCTCCCGCACTCCGGCTTGGTCGCCTGCATCGCAACCTGTCAGCACCGCATCGTACACCGTCTTGCCCTGCACCGCACGCCTTGGACTCACCGACTCCGTCTGCACGACGCTCATCGAGCCGCTGCCTGCACCGCATCGAGGGACACCGCACCTGGCACCGCCCCGCTTTGCACCGCAACCGCGACGAACGCCGACCGGCTCGCACGCTCCGTGCCCGCCACAACGAGAAAAGGTACTGTGACCAAGTCTGTTCACGACTCTGCTGGCCCGTAGCGACGAGGTCGGCTGGAACTGTTGGACTCTGTGTATTTCAGCATCGCGGTAGACCCGGACGGGGCTACCGACTCGTACGAACTTTGCTTTTGTGTTATTCCTGCAAAGAAGAAGTTACCTTATCAAGCATACATTTTTAAAGTATTTGTATTGTGGATTTTTATCGTATTTGGTCTTGTTTTAAAGTATATAAAAATATTGGATATTTTTCTAAACTGGTGTGGTGTCAGTTTGTAGTGCTTACACTGTATTACTGTTGGTTATGTGCAAATGCTTTACACACTGCCTCTAGAATAAGCCTGACTGCTCGTGCCAAGCTACCAAGGGGGTGAGCAGGGGTTATTTTAGGAGTGTAACTCCCTTACCCTGACTAGGAAGGAGGGTCCCTACTTGGACAAAAGTGCAAGCCCTTGCCAACTAGAGATCCCATTTCTAACAGTGCCCTACCGGCCGAGATCGGAATCGACCCCTTAGACAGTGGGACACCAGTCTGGTACAATGCAGGAATAGTAATAAGTGGACACACATTTCAGTCCCAAACATCAACATACATAAGAATCTGCTGAAGGATGACTCTTGGAAACACTCTAGGGACCTGCCCCACAAATGTCATCAACCCCATTTGTCAGTACAGGTGAAGCATTGCCTGTTTGGTGTGTTTGAACCAGGCCGTTTAATACTCCCCAATTCTGTCACACATCACAAAATTAGGAGGGGATGGAAGTATTATATCGGGTCTTTATGGGTCTCTAATATCTTCTCTACATGCTCCAGTGATTTCTCTGAACACCAAGAGCAGGTGGCAAGCACTATTTGGAGTCCGGTGGCAAGGAGATGGGGTAAACATGCCTGAAATATAACTATTTTAAAACTATGCACAATTGATGCTAGTCTCCATCCAAACTACAGAGGTCGAAGTTCACAACAAATGATCTTTTTTGGCAATAAATATCCCCTGACTGTGATCTAATGTACATTTTGTAGTCATTTCCTTGGTTGTCTGAGTTATTGGATGAAAGTATGACATGGAGTACACATTACTACTGACTGCCCATTTGAGCAATAAGCTGAACTGGTCATAGTACATGATTCCATGGAAAACATGTCCTATCACTCAAGAAGATGGCTACCCCACAAAAAAAATCTTTATCCTTAGACATTGGAGAATGCGTGTAACTACCACTCAAATGGAATAGCTGACAAAGCTTCCCTGACTCGCTATGCATGAACGAATCATGGGAAGACTGTTAGACGCATCTGCATTTCTTGTCTGATCTATTGTGCATTGCCCCGTCTGCAATGACATGCTTATTACAAACTGCATCCTAGCCTATCCTATTAATGCATAAATGCATCAGCACATACCCCCCTACTTTCTAATAAGCTTGACTTCTTGCTCTTTTTAGCTTAAAAATATTTAATAATTAGAAGTATATGTTACAGATAAAGAAAAATTAAGCATTCTGAAGAAGAAAATACATTGGAGTACATAAAAAACTATGTAACAGTAGGGATGGAATATATGGCAGTCAATAGGCAAAATAAAATTGAAATGTTTGTAAAACAATGTACATATATATGTATTCATAACATAAAAAACAATCTGCAAAAAGAACTGTAATATAAGTCAATAAGATTTTAATGATGCTTATCCTCTTCTTCAACCAATGGCTGACATAAGTTATATTGCAGAGCAATATGGTTAGAATTAATAAGCCTGGGCAAAATTTTAATTATGATGGAGTAATTGGAGTAATTTTGGTAATTTTGCATTACTTTGTGAAACGAAATTACTGAAAATTACACCTGTTCATGTAATTTGTGGCACAATTGCCCACCCAAGAGCACAGAAACACATCGTGAGTGGCTGCTGGTTGCTGCTGTTCCTGTTCTTTGTCATTTAGTGCTATTTTCATAGCACAAAATCAAACCTCTAGTTCATTGTGAACACGTTGGTGCATTTTGGGCTAAGAAAATAGTGTTAAATGCAGGATGACTCTGCTGCGTAATTCTGCATATTTACATGTGATTTTTTTTTGTAAATTCGCGTAATTACGCCACAGCAAACAACGCGTTACCCCGACACCCTGAAACAGGCACACACGACAAATGGTTTCTCTTTTAATGGATAGTAAAATGGGCAAAATGTATGATCTATCAAGTCTATGATTGTAGCATGCTATATTCCATTATGCTTGAAAGCAGATGTTCTAGTTTTTTTAATTTGATGAAAAGCAATTACTAGATTCCTACCGATCTTACATTTTAAGCCTGACAGTTCCAATCTTCTTCAAAGCTACCTAAGGAAATGTTTGCAAAGAACACTGAACATTTGATTGAAATATCAAGTTTATATGAGTCCAAAATTTGTGAGAGTAGTGATAGATAAATACCAAGTGTCAGAAGTAATAACTTCAGAAAACCAACAATTAAATGATGCATTGGGGTATATATTTTTAGATAACTCGAGGTTTTATAGGAAATTTGTGGAATTTAAAAGAAAATGAGCCATGTTTGCAGCTTGTGATTATACCTGAAATTTGAATCATATTTTAATCCCAGATTAATTGACCAATTAACATTTAGATGTTCCTCCCATTGTATTTCAATATTTGTTTTTTGCCTATCAGTATTAGAAACTCTAAACATTTTGTCGAGGTTGAAAGCTTTTTGGAAAGAAGGTATGAAATGTAAGAGATCTGGTACACTGTCTGCACTGTTAATCAGGATACTATTGTACACACTAGATATACACTGAATTGTCATTTCATTTGTTTTTGGAGGAGTTTTTGAAACTGAAATCTATGTTATGCCTCAGGAAAGGTGAGGAATAGATCACTATATACAAGCTGGTGAATCCATATTAATTCTTTATCCCTCAAGAATCACTAAAAAATGCATGAACTAATTTTATAAGTTTGTAATGCCACACAGTTGAATTAAGAAAACAATCTATTGGTTCAATTTTTGAGTGTACCAATGGCACTCTACATGTATTTTTAAGGATAATTAATAACATTAAAGGTGGTCTTTGTGAAAAATATGTAAACTGTTTGAATGAAAAGGGTTAAATGAAGGGCTTCTTCAATTAAACCACAGAAAACAATTTCCATTAACACTTTCTGAAAGCCAAAAAGCATATTGCTATAAATAAAACAAATTATATTAATTCTGAAAGTCTGGAAATTTGACTTTGCCTTATTGCTTCTATCCCTTTATCTTAATCAGAAACATATGAGTTTTTTTCTAATTCCAGAAAAACGTTGAGCGTGTGCAATATATCTTTCTAAAAAATAAGATAAAATGTCTGATGAAATTGTAGATAAAACATACAAAACAATAGGGATCAACATAAATTGAATTGGATTAAGGAGTCCCCAACAAGAAAAGAACAAGGGATTCTTCCTATGTCTTGAATAACTTATAGTATAAATGGTCTCATTTAAGTTAATTTTACTGAGTCTTTTATGAAGTTGGAAAAACACAATCGTAAATATTTAATTTTTTGAAGGTTCCACTTAAAGTGAGAATTAATGTTTGAAATAGAGCATATCAAGTGGAAGAATCTCACACTTTCTAAGCTCAGTTTATAACCAGAGATGAAGGAAAATGTCTTAAACGTCTTCCAAGAGAGCTAGAAGCTAGGATGAGGAAACTGAATTTGAAATAGACAAAAACTATGTTAGTCACATAAACAAACACTTTATATGCCAGCGTCTTGAGACCCTAACGGGTGAGTAGCCGTGCCTTTTAAATTCCTGATTGATTGAATGATATGCTTGTATCATATTGAACATCTTGTGAATGTTTATTTTGTTTGATCCTCAAGAAAAAATGTTCCAAAGATAATATAAATCTACTGAAGGTAAAAGCAAACAATCCTTTCTTAAATCTCTATTTTATTTGAAAGATGAGGAATTAAGCCATTGACAAAAATGGAAGTTTGAGGTGAGGATTATAATAAAGATATTACATTGTTAATTGTAGGACTGAAGACCATTTTGAAACCTAAAAAATTCAATCCAATCCATCCGATGAAAGACTTTTTAGCATTTACAGTAATTGCCACTATGAAAGATTTATAACTATTTGACATTTAAAATGCTACAAAAAATCTTCAATCTGAAATGGATCTCCCTTTGACAAAACTAGATAGGTCAAATGTCAATGAATTTGACAGAAGAGAATACAACAGAAGGGTAATAATTTTCGCAAATATTTTATCACCAATAGTGAAATTGTACATACCCTGGAGTCTCTATCTTCCTTGAGAATCAAATAAATTATTGCATTTTGGAAAAACCTTGAGATAATCGCACAAATGAGAAGTCATCAAATCATGTAGATTTCTTACCTTTTCTCAATAGAATTATTTGTTTTGGTAATTTCTTTATGTGTAATGTTAGTCTCTAAAGAAGAGAGGTGAACAATTTTCCCTTGATCTGATCTAAATGACTTCAAATAATCTGTAATATATTCACTCTGGCATCATTTCAGGAATATATAGAGATTTGTTGTTTTGAGCATATTTATCCAAGTTATCACCATCTTTACAAATAGGATCTCAATCATTTTTTAGAATGGATTAAGTTTTAGTATGCTCTTTTTAACATTTTTACATAATTAAACAACAGTTCACCTGCTTTATTTTACCCACCAAAATATCTTACAGTAGATTTAAGAAGGTATGCAAAAGTATTCTCTGAGAATACTTTAATACATTTAAATATGGCTTTACTATTTTGTCTAGGCATGTTCTGGACTTAGATGAGCAATATTGAACTTCAAATCTCTTTATATAATGCATGTTCTGTCGTTTTTCATGGTGTGATCTGTTTTTCTTTGATGCATACTTAATGATGGCATCTATGGAGGTTGCTTTAAAATAATCCCATAAAATGTCTATGGAAATATCACATTTACAACTGATAAGGTAAAATTCAATTACAAATTCTTAAAAGCACGAGTGAAAGATCATTGAGTAAGAGAGCATTATTCAATTGATCCTACACCTATTTTATTTTACTTGGGTTGTGTAAAAGATCAAGATCTGATACTAACCAGAGCCTGATCAGTTATAAAATTGTGCCAATCTCTGCATTAATAAAAATTTCTATTAACGGTTCAATTACAAATATATGGTCAATCCTAGACTGAGAATGAGGAGTAGGAGAGAAAAAGGTGTGCTCTCTTAATGTGGAATTGCATACCCTTCAGGCATCCCTTAAGGACCTCTGTGACACTGCATTAATGAACAGTTTCTTTGCATTTTATTTGGGATGTAAGAGAATTTGGAATTCCTATGTAGGAAGGGATCAATTATTTGATTACAGTCAACTCTGAAAATAAAGTTATTTATTGAGAATTTGATCAAATAATTTCCTATTGTATATCAGAAGGAAATGTTGGTCTGAGTAGGGCCATACACACTCAGACCCCGATTACAAGTCTGGAGGTCCAAGGACCACCAGACTCACAGGGTGCGGCGGTGGCGGTCTCCCCACTGCCCTATTACGAGATGGGCGGTGGGACCACCACAGCCCGCCACAGCCGCCCGGGAACCGCCCTTCCCTAGCAGTGTTGCGGTGGTGTAGAGGCATCCATATGCTTGGCTGGACTGCCGCGGTCCTGCCAAGCATATCAGGAGTTTCCTCACCACCAGGGTTTTCATGGCGGTTCCTCCTCCATGAAAACCAAGGCGGAAAGGAAACAAAGGCTCCCTGGTGCCTCAGCACCCTGTGGAGGCACACAGGGGGGCACGTGTGCATGCACACCAGTTCCTGCACGGCATGGACTTTTCAGTCCAGACTGTGCAGGAACAGTTTTTGGCATTCCCATTGTGGTGCCTGTTTTTCAAGGCACCGCCGTGAGAACGCAAAAAACAGCCCGCCAGACAGGAGGAAGCTCCTAATCTGGCAGGCAGCCCAACCACGGCTTTGGTGGTGCAGCGGCGGGGCGGACCCGGTACCGCCCCGACAAAGTCATAATATGTCCCTCAATATTGTTAAAGCACCATTTAAAAATGAATTTGACTGCTACCCTTTTTCTTTTAGTGTCACTTTTTGAAAGGCACATTTTGCATAAAGAGATTTGCCACAGATAACTATAAATCCATTCCTCTTCTCTGACCCAGGTGAGAAAAATATATGACCCGTGCAAAATCTCATAAGCTTAGTCTCCGACAATAAGGCAACATTTGCTTTCAATTTAGAGAAATGGGTTAAAACTCTTTAAATTTTAATCTGAGATCCTAATTCCTTTACAATCAAAGAAACTACTCTATGTACAAAACTGATGAAATATTTTTAACTATATAGATCAACATTTTCGAAAAATTACATAGATAAGATGGTGTAATAAACATATATATAAATAAATATATATATAAATCCTGAAAAAACACAGTTTATGTGAAAACATAAATAGTGTTGATTTTATTCTAAGAATACAAGAGGAGCTATACAATTGGGTAAGAGAAAATGTTAAAAAGGAAAAAAATTGAACAATAGACAAAGGGGCCGATTCCGATTCGGGCCGGTAATCTCTCCGACCGAGCCGGACTCGGAGAGATTTCCGACCGAATCGGACTCTGGCAGCCCGACCGAACGAGTACGATGCGCACGTATGCCATCGGACTCGAGTCGGTCGGACTCCCATTGAAGTCAATGGGAGCCGGTCGTACAACGCGTACGCGGGCTCCCATTGACTCAATGGGTGCGAGGCGGACAAGGGCGACCCCTACAGCGGGTACGCGGCGAAGCGACTCGCGCCATACACGCAAGGTAAGGGGGACCCATGGGTCCCCCCTGTGTGTGACTCGCGCAGCTACGCGTACAGGGGGGTCCGACACGGACCCCCAAAGTACGGCTCCGACTGCTCTTTGGAGCCGGAGTGCGCGGCTCGGTCGGACTGCTCGCGGCGCTCATCGTACTTACCCTGGAACTTACCGGGGAACGTCTCCATTGCGCGGTGCGAGTCGAGTCCGAGCGAGTCGGTCGGTGCGGTTCGACCCGGGAACGAGTCGGTCGGAGCAATCGGGACGCCCGGACGAGTCGGTCGGCGAATTCGCATCGTACTCGCTCGCCCGGACGCGCGTACGAATCGGTCGGGAAATAGGGCTCCGAATCGGATCCGGTTAAGCCGAATCCGATTCGGAGCCCTACCGGCCGAGATCGGAATCGGCCCCAGAATATAGAGAAATGCATACCGACAAAAGAAACAAAAGGTTGAGAGTGATGAAGCCATATGAGGAAGGTGACACATGGCACTCCAAAACAGATTTGGAAGGGAGTCTAAACAAATTAGAGGTAGAAATTCCAATTTTATAATCTGATAACTTCAAGAAAAGAAAAATATGTTAAATTGACATTAGAAAATCAGTGAATTGTAACTTACACATCTGTTGATGAATAGAAGAAACTCAGCTGGAAGATCTAGAAGTTTCCATTTCTTCAACCCTGCAATCATCTAGAAAGGTTTTCACCTTGGCTGGATCTTCATATTTTGTTATTTTTTATATGTGACAGGGATGAAAGAGACCATTTCTGGCATTTAATGCTCTGTGATTTTGATACGTATTAAAAAATGATTTTGCTTCTAAGCATTAGCCTTTGCAATATCCTGAGAAAAGAATAAATTGAGACAAGTCTAGGAAATTGGCTTTTGCCACCATTATAAGTTTGAGAAAATCAGTATATTACAAACAAAAGGAAAATATCTCCTGTGTGTTTATTACCTGTATGTAGAAAACCTGTATGTGTGCTTTCTGATTGTTTAGAAAAAAGGATCCTGCCATTTTCAACACTTTGGTTAGACAAAAATGTAATGGGATCATCTCCCTCAAAACTCTAAACCATAGATTCTGAGGATATTTTTGTTGTTTTGATATTCCATGTTGTCCACCTTTTCTCTTTGAGAATAGTAATTTGTGTTTGCATCTGATTCATTTGTATCATATAAATTGATTACTTGTTGCTCAATTTCAGTCACTTTTGTCAACGTTGGACCATTTGTCTTCCAAGGTTCACACTCTATTGTTGGTTTCTTCTATACATAATCTCAAGGCTTTAATTTCCTACAAGAGAAGTTTCATAGATATGGAGGAAGCCCATGTGCCTTAATCTTTCAAGGATAATTATTCTTACATCTTTTAACTGTAGAGCTACTAAGGTTTGAGATGGTTTAGTTATGGAAGAGTTTGAGACATTTGATGAAGAAGGCAATCTTTGTATTGAAGACGAGGCATTGATGGTCTTTTTAGAAAAATGCATGTCCGCCATATTTCCAAGAGTTAAAAAAGATTCTCTTAGTGACAAATGTCTCTGAAAGTTGTTAGATGAACAAGTAGTGCAAATTAGTTAAATGTTTCTATAACTCTAACTCAGCCCTCTAACTTTCACAGTGTTCTCATAAATAAGGTCATTTGAGATGGCATGTGTGTTGTTATGAATGCAGTGTTTTAACATGCTATATTATGCGGTAAACATTATAGCTTTTTTATTTTGTAAGGTCTTTCAGTAGCCAATAATATATTGTTTTGACTTTATTGCCATCGCTATGTACCACAGTATACCACAAAAGTACAGCGGTATACCACAGCCCAACATACCACTAAGGATTTGTCCTTATAACTAAAAAGTTACTGAACATATTTTCATTAAATACCAACAAGGATCATTTCCATCCCATAAACTATATTCCTGGCAAATTTCATGAAAATCTGTTCAGCCGTTTTGCTGCTACATCTGTCTAAAAAGTCTATGGAAAATGCTAAAGTGGAAAAACGTGTTTTGAGATGCCCTTTTTTCCTGGAACCCCCATTGATAATCACCACAAAACTTTGCATCATCAGCCAATGTAGAAAAAGCAATAGGTCTTCAAAGTTTTGTGGAGATTCGTCAAACAGAAACAAAGTTATTTGGCAACGTTATTTGCAAGCAAAAATCTGAGGAATTTCTATCTCTGGGAATTGCGATTCTGGTAGGTTTACTGAATATAGAATCAAGAATTTATTAAAGACAAGGAGGCTAGCATTATGCATTAAACTTTTATTTGCCACTTCTGAGCAGCACCATTGTAAAGCTCTCATGGAATTTAACAACATCACAATCACCAAAAGAATCTTCCTTCCCATAAATAGCATGTGACCTCCATCTTCCTCCTCTTTTCATTTGCTCTTCTTCAATTCTTCATATGTCTTAACATTTCAATTATCCTTCTCTAATTTTCTACAATAAAACAAATAAACAAATCAAACTTTAAACTTATTTCTTCTCAATCTTATTCAAATGCTTACAAACATCTTTTGTTATGCAGTTATTATCCCAAACTACCACACCCACGGGTCGGGAGGGCGGGATAATGCTGGCCTCCTTGTCTTTAATAAAATCTCAATTCTATATTAAGTAAACCTACCAGAATCGCAATTTTATGTCAAGACAGGAGGCTAGCATTATGCATGTTCAAAGCTTTTAAAACACATTTTGAAACATGTTCTATCAATTTAATATAGAATCTCCTAAACGTTGTAGCAGAGGACCAATCTGCTGCTTTTATAATGTCTTCTAATCTACCACCTAGCATACTCATCCTACTTGCCATAGCTTCTGTTACCGAATGTGCTGTGAACTTTGACACATCCACACCTGCCTCCTTCATAGTACACTTTACCCATATTGCAATTGTCACACTCAAAACAGCGTTATATGGTTTCACATACGAGATCAAACCCTGATCCACTCCTGCTGCTCTCTTCTCCAGCATTCTGCTTTCATACTCCTTCAAACAAAGCACCACGCATAAACTTGGACATTCATCAAAAATTGGATAAAAAATAGATCCGGACATGGTCTTTGTTCTCCTGCATATTTAAAAAACCACGCCGTTCGGCTGATAAAACCTACGTGATGTATCTAATGCCTTGACATCCGATACCCTCTGAAAAGATATAAGACACAACAAAGTAGCCAACTTCCAAGTTAGTTCCCTTACTTCCAAATATTTATTGCTTAGCCAACCTTCAAACATCTTAAGAACCAAATCTACATTCCATAAAGACTGATACTTAGGATTTGGAGGTCTCCTCAAATGAATCCCTTTCATTACCCTACAAATTAAAGGACATCTACCAATAGTAACACCTTGTTTGAGAGAATGTCCTGCAGTTATCGCTGACCTATAACAGTTCACTGTCCTATAAGACATCCCTTTCTAAAATAACTCTGCCAGAAAATTCGCTACCTGAACGTCATCTGCCTCCACGGGATCCAAACCCCTTTCCATGCACCAATGAATCCATATCTTCCATGCCCCTCTATGTCTTTTTCTTGTTCCTGGTGCCCAAGACTCATATAGTAACTCTGCAGCTGTGCCCGAAAGTTCTGTAAATGCTCTTGAACACCTGATATCTTCCAAGCTAGAAGGTTGAGAGAACCCGAATCCACCAACGGGTGTTCTCCCCCTTGCACAGTTTTCAAAAGACCCTTGAAAGCCACAATCAAAAGAGGTTCCTTCACTGCCAATTCCATCACCGATGGAAACCAAGGTTGACTCTTCCAAAACGGGGTAATCAAAACCAACTCACATTTCTGCCTCCTCACTTGTACTAAGACCCTCTGAATCATAGAGGACGGGGAAAGGCATACCCCTTCAATCCTTTCCATTCCAGTAAGAATGCATCCACCTCCAATGCCCCTGGATCCGGTCTCCAACTCACATAATTCTCTAACTGGTGAGTTAATCTTGATGAGAAAAGGTCCACTTCTAAAGGTCCCAATTTCTCCAAAATTCCCTGAAACATTTCCTCTTTCAATTTCCAATCACTGTTGTCTATCATGTTCCTTGAATTCCAATCTGCTAAAACATTCTGCACACCTGGTAAATATTCTGCCTTCCATCCTATTTTGTGTTCCAAACAAAACTCCCACATTTCTTTCGCCAGTTCTGCTAGTCCCTTCGACCGTGTCCCTCCTAATCTGTTTATGTAAGCTACAGCAATTACATTGTCCATCCTCAATAACACTGATTTGCCTTTCAATCCTGTTTTAAAACTTTTCAAAGCAAATAATCCTGCTTTCATCTCAGTTTATATGACTCTCCTTCTCCCATGGTGTCCAAAGACCCCCAGTTGCCTGTCCAAATCCAATTGCTCCCCAACCTGAATTGCTCGCACCCTTCTCCAACACAAACTCTGGTCTTATTCCAAAAATTGCTCGCCCATTCCAAGCATTCATGTTTTTTTTCCACCAAAGCAACTCTTCATTCGCATCCATACTAATTGTCCCAAATCTCCGTACCACAAACCCTTCGCTAATCCAGAACTTTTTAAATGCTGTAATGCTCTGTAATGCAAAGGCCCTGGAAATATTGACTGTATTGACGACGATAGCAAACCAATCACTTGTGCTAATTCTCTTAGCGTTATCGTTTCCTTCCTTATTACCGATTGAATCTCTTGTTTTATCTTCCTTACCTTCTTCTCTGGAAGACATAAATGACTTAAAACTGTGTCCCCTACAAACCGTAAAAACTCTATCTGCTTCACCGGATTCAAAATCGACTTCTCCAAATTTACTACAAATCCTAGATTCTCTAAGACACTTTTTACCAAATCCAAATGTGCCTTTAACTCTCCAATTTCCTGAATCATTATTAAAATATTGTCGAGATAAATGATCATTCTGATCCTCTCTCTCTGAAGAAACCAACCACTGGTCTCATAACCTTTGTAAAACACCATGGGGCAGAAGAAAGCCCGAATGGTAAGCTCTGAAATTGATACAATTGACCTCTCCATCAGAATTGTAGAAATTTCTGACTCTCCTTCCGGTACTGGAATAGTAAAATATGCATCTTTCAGATCCAGTTTTGCCATCCAATCTCCTTCTTGAAGAATATCCCTTAAGAGATGTATACCCTCCATTTTGAAATGTCGATACGTCACAAATTGATTGAATCGACTTAGATTTATTACTGGTCTCCACCCTTTGTCCTTTTTCTCTACCAGGAACCAAGTACTTATGAATCCTTTGTTTATTTCACTTGCATAACCAAATTTTTTTCCAACATCTGACACACTTCTTTTTGCACTATTTCCATTAACTCCCCTTGAAATACCAACTCTGTGGTTCTATGTTCTGCACTGGTATTGCATTGAATTCTATCAGATATCCTTCTATGGTCTTTAAAACCCATACATCCTGTGTAATGCTTTTCCAATTTTCCTTGAAATACCTTAATCTTTCTCCTATACTTTTAGGGATAGAAACAGAGCCAATCCTCATACTCACCCTGGTTTTGTACTTGTCCTGAGACTTGGCCCCTTCCTCTGATTGAGTGACTTTGGCTTTTCCCTCTTTGCAAGAAGAAATTATAACTTCCCTGTCCTCTGTAATAACCATTGCCTTGGTTTTGATATTGGGCTCTGAAATTCACACGGCTGGTAGGTTGCCCTCTCCTACCAGCCCGTCCATAAAAATTATTGTTTGCAAACACCCTTCGCATTGAGTATTGTGCCTTATCCAGGCTTGTGAAGAAGCGTACATATTTGGTTAATGACTTCACCATACCCTCACCAAACAATAAGCCACGTGCTTCCGCACTGGATTCCTTATTGGCTAAATCTCCTAATTTTGGATTAATGCGCATAAGCACTGTCTTTCTTCTTTCCACTAAAATTCCTGAATTCGCATTACCCAAGAAACAAATCGCCCTCTGACACTAACCAAGCAACAAAGCCAATTCCAAATCTACATTTTTAAGATATGCTTCCTCAACTGCATCAAAAATCTTTCCAGAGGTCTTAGAATATCAAGAATCTTATCCTGACATTGCTTCAAGGATCTTTCCAATCCTTTTCTTGGGTCTTCACCCATCTTGAAAAGATATGTAATGAGCTCCGGATCCAAGTTCGGTGTCATAGACACCTTTTCATCTATCATAGGTCTAGAGCATTCTGCTCTCATAATATTTCTCTCTTCCTTTTCAAGGGGCTTTCTTATTCTTGCTCTAATGTAATCTGAAACATGCTCTAGTGGCCACCAATAATTTCCTCCAGGATGCCTAATATCTTTTGGACTGAAAAGTAGCTCTCCAAATGGACCAACCACTGCATCCTTACTCTTCTCTCTCCCACTTAAATCATTTTCATCCTCCAAACTACCCTTGTATTCTAAATCCAGGATATATTCATCCAAATCTATATCACTGTATTTACTCACATCCTCTGATGCTTTTTCTCCATTCTCAGTGTCATACTGACTTTTCCCTGTACCACGTCGGGTACCTTTCCTTTGCGAGCCGCTTGGCGCTCCATTCTGTTGCACTTTTTCATCCAAATGTTTTCTTTTTGACAAACATTTCCCCCCTGGACCTCTCTCACTTGTCTCCTCTTTAGAGACTGAAAAATACTCTTCTACCTCAGTATTTTTTCTCTTCCCTATTGCCTGTCTAACTGTTTCTTGAATCACCTCCTTCAATTCCTTATTAATCATGTTTCTTAAAATATTCTCCTGTTCCTCCTTACTCATTTTGTTTTTATCCATTTTATATTAAATCTGTAATATCTCTCTATGTAAAATGCTACTATCCTCTTAAAAGAGCCCCACCGGTACTCTGTAACCGTCTTTCTGACAAGAAGCTCAAACAACCCTTCGTTGTCAAGGAAACGGCTTCGCAGAGCAACTGGACGTAGAAACTAAACTTATTGTTTCACAACCTGCTCAATTTCCCTTAAAAACAGATCCAAAACCAGAGCCAATAGAGATGCGAGCCGAGCCGCAAATGTCACTCAACTCGCCTTCGCATTTCGTCTTCGCCTCGCTCTAAACTCCAAGACGTCTACACGTGCAAAAACTGCAGCGCGAGCCTGAGGTAAGGCGTCTTTTGTAAATTTAATTTAACCGCCATAATAAACATGTTTGCGCCCTCGCGCTACAGTAAACATCATCTATAAATACCCAACGCTCGCTAATTTACCCATAATTAATTTTCATTCTTTTGCTTATAAAACATTTATATCCTCTTTTTAAAGCATAAATAAAACTCATGATATACGAATTTTATAAACTACTAATCTTTTTAAATTATGTAATCTCCCACAATCACACATCAAACAAACACCCATAAATTTGGTATCCCACCAATAATCTTTTTCCAATCACACAATCCAAAATCTATCATATACATATCATAATAAGTTATCTGCATATACTTATCTGCTCAGAAGCAGCAAACAAAAGAGGAGGAAGATGGAGATCACATGCTATTTATGGGATGGAAGATTTTTTGGGTGATTGTGATGTTGTTAGATTCCATGAGAGCTTTCAACGGTGCTGCTCAGAAGTGGCGAATAAAAGTTTAATGCATAATGCTAGCCTCCTGTCTTGACATAAAATCCTAGCTACAGCCACTGTTATAAACTAAATTCCAGTAGGTTGTTATAGTTAGGATCATGTTTCCATAGTAAAAACATTTTTTGACTTGCCTATAACGTTGGCGAATCTTCACAAAATTTTCCAGAAAAAGTATCAAGTTAGGTCTTGTGCATGGAAAGGTTTGGGGTGATCTGTCAAGTGGAGGCCGAGAAAAGCGATGTAAAAAAAAGTGTGTTTTACCACATGAAATTTTTAGACATGCCTGCAGCCCTAACCGCTGGACAGAATTACTCCAAATTTGGCAGAATGGTAGATTTGATTACACAGACTATGCTTTTTGTTATTTGGTGTAAATTTGTTCAGCAGTGGTTGAGAAATTTTAGAAAATACAGACAGTGATATCTGTGGTTGCGACAACTTCTCGAAAAATAAGGAGCTTGTGCAGGGAAATGCAGAGCTCTGATTGGCTGTCAACACTTCAACCAGGAAGTGTTGGCAGCCATCTTAGAGCTTGGCTTCAACCAAGCCCCAAAAAAAAGAAAATGGGGCAGGATAGGAATACATTATCACCTCCCTGGGGCTAACTTTTATGATGAAGGGGAGCCACATGGCCCCCCTCGTGGAGCCATGGATGGTTCTGAGGACCGCTGCCCCACCAGGGTCAGCTCCTGCTACCTCCCAAGGTGCCCACCCACAGGAGGTAGCTGTTTGATTTTGCTGTCAGCTCCCACCAAGTAAAAGCAAACATAACTGAGTTTTCTGCAAGCCAGAGCTGTCAAATAGCTATGACTTGCAGAAAATGCAGTTTTTATCTATTTCTCTGTATGCAAATATGCATGCAGAGAAACAGATGAAAACATTTATCTGACAGACAGGGTGCTGTCTTTCAGCATCTCTCTGTCTGTCACAGCAATGCCAGCTCCCGCAGGATGTGGGGAGCCGGCAGGGACTGCGGGGGCCTTGAGGCTCCCTTTGGTCCCCAACACAGGTCACTGGGTGCCCGAATAAAGAGGTCGGGCCCTGGAGAATGGGGACCCTAGGGCCAGAATTGGCCTCCTCCCCATAGTCTAATGGCCTGGCCCTGTGGGATGGGGTCCTCGGGCCGAAATCGGCTTGGTAAGAGGAGGGCCGCGCGGCCCCCCTCACCTAATAAAAAGAAATTTTATAAAAAAGGATGGGGTCCCCAGGGCCTAAACCGTCCGGCCCCCCTCCACTAATAAAAACAAAGGCTGGCCCGGGGTAAGTAACTGGAGGCCCTGCCCCCTATCTCAACAACTCTGCAAAGGGGCCTCCTGGTGCTCTACTGGTTGGGGAATGAAGTTCCCTTGGCTGCTGAGTTTCCTTGGGGGCCAAGAACCATTCCTGTTACCTCCAGTAAGTCCCACACAATGGGATTATAGAGAGCTCATCAGAGGCCCCTCCCCTTTCACCACCACTCTGCAAACGCGTCTCCTGGTGCACTACTTGTTGGGGGATGAAGTCCCCTTGGATGATGACTGTTCTTGGGGGCCAAGAACCCCTTCTGTTACCTCCAGTAAGTCCCACAAAGCGGGATTACTGAGAGCTTATCAGAGGCCCAGCCACCTGAAGGAAAATGCCCCTTTTTGCATGGTTGCCCAACACTTTTTGCCTGATGTTGATGCTCTTTAACTGAGTGTGCCCTGAGTTCCTGCCAACCAGGTACCCAGGGCCTATGTTCTTTCCATAAAACTGCACTGTTAAACACCCAATTGGCAACTCTTTGGCCACATGTAAGTCCCTTGTAAAAGGTACCATAGGTACCAAAGTCACTGTGACCATTGAAGGCCTCTAAGTGCTGCAGCACATAGTGTGCCAACCTTAGAGGCCCTGTACCTTATCACACACTCAGGGCCAGCTTTAGCGCTGGTGGCGCGCGGTGCGACAATCACTTTTGGCGCCCTCGTCCCAGGACCGCCTCCTCGAATTCTCTCACTACCACCTGCAAAAGTGCCCCATATCTCTCCTATCATAAAATATTGCTAAACACAGCGCCCCCCTGAGGTCACAGCGCCCCCCTCCACAGGTCAGCGCCCAGTGCGGCCGCACCAGTCGCACTGCCCTAAAGCCGGAGATCTTCTTCAAGCAGGATACACAGCACACAGCAAAGTCTTTATCCTCTCCTTGGCAGAAACAACCACTGCAGGCCCACCCCAGACAGCACACAGCAAAGGGACAGTACTTCTCCTTCAGTTTTCCCAGCTGTTCTCCTTGGCAGAGTTTCCTCTTGAGTACAGAAGTAATCTAAAGTTCTGGGGTCTGGGCCCCAATATGTAAACAGCATTTTCCTTTGTTCTCTGGTGGCAGAGAGGCTCTGTGCTCAGTTAAAACCAGTTCTGTCCTCTCTGGTCCAGCTTCCTGGAAGGAGGTGGAGACAGCATTGTGTAAGGCAGACCAGGCCCATTCAGGTGCCAGGAAATCTCTTCCCCCTACTCTCAATACAGCCCAGGTCTATTCAGCCCAGCACTGACTCATCCAGGAAAGGCAGGACACACCTCAAACACCCCCCCCCCCAGTGGCTGTCTACAGTGAATGCATATCCCCAGCCCCTGTCACTCCAAAGCCAGACAGTCAATCCACAAACTAGCAGAGGCACATAGGATGGCTAAGCAAGAAAATACCCACTTTCTAAAAGTGGTATTTTCAAACACACAATACAAAAATCATCTCGTCTAAAAGATGCATTATTATATTCTGAGTTCAGGCATACTAAACTCTATCTTCCCACCTTGCCCAATGGGAAGTTATACTTATAAGATGTTATAAATAATCTCCCATTCTAGCTTATGGGACAGATAGCCTTTCAATAGTGAAAACGAAAGACACTGTATTTCACTATCAGGACATGTCACACACATCAGTACATGTCCTACCTTTCACATACACAGCACTCTACCCAAGGGGTACCTTGGGCCTACCTTAGGGGTGACTCACATGTAATAAAAGGGAAGGTTAGGGCCTGGCAAGTGCGCGCACTTGCCAGGTCGACCTGGCAGTAGAGACTGCGCATAGACACTGCAGCGGCAGGTCTGAGACCCATTTTGAAAGGCTGCTTGTGTGGGTGGCACAACCAGTGCTGCAGGCCCACTAGCAGCATTTGACTTACAGGCCCTGGGCACACATAGTGCACTGTACTAGGGACTTAGTAGTAAGTCAAACAAGCCAATCATGGAAGCACCAATCCATATTCACAATTACAGAGGGAGCACTTCCACTTTGGCATTGATCAGCAGTGGCAAAGTGCCCAAAACATTTAGACCAGCAAAAACGAAATCCAGCACACAGCATAAATACGGGAGGCAGAGGCAAAAAGACAGGGGAAAACCACGACAAGTGGTTCTAACACACACATACTGCCATTGCAGGCTGCGTGTTTGGTGCAAAGCAAAGTGAAGAGTCGACATAGCCCACATCCCTGTGTACCATGCCTACAACCCACTACGTATGGTATAGGTACCACCCCTCTAGCAGGGGGCACTATACCACTGGTGAGGGTACAGGTGCATGAGCCCTGTACCCCTACAGTGTCTAAGTCCATTCTTAGACATTGTAAGTGCAGAAAAACCATAAAGAGTATATGGTCTGGGAGTTTGTCATTATGAACTCCACAGCACCATAATGGCTTTACTGAAATCTGGGAAGTTTGATATCAAATTTCTCAGCACATTAAACCCACACTGATGTCAGTGTGGGATGTAATGCCAAATGCACTCAGAGGGCATCTTAGAGATGCCCCCTAAAAAACATCTTAACTTTAGTGTCCTGGCTGACCCACCCCCAGACATGTTTCAGGACCCCTTCTGGACCCCTTCTGGACCCCTTGCTGGACCCCTCAGGTTGAGAGCCTCTCGCTCTTGGAGTCCTGAAACAAAGCACATCCTGGGCAGAGGTGCCAAGCCTCCTCCCCCAGGATGGACAGGGTCCACGAAGGGGAAACTTCAAAGGTTTGCTGCCTTTGTGAGCTGACCCAGCCATTTGCTTCTCCCAGCATCTGGCCCCCACTGGTTCTAGCCCCCACTTTAAGCGGGAGAATCAGCGGGAAAACCAAAGATAGGAGGAGAGGTGTGCCCACCTTTGCCAACCCCACCCCTCAGGTGGGGGAGGCGAGGTGAAGCACAACTCTCAGTCCCCGCCATCTTGAAGATGGGGGGACCCAGCCAACCAGAGTGAGGCAAATGCCCCCTCCCACTGAAGGGTGGCATATTAGGGGTGTACCCACCCCAAGGGAGGGACCCTGCAACTACCTGCAACGACCCAAAATTTAGTATTTAGGGGCAGCCCCGAACCTTGCCTCCTCAGACAAGTGAGAAGAAGAGAAGAAGGACCGAACAGCCATGCTGAAAGAAGAAGAGGAGGACACCAACTGACTTGGCCACAGCCCTACTGGTCTGTCCCGACCTCGACCTACCCCAATGAAACCCGGGGTGTCCATCAGCCCCCCAGAACCCGGAGGACCTGCCCTGCTTTCCCTACCAAGACTCTGTCTCCCGTAAGCACCGGATTTGCTCACCAATAGACTCTGGCTCCGGCCAAATCCACAAGTCTGCACCTGATGCCCAAGGCTCGTGTTCGAGTGGCCCAACACCACGAGGAGGTCTCCCCAGCGATCCTGATGTGGGATCCGTTGATCCCTGATCTGCCTCAAGCCTCCAAACGGCGCCTGCAGCCCCTATCTGGAGGATCACCCGACTGTGACTGGAGCCGGTACGGAAAACCCCTGCACCTGATGTCCCACGGGCTTGGATGGCCCCACCAATGGTGTCCAGGCAAATCCCAGCTTCCAAACTTACCTCTCCAACTGGTGGTTGCCTCCAGAAGATCTTCGTGCCCGAGCCTGCAGTGTTTTTTGTGACCGGAGAATCCCCATTGCAAACCAACAGGGCACCCGGTGCCAATCTAGCACCCTGCACGCGGCCACCCCTGTGCTGCTGTGGGTGCCCCTTGTGTGCTAACTCAGATCCCCTTTGCCCTGAGTTAAACCCTAGGAGCTTTGCTCCCACCTCCAAGTGGTGAGCCTGTGAGCAGCCACCAACCAGAGGCTCCCTATCCACCATATTTTAACATTGGGCCTCAGGACTCTGCACCCGGCCACCCTAGTGCCGCTAAGGGTGTTCTTTGAGTGCATACTTGACCCTGGTGAACCCTGGTTCTAACCCCAGAAACTCAACTCTCAAGACCGATTGCTCACCTTTAAACCGATAACCTGATTTTCTCCCATAGGACTGCACTGACTGTTTTTCTGTGGAAAAAGTTTTTAAGTGTGGAGTTGAAAAGTGTATGAAAATCTAAACAAGTGTGTTTTGATGACACATTGAATTACTTACCTTTGTCTAGGAAATGCCCAGTGTGGCATCTAGGCATACCACTAAGTAGAAAGCGTAATCTGAAAATTAATTTAAACAAAGTAATTACAAAGTAACTGCATAGTAATATCACCAGTTTCTGAACATTTGACCTACCTGTAACAAAGCCAAATGCATTCAACTGGATTATTCTCAAAAAGTACTATTTCACTTGCCTGTACCAAGTTCTGCTTGGTTCTAAAATAAAATACAACTAAGAAACATTTTTTATGCAAACAATTAGTCTAAGTTCAGTCTTAGAGTGTGTGACATCATTTCTTGCCTGAGTGTGTACATTAAATGCTTAACACTACCCTCTGATAAAGCCTTACTGCTCACTCACACTACCACAGAGAGTAAGGTATTATCTACTTTTACCTCTCTAAACCTTTGGAGATCCAGTGCACTTTGTGCACACTTTACCTTACTTTGGTATAGTATATACAGAGCCAGCTTCCTACACCCCCTTTCACCACCACTCTGCAAACGCGCCTCTTGGCGCACTACTTGGGGGATTAAGTCCCCTTGGATGCTGACAGCCCTTGGGGCCAAGAACCCCTTCTGTTACCTTCAGTAAGTCCCACCCAGTGGGATTGCTGAGAGCTCGTGGGAGGCCCCACCCCCTTTCTCAACTAGTTAGGAAATAGAATTTTAAAAACCTTAGAAATTCACAGAAAAAAACAAAGGTTACAGGGACGTTAAATACTATAGGCGACAGGTGGACTTAAGAACAGGCTTCTAAACCTTTTGAGTGGGTATCCATCCATGTAGAGCCATGTTCGGCAAAAAGTCAGCGTTTGTCATTGTGATGTAATTTGAGATGTCCTCATTGAGGTTAACAGTGATGTTATTTCAGATGTCATCAATAATGTCAGTGATATCATGAGTGATGCCACTGACCATGTCATGAGTGATGTAATATGTGAGGTCATAAGCAGTGCATTTCGGGGGCATACGTTATATTTAGCTCAGGTAGCTACAACTACTGAATTTCCTGGTATTGTACAAGTGAAATCTGAGCTTAACTATAACGTCCCAGTGACCTTTGGTTTTCTAAGTGAATATATATATATAATTTTTTTTTTTTTTTTTCCCCAACAGACCCCACGAACAAGAGCAGATGCAGGCACTCTAGGTAAGCAGAAATTTCTTTATTTAATAAGTCATAAGGCGATGTCCGTCTTGCCGCATTTTGGCTGGTCCCAGCCTTTGTCAAAGTCATTTGTTTGTTGAACTTTCTCAATTTTAAAGGCACAGTGCACATAGACATAGAAAACAGAACAGCCATTATCACTATGTCTCCCTCATAATGCACCCTGTCCCCTAAACTGGCATAACACATATTTAGATACAGTTCCTATTTTTTACGTATTTATTAAAAAAATTATTATTTTTGCGCTTTTTAAATATTTTTTCTAAGGAAATCTATATTTATAAAATCAAACCTCTTTGGTATTTATCATACAAATCCAACAAACCCTGGACCGGGAAGCAGCTGGGAAGCGTACTCTTGGGCCAATGCCCTCTGTCTGATGGATAGCATTGTAGTACCTGTCTGAGGTCAAACCTTTCATAGCAATATATATGGCTTGATCATTCTCATAAATTAAGCTTATCTAAAAACATGCACATTAAAAATATTGATTCTTTGATCAAATTAAAAATGAGAGGATCCCAATAAATACATGAATAGGAGGATGATGAGATATGATTTCAAATGATAAATTTTCATAAAATATGTATTAAATAAATCATATCCCAATTACTTCATATCCAAACATCAAAATTAATTATTTAAGTCCAATTATTCCTAAAAATTCAATTATTAATTATAAATGTGCAAAATTGATAAGCATAGGTAAAGTGTCAAAATGCCAACAAACCTTGAGCTAAAAATCAGCAAAATAGCAATGTATAAGGTGCTCTAGTGCGAAGAAAATATCATCTACTATTGCACTCTCTTTCGGTCTTCCAGCCTGATTTGAATTGTGCAAAATTGCTAAACATACATAAAGTGTCATAGTGCAGAGTAACCTCAGAAATGGAACCAGTTGTATCCCAGTATATCATATTCCAGACACATTCAAATTACAGTATTACACCCAGTAATCATGCAAATGCATAACTAAAAAACATAGCCAAAGTGCAAAAGTGCCAGATATCCTTACATTTCCCATCAGGAATATCCTAATATATAAAGTGCTTTCGTGCAAAGATAAAAAATCGTCTCCTATTGCACAATATCTCAATATCCCTGATCAATTTGCATTAAGAATTGTAACAAAGTAGGGCATATTCCAGAACATAGGGAGGTGGAGCAGGGCCATGTACAAATTATCATTCAGCCCAAAAGTACTTCTAGCTCTTCATCCCTTTTTAAACCATTTGGGAATTTCGTGTTTAAATCCAGGATGTATCTCGATTCTAGACGTCTGCGGTTTAGTACTCTATTACCTCCTCTGATGTTCGGGGGAATCCTATCAATTGCAAAGAACATTAGTGGGCCAGGATCACTATCATGTTTGTCATAAAAGTGTTTGGCCACAGAATATGTGAAATCCTGGTTCCTGATTGCTCGCTGATGCTCTAGCATCCATTTTTTCAAAGGAAAAATCGTACTCCCTACATACATCAGTTGACATGGGCAGCTGAGTACAGAGATGCAATGTTCAGTGTTACAATTAAAAAAGCCTTTTATCTTAAATAAATGTCCATCACTAGATTTAAACGTGAGGACATTTTTTACCATCCTGCAGGCCTTGCAACTGTTACACTTATAAAACCCTCTTACAGTCGATAACCATGTATCTGGTTTACGGACTCCATCAAAATAGCTATGTGTTAGATTGTCACCAAATGTCCTCCCTTTTCTATATGTCACAGGGGGTGCCATAGGTAAATCCTCACCAATTACATTATTTATTTTGGCCACCTGCCAGTGCCTTCTCAATATCTGATAGATTTTAGGAGACATTTGATTGAAGCAGGTGATCAATCTAGCTACCGTGCCTTCCTATGGAACCCTATCATTACGATAAAGTAACTGGTTTCTGGAGACTGTTTCCGACTTGCGTTTGGCCTCCACTAACATCTTGGGATGATACCCTCTTTTCCTGAACCTCTGATTCATCCTTTGTACTTGTCCATGGAATTCTTGATCTTATCTACAAATTATTTTCAGCCTCAATGTTTCACCATACGGAATGCTAGCTTTCAAATTCGTCGAATGTTGACTTTTAAAATGTAAAGTACTATTCCCAGCAGTTATTTTGCGGAATACAGTGGTGTTGATTTTGCCATCTTTTACTTGTAATAGGATATCTAAAAATGATATCTCATTCACACTCATCTGTGCAGTGAGATGCAGATTGTAGGGATTATTGTTTAAAATCGCCAGATATTCTTCTGCCTCTTGTTTTGACCCGTTCCATAACAAAAATAAATCATCAATGTAACGTGTCCAAACCAATGTATGTTGAACATATTTAGCATTTTCATATGCCCAGGCCACCTGCTTCTCCCACCAGCCCATCACCAAGTTGGCAAAGCTGGGGGCGAAGCAGGTGCCCATGACAGTCCCCATGATCTGTCTGTAGACCCTTCCTTCATGCATGAAAATATTGTCCTTCAGACAGATATGAATCATGTTCAACAACATATGTGTGTGTTCTAAAAACATGCTGGGCTCTTTTTCAGATAGTACTCACATGCTAGCATTCCTAGTTCATGACTGATTGAAGTATACAGAGCTGTGACATCAAGCGTGATCATGATGTACGAGTCATTCCATGCTAGATCATTAATTTGTGTAAGGAAATCTCCACTATCTTTACAGTACGATGGTAACGATTTAGCAAAGGGAAAAAGAAAAGAATTGATATATATGGCAGCATTCTCTATAAAACTTTAATTCGAGGAAACAATAGGTCTACCTGGGGGGTTGGGCAAACTTTTATGGACCTTTGGTAATAAATAGAAGGAGGGGATGCTAGGGTGTTCTGATCTTAAACAATTAAATTCATCCTGGTCCAAAATACGGGCGTCATACCACACTTTCAGCTGAATTTGAAATCTCTTGACACAATCTTGATATTCATCAAGTGTTATGACCCAATAGCATTCCCCATCCTGCAATTGCCTCATAGCTTCTTGATTATATTGTACTGCATCCATGATTACTACGTTTCCCCCCTTGTCACTATTTTTAATCACAATGGAAGTATCCTCTTTCAAAGTTTTCAAAGCCTTCCTCAATTCAGGTGTTAAATTATCATGGAATCCCTTGCTTTGGTTTCTCAATTTGATCAAGTCATGAATAACCAAATCATGAAAACAATCCAAATTGTCATGGGCTGTGATGGGAATGGAGCGGGACTTCGGTTTGAAACCACTCATACTTGTAGATCTAATATCAATCCCCAGATTGGACATCAGACATTCCATGTCAACATTAGGATCCAAACCCTCACTTTCCCTGTGTAGACTTTCTAGTGCTAGAAGTCCCTCAGCTTCCCCTATCGCCAAATTACATACAGATGTATTAGTTGGAACGACAGATTTACTTTTCAATTTATGGATCTTGTTTCATTTTAACAAACATAAACAGATCGATCCTGGCTTGGGCATAGTCGAATCCCGACGAGGGACAAAAGGAGAGGCCAAATTGCAACAAAGTTGTTTCTTCTTGTGCCAGTTACCTCTGTGAGAGATTGAGCACAGTTAGAGTGTCCTCTATATTGTCTTCTTCTGGCGCAAGTTCCGTTTGCCCTGCGCCCCTTGTCCATTTGCTCCTTCAGGTCCGGCATCTTTGCCTTTGCCTCTTCCTCTTCCTCTTCCTCTTCCTCTCCCTCTTCCCCTTCCTCGGGGGGGTTTGTCCTTCGGTTTTTCTGCTTCCCAAATTAGGCAGTACTCGTTTTGAAAACCTGAAGCACCAGCTCTGATCCCAGAGTTGTCCCCATCATCGGTACAGACGTCCGAGCTAGATCCAGAGGAAATTAGATCTTGTTTTCTTTGGACGTCCTCTTGGAGCAATCCCTTTCTGTAAGTGCCATATTTCTTGGTGAATGTCAAAGTACACCCTTCCATATAATCCTTCTTATCTCTTTGGAATTTTTGTTGTTTTTTTAACTTAACTTCATTTTCATGCCTTCGTAGTCGTTCCACCATTTTGTCTGTAAATTCTTTAACAAAATTGGAACTCTCCTCATTGTCTATTTCCTCATGTAAGCATTTGAGCTCTTCTCTTATCTTTGCCAAATCCAGCCTTGCATATTTTACCAGGATCTCAATCATCCCAGCACTAGTCTTGGCCAAAAACATTACCCATTCTTCTAATAATCCTGGATGTGGGAATTCATAAATGGGCACCATGAAAATCCTGAGCCCTCTTGGCACTCATTTGACCTCTAAGTATTTTAACAGTGAGGTCAACTCCCACCATTTGCTTATTTCTTTCTTACTTCATTTTTCTAATTTGAAGAGCTTTTGTTTTAAAGTCAGCGTACTTGGGTCTCCTTGTCGCACCCCTCCACCGGTACTGCTGATCGCTCCTTCCATATCGCTGAACATGAGCTTAGCTTCCTCTAAGCGTTCCCGATCCAGGTCAATTGCGGACATCGTCGCATTCTGTGACGTCATTGCTGCTTGCCGTGTAGTTCAGAGAGCGTCTTCTCAATCGGAACTACAAACACTGCCGCGAGTGTAATAGCTCAACAATTGCTCCCCACCGTCTTAAAATACTTATGCAAATGCCCCGGTATGGCTCACCACAGTCCAGTCTTTTGTGTATTCCCGAACTGCAGTCTGGGCGCAGGGCACAGTGGGGAGATCGCGGCGGCGGGAATCGCTCCAATTCGCAACGCGGCTGATTTCCTCCAAACTCCGTATACGAGTGATCTCATCCACCAACGTGTGGGTGTACCACGACTGGAACGTCACCAGTCTCTATCTTTTCCAACAGCCCCCATGAACAAGAGCAGATGCAGGCACTCAAGGATAGCAGAAATTTCTTTATTTAGTAAGTCATAAGGCGATGTCCGCCCTGACGCGTTTCGGCTGGTCCCAGCCTTTGTCAAAGTCATTTTTTGTTGAATGTTTTCAATTTTAAAGGCACAGTGCACATAGACATGGAAAACAGAATATCCATTATCACTATGTCTTCCTCATAATGCACCCTGTCCCCTAAACTGGCATAACACATATTTAGATACAGTTCCTATTTTTTACTCATTTTTGAAAAAAATTATTATTTTTGCACTTTTTAAATATTTTTTCTAAGGAAATCTATATTTATAAAATCAAACCTCTTTGGCATTTATCATACAAATCCAACAAACCCTGCACCGGGAAGCAGATGGGAAGCGTACTCTTGGGCCAATGCCCTTTGTCCGATGGATAGCATTGTGGTGCCTGTCTGAGGTCGAACCTTTCATAGCAATATATATGGCCTGATCATTCTCACACATTAAGCTTATCCAAAAACATGCATACTAAAAACATTGATTCTTTGATCAAATTAAAAATGAGAGGATCCCAATAAATACATAAATAGGAGGATGATGAGATATGATTTCATATCATATATTTTATATATATATATTTGCGTTTGGGATTCTTACGCCGGCATGCCCCCTGGTATGTGAAGCCATTGCTGTACAGGACCTACAAACTGCCCAGCAAAGACGCCTGATGAAGGAGACGTGAGCAAAGGGTCGGAGGACACAAAGCACTTGCTGCTTTGGGCTACATATGTGAGGCTGATCCACGGGAGCCGGGACAGTGAGTAAAAGTATCCTATTCAGTGATCTCACTGTGCAGCACATATATTGGAAAACAATCAGTGTGGATTTACCGACAATTTTGTAAAAATGACTGACGACGAAAATGAAGCAAGGGAGAAGGCTGCAGATGAGCTATTAAAAAAATACATGGGTAATGTGAGGACAGATGCAACAAAACCTAACAACATGGAGCAGACCTAACAACATCATCTATTCACCTTAGAGAAACTGAATAAAGAGGAAATCTCCAAGTGGTGGGAGAGCAAATCCCTACAAATGTATGTGGAAGTTGGGAGAATGACAATGTGAATGATAGAGCGCACATCCTTCTTCTTGTGTTTTAGCAGTTCTTTAAACTTTTGCGAAATGCTCCACTTCAAAAATTGTGGTGTGTGGCACCTGGTATGTGCTCTGCCCAAACAAACACATGAAATAACTTTCTAAATATCGACATTTCATTTTCATTCAGATCTGGTTAAAATGGATAAAAAATGGATTAACGTTGGTTTAAGATGGATGATTATGGGATCAAAAATTATTACTAAAATGTCGCTGGAATCATATTGGCCAATGGGTCTGCACAAAGGCAGTGCACCTTGGAGACTGGTGACTGATATGGTCACCAGCTGTACTGAAGTTGGGAGAATCCCACGTGGACTGAGAATCATGATAACCCCCAGTTATGAAAGACCAAACTCTGCGTTAATTAAGGAATAGGCAGATCGCAACAATGCAAGTTCACTGGGAATGGTAATATATATGCAAGAGAGACTGATTAAATATGAAGAGGAAATAAAAGTTATAAAGGTGAGGAGGTTAAAAAGAGATAGAACAGAGTATGAAAGGGGTCAAATTTATACATTCACAACGCAATTTGAAAACCTAAGAAAGCAAAGATTGAAGGAACAAAATTGGTCAAGACAAGAAGCATTTGTAAGTGATGTGAGCTCAGATGTAAGCTTGGACACAGACCAAGCGGATACAAGCAAAAGTTAAAGTACTGCTAGGATATGATAACCCACCATTTCTGATGATTTCATTTTTTAACATTGGCCAGAAGAGCAGACCACAGACCAGGAAGGGTCAGAGGGACAACAAACACAAAAGAAAACAAAGGAGAGGGGGCCAAGGGATGCAACAAAACAGATGGATCCCATACAAGGAAGATGAGGAGCAGCAACAAATGAAATGGACACTAATACGGTAATTAATTTGACAGGAATTATGCTCTCTGAAGCATAAACTCAGTTATTAAATTTGGGACTCTCTTCTTGCCAGGAATCTAGTTTTGATTATGCCCAGTCTAGGATTGATGTGTATCTATTTATTCAAAAATTGAGACTTTTAAAATGCATGAAGAAAGACAAAGAAAGGGAATAAAATATTCTAGTAAAGCCTGAAGTAGCACTTCCCCTCAAACCAATCTATTAGTGGAAGATAATGGTTTGTTCCAACAACTATCTGAGTTAGAGGATGTATGTATAGATTCTGTTGAATCTAATGGCAGGTCTTTAGAATTACAAGAACAGATGGGTATTGAGATATCAGCAGGGGCGAATCACATTTTAGACCCAAATCCTCCTTTGTTCCTCCAATAATTTGAGATAACCTAACTCTCTTTTCTGAAGCAGTGATTAATTACCTCAAGTGCCTTTAGGGACACAATAGAATGCACTTAGGCAATAAAAAATATAGAGAGAGAAGTTAACAAACTGATGCTTACATTGATTAACAACAGGGAGCGTGTGGTAAGAAATTCTGACAAAGGTGGTAATGTTGTCTAACAGCCTAGGGACATGTATTGTGAGGAAGCATAGTGCTACCTCAATGATCCTGTATGTTACAAAAGAGCAATATTAATATTTATACCAATACCAAATCAGACTATCATACCAAACTTAAGGGTTAGCATCAAAAGAATTACTAAAGAATGATGAGTGGAAATTTCTCAGGAATGATTTCTCCAGATTACCCATTTTTTATCTTATACCAAAGATTCATAAAATCCCACAAAACAACAGGCAGACCTATTATTTCAGCCCAAGTCAGTTTACTAGAAAATACCTCCAAATATATTGATTCTTATATGAGACCCTTCATAAAGAATTTATCTTCATACCTGAAGGACTCAACAGATGTTCTTAAAATGATTTTTGACATTAATTGGGAAAAAGACATGCTGATGGTGACACTAGATGTCACATCGCTCTATTCAAGCATAATCCATGCTGATGGACTATACGCAGTCAAACATTTTTTAAGAGCAAGACCAATAAGATGTTAAAATCACAATGAAATGTTGTTTGAGATGATAGAATATTGTCTAACTAAGAATATATTTTTCTTTGATGGTCAATTTTTTGAGTAGCGACAGGGAACAGCAATGGGCACCTGCTTCGCCCCCAGCTATGCTAATTTGCATATAGGCTGGTGGGAGGAGCAGGTGGTCTTTGAAAAACACAAATCCTGGACTTCATGATTTAATTTTAATTTGGAAAGGTGATCAAGCACAAGTGCAAAATTTAGTTGGCAAACTAAATAGGAATAACCTTTATTTTTTACTTACCAGTAAAATTAATGCCACACAGTGTGAATTCTTGGATGTCGCATTAACAGTAGAACATGGAATGATCATAACAAATGTGCATTGAAAACCCATGCTGGGAGTAGTATTCTGCATGCACCTGGAGAGTCTGAAAAAGAATATACCATATGGTGAATACTTGAAAGTGAGATGCATCTGTAACACAAACAAAAGCTTCAGAGCTATCAGTGATGACAAAGGGGAAACAGTAACACCATACTGAAAACATGCCACCAGAGGATTAACAAGTTAACACATGATGTGGTACTATTTAACAAACACATTTCGAAGCCACCTGGTAAGAATGTAAATGTGTTAAGATTTATCACATCATACAACACCGAACACCAATTATTAGGATAAATCACGACAAGACAATGGCATCTACTCAAAAGTGAGCCGGTAATAGTTAATAATATTTCCAACAAACCACTCATTACTTAACGAAAAGCAAGGTCCTTTAGAGACAGATTGATCAAAAATAATAGAAGCAGGAGGACATCTTGGTTTGCTTTTTTTTGGGGGGGGAGTTTTATATAGCACTATCTCGGCCCAAAGGTATCAGAGCACTTTACATGAGCACCAGTTATGTTACAGACGGACACATTCATTTTTGTTAGGCATGGGAAGATTAAGTGATTTGCCCAGAATCACAGGATGTTGAGCGTCCCTGCCTAGATTTAAACTTGGTTCCTCAGCTTGGAGGTCAACTGCTCTAGCCGTTTGACCACATCCTCTCCCCAGTTGAACCCCAGTAGCGGAATTTCAAAATGAGTTCAAAAATGTAATAAGTGCAAAGCTTGCCAACATGTAGATAATACCACAACTGTACACACGCCATTTGGCAAAGATCCAAAGATCATAAAACAGCTAACGTGAAAAAGTGAATATGTTGTGTACATGCTGAAGTGCCCCGGAGGTAAAACCTATATAGGCAGTACGATACTACAGACACACAAAAGAATATTACAACATTTAAGAGCCATCAAAAATAAAGACAGCAGTTATCCCATAGCAAGACACTTCTGGCAGGTACACCAGGTCAACACCGATTTGTTAAAATACTCAGTGATTGATGAGTTTGCAAAAAAAAACCATGGGAGGAAATATAGAGAAAACCCTTTGTAGACTAGAAGTGAGATACATACTAAGGTTGGACTCGCTAGAACCAAGGGGTTTAAATGCGCATGCTGAACTCCAGGTATACATTTAGAGAAGCTCTCTTGTGAATATAGGCCGATGTTTTTAGATTTTATGTATGCTTTCTTAGTGATTTGTTATTTAAAATGTTTGTGATTTCAGGACCAGACAGGGGAAGATAAAAAATGGCAGCCTGTAACGAGGCTGTAAGAAAGGAAGTAAGGCCCTTTTGGGCAACTTATGTTGTCTTTGATAACATTTTATGTTACATACTGATAATTATGGCAGTCGTTTGAATCTATCAGACTGAGAAATAGCCCATTGGGGCTGAAGCTGAGCATTACACTGTGAGAATATAGCATAGAAAGGGGGAATCATTTTTTAATATAATCTTTTTTTTCCACTGTGCATTATATTTTGCCATTAAATTATTTGTGGCTATAGATACAATTCATATTGTGTGGGAAATATGTTGAATAGGAGTGACATAGCCCATTTTGGCTTTATGGATGTAAAATGTTATCATTATTATTTTTGATTGGCGATGAGTTTATATTTTGTTACCATTAAGAGATACATCGTGTGGTAAATATATATTGTGTATTTATGGTTGGTTATATTTCATTGTATCAAGTGACAAAGCCCCCTTGGGCGTAATTCTTGTAATGTGGGAAAAATTGCTAAATTATGTCTCTGCCGCCAAAGTTTTATAATTTGTGTTATTACAATGAATGTGCAATCGTATGTACACATATGGCAAAAGGAATTTGTATCATATACTGCCACGTTTATTGCTTTATTTTGTTTTAAAGGGGCCATCGGGATTCCCACTATATTGAGTGAATGTATAGTCCTTTGTTTATTTTTTGAAAATGCACATCATGCATAAATATTCAGGGCAAAATGACGACCGTGACCATGGTCCAGCAACTGCAAAAAAAAGAAAAAAAATGGAGGAAGTGGTCCTGTGCTTCTGCACCTATTGTACTATTGATAGCAAGAGAAAACTCTTCTTCATTCAGAAAAGCCCGTGGGTTAACCATGAAGTGATATAAAATGAACTGTCAGGTTTATTTTCTAATTTGTAGTGTGTTTAAATGTCCTTGGTGAAAATTCATTCTACAATGTGAGGCGGGAAAAGTGAAATTAGGAATAAAATGTATCAATCAACCAGTGCTGTAATGAAACTTTTGTAAGGAAATGGTAATGAACTAACAAGATTTAGGGCCAGATGTACGACCGTTTTTTGCAGTCGCAAAAGGGAAATCAACCCGTTTGCGACCGCAAAAAACAGTGGTGGAATGTACAAACGATATTTTGCTAGTCACTGACTCGCAAAATAGTGTTTGTGACTCGCTATTAGGAAGGGGTGTGCCAAGGGCGTCCCTTCCTAATAGCGAGTCCAAATGGCATGTACCATTGTTTTGCAACCGCATTTGCGGTCGCAAAACACTCACAGTTTACACCTTCTTCAAGTAGGTGGTAAACCACTCGCAAACGGGAAGGGGTCCCCTTTGTGAGTGTTTGCGAAAATATTTTTTAAGAGCAGGCAGTGGTCCCAGGGACCACTGCCTGCCCTTAAAAAATGAAACTGAAAAGTTTCATTTTTCTTTTTAAAATGCATCCTGTTTTTCTTTAAGGAAAACGGGCTGCATTTAAAAAAGAAAACTGCTTTTTTAAAAAGCAGTCACAGACATGGTGGTCTGCTGACCCCAGCAGGCCACCATCTCTGGGAGTGCTAGCCATTCCCAATGGGGTCGCAAATTGTGCTTGCCTCCTGAATATTGATGAGGCATGCAATTTGCGACCCCCATCGGGAATCGCAAACAGTGTCTGAGACACTGTTGTACATTCACTTTAGCTAGTCGCAAATTGCTAGTCGCAATTCGATGCAATTTGCGACTCGCTAAAGTGAATGGTCGTAGATCTGGCCCTTAATCTGATATAAGTGCAGTACAAATAGGAATATTTGTACTGCAGAGTATTTTTGGGTCCAATATTTAATTTTAGCTAATTGTTTTTTAGAGAAAGTTTGTGATATACATGTTTTTCATTTTTTGGCCTTGAAATAGACAGTGAGAGTTGTGAAACATACCTTCCTAGATACCCAAAGAATATTTCATAATGTAAAATAAAGTGTTTGGAAGAAGTTTTAAAATACATTTTGGACGATATCTAGGCATAGCTCTCTTCGAGACCCATTAGCATGAATGCTAGATTTTAAATGCAGCAGCAGTATTTAACAGTGTTACTTACTGTTATTATGTCATAATGGAGTTCCAGGCTGCTCCAGCAAGCCTCTTGTAGAACCCATCAGCATAGCACTGTCAAAGCAAGGGCTGAACTTGAGCCAGTGGTTTCCAGGGCTTGGCACCAGCCCTCAACTGTCAACACAGGCACTTATGACTTATGGCAGTCTGCCACATGGTGGTGCTGTTTGTCTGATTTAGACATTAGCACAACAGCAGTTGTTTACTGATAAAATACATCATAACAATTACTAATACCTACCACTCAAGCTAAACGTACAGGTTTTGGGCCCTAGAAAATCCTGGACAGTCACACTTGTAGGAGTGTGATGGTTAGTAGTTGTGTTAGCACTGTCATTGGCCATGCTAGCAGGGGCAATGGGTGGTGCAAGGTTCAGTGGCCTCCTGATGAGGGCCCTGGCACATATTTTTTTAATATAAGTTAAGTGCTGGACAAAGCAGAGTGCACATCAGGAAGGCAGAGAAGAGGGGGTGGAAATGCACAGAAGGTGGTTAGGATGGGTGGTAAGAGACCAGGTGTTTTTTTATATTTGGGACAGGGAGGAGAGACCATGCTATGTTTGGCTAGCCCATTATTCCTCTGCTCCTCAATAGCACTTTAAAGCAAGGGCAGATTATTTGGGTGGGCAATACATAGCATACAATTAAAGATGAGTAACTGTGAGTTACAGGGATGTTTTTCACCTTAGGGTTCTGAGTGGCATTATAGGCAACTCGAGCTTCACTCTCGTTCTCTATTGGATGTCACTCAGAACACCTCCATGAAAAACTTCCCTGTAACTCACACTTACCCAGATGTAATTCTCGTATTGATTAAGGAAATAGTGCTTCTCAATGTACAACTGAATGACTCTCAGTAGGATGTTATAGCCAATGTAGAATGTTTTAGACAATGAACAGGAGCGGCCTATGCAGGTAAGAGCGGTTGGGCAGTGGGGCGGTGTGGGGAGGGAGTTGACAGACGACAACGATGAGGGAAATTGTTTTTAAATTTAATTTTCCCTAGTCGTCATCTGTTGACTCCCTCCCCACCCCCACCCCCCCATCGCCCCACTGCTCTTACCTGCACGGGCCACTCCTGACAATGAAGTTGCCTGAATTCCTGCTTGATTGATGGCTTAATACCAACACTATTAGCCTTCTGACAGAACCAAGTATCAGTATATTCGGTGGACTTTGGTTGTACTAGCAATACTCAATACTCATACAGGTATAATGTGCTTGCATAAACCAATCCATTCTATTCTGAGCACTAAAGGGAAAGCATGGGAAAGCAGGAAGGAGACATAAGCCTGAGAAAGAGGTGAATGAGAACCGACACAAGGAAAAATGGAGCAAGAAGGAGCACACAGTTGTAGGAGGCTATAATTATTAGTCAAAACAAAGGGGCAACAGGCATATTTTTATGTATTGTTGAATTCAATCAGAAGGTTTTACAGGATGGGTAATTCTAAGTTGAAGATGTGCCCACCTGAATGTCAATTCACAAAATTATTATGAGTATGAGTGCATCCTTGACTCCACTTTGCACTCACTTTGATCTACTGCTCCTAATTATATGATTAACTTTAAGCATGAAAATATGTGAGAAAATATTAGGTTTACAGTAAACAATGGTAAATCATTACTTGGCTGCATTATATCAAGGTGGATTTGAAGAAACTCAAATGAGAGGACATTTTGGGAATTGAGGAAACTCGAATGAGAGTAAATTTTTATATACCCCAAAATATCATCAGGGGGCACATGCATCAACCTATTAACCGGTCGCAAACGGGCCGACTCGCAGAATCGGCCCCTTTGCGACCGGTAAATAGCCTTTTGAGATGCATCAACCCCAATGCCATTCACAAAATAGGTAATTGCTAATTTTGCAATTACCTATTTTGCGAATGCAATTAGTGAATCGCAATTTGCGATTCCCTAAATGCAATGCAAGAAGCATTCTCAGAATGCGACTTTGCATTAAGGAATTGCAAATTAGCATCAACTTCAAGTTGATGCTAATTCGCAATTCCTTAGAAAAATGCACAAAATTGCATTTTTCTAAGTGCGATGTGGCGCACACACATGCCCTTGGGGCATGTGTGTGCCCCACATGTGCACACATGCCAATTTTGGGGGTGCATCAGGGTGGCCTTTTGGCCCCATAGCACCCTTGAAATTGCATTTGCAATGTGCGCTTACCTAAATGGTAATCGCAATTTGCGAATGCTCTCCCATTCATTCCTATGGGCCTCTAGGCCCATAGGAATGAATGGGAAGGCATTCCCTAATAGCGAATCGCAATTTGCGATTCGCTATTAGGAAATGTGTAGGAATGGCAATTTATTTTGCAAATCCTACATGCATAAGGAATTGCGAGTCCTTAATAGCGATTCCTTAATAATCGCTATTAAGGAATCGCAATTCCTTTGGTTGATGCATGTGCCCCCAGGTCACATAAAAGTAAAATCTCAGTTTTCTCCGTGATCTGCAATCTCTGAGCTTTGGGAGTCAAGAAAATTGGAAAAGCCAACATTTAGGGCACATGCCTTTCTTAAAATATATTTGGGGTTTGATCCTTATGTAAAATGGGTAAATCACCCTCTAGAAAGGAAGCTGTTGATGCAATTTCAGTTTGGTTATTTTTTCAGGAATACTGGGTTTTCCCTAGGGGGGGCATGGCAGAGAATATGAACAGTTTTAAAGAAAAATGTATTTAAAAACGCTGCTTATAGAATTGGGTTATCATAATTGAAGACCTGTACTGTGCTGATGAATTTGCATATTAGGTTTACTATTACAAGATTTATTTTTGTATCTCTTAAGATAAGGTCTAACCTGGACGTATAAATATTGACTAACTTTTTGCTGGGTTCATATGTATATACTTTTATGCATTTTACCTTGTTTTTTTCATTTCGTTTTTCTCTTGTTTGCATAATTGTAGTATTATCCTAACAATATGGCATGATGTAATACTTATCTGTGTTTTTTAGGTATTTCATAATCGAAATAAACTATTTTATTGATGATAATAATAATAATAATAATAATAATAATAATAATAATAGTAATAATAAAGGAAGGCATTACACTGTGTTCTGTGTTCTTGATGAATTACTATCAGTATTGGATTTGTCAAAAAATCTACAATGAACGCTGAGAGCCTCATGGATAAAGGGGTTTAGTATTTGCAAACCCTCCAATTCGGTAAATCAGAGGGTTTTGAACGATAAAACCCTTTTTAAATGTACAGAAGCCCTTTAACAATCCAGAAAAAGTTTTCTGAATCATTAAATGGGTTTAGGAAACCCTTACGAACTGTTATTTCGAAGTGGATGTTAATGGCATCCCTTCCAAATACCGATTCCTTATGGTATGCATTAATGTGTTGCGACCAAAATTCATGCAGCAGCAGCTCCAGAGGGGTCCCAGGATCTGTCCCATTACCAGCCGGGATAACCACAGCAGTGGGGACATGTGAAGACAATCATTTCATTCTCAGCCTATTTGTTTGAAATAGCAGCAACAGCTCAGGCCTCAAGGGAAGTCCTCGTTTAGTGTCACAAGCAATCCGAGTTGAATACTAGAGGTCCCCCGCCTGATCCTATTATGGCGCCCGTCTCTTCCCATGGCAGCTATAACGCTGAAATACTCTCCTCCTCGGGAGGCAAGCGGACACTGACTCCGGCCTCAAGCTGCTCCATTGCACAACAAACACCCCCCCTCAAGCGAAAGTCTAAAATGGGAACCGGCTGTTTCTAACTCCAAGGTCAGAATCCCTTGCCTGACCCCAAGATGGCTGCCACAGTGTTCCCTACCACGTTGTGCTACTCCTCTGAGAATAAACCGGACTTCGACCAGACCTCGAACACATCCCCCATCCAGCCTACCCTTCAGGATACCGAATCTGTGAACCTACCTCTGACCGTGGAGACCTAGCTTTTTGGCCGATGCCCGGTGGAGCTACTTGATAGCTATAGAGGAGATGGGCTGTGGACTACCCCTTCGGCCGTCACCTACCCAGCCGGACATTGGGCAGACCTTACTTCATCTCTCCATCGCTCTCTCCCTCCTACCCCTTTACTCCACCCACTTTCTCCTTTATGCTCCATTTATCCCTCCTCTTTGCTCTCTAATTGTTTTCTCATTGAGACCTAGCCGCTTGACTGATGCCCGGTGGAGCTACCTGATAGCTATAGAGGAGATGGGCTGTGGTCTTCCCCCTCGGCCGTCACCTACCCAGCCGGACTTTGGGCAGACTCTCCTTCGTCTCTCCATCCATCCTATCTCCATCTTTTCTCCCTCCTACACCTTTACCCCACCCCCTTTCCCTTCTAAGCTCCATTTATTTCGTCTTACGACGCTCTTGAAATATTTTCTTGTAACTGATGTAACTTGTAACTGATGTAATTTTGTAATTTTGTGGTACCTTATGTAAAGCGCTCTGATACCTCCGGGTCTAGCCAGCGCTATATAAAACTCAAATAAATAAAAATAAATATTTTACCACCAACTCAAAGGAGGTGGTAAGCCATTCACAAAGGGTAAGGGGTAAAGGACCCCTTCTCCTTTGGGAATGTTGACAAAAACATTTTTAGGAGCACTAATCCTAAAAAAGGTTTGTATAACTTCATTTATTTTTATAAACACTTTATATTTTTCTTCAAGGAAAATGGGCTACATTAAAAAAAAGGCTGAATTATTTCAAAACAATCAAAGATATGGTGGTCTGCTGACCACAACAGGCCACCATCCCTGTGATTGTGGCCAATAATAGTCGGTCGCAATTTACGACCTACTTCCTGAATACTGATGAGGAAGGTAGAATTGCAACCCACTAGCGATTCTGTATTTTGTCAACAGACCACTTAGTACATAGGTTAATTCCTAAAATACCAATGCATTCGTTAGAAGTCAGTGCGCAAATTGCAACCACCTTTACCATCTTAGTACATTCCAAATAGGAAATCGCAGATTGTGCATCATTATTAGTCGCAATGTCTAATTTCTTCTTTGAAATATTTGGACATGAGGCCCAAAATCACATTGATGGCGGATCATGTCTAATTGCATATTTTCTCTTGAAGTTATATGGTTTGTCCACACCTGGAAGAAACTTCATTTGTTTGATAAGCTGTTTGTCCCATTTTTCCATTTGCGTTGTTGGGGCTTCCTTACCCTTAAGAAGTTACCTAAGAACTAGCACAGTATTGCCCTTGTTTGGGGTTGCTAACTTTCTGCATCAACATTATTATTTTGAACTGAACATCATAACTTGATGAGGCCTTTTTTAATCCAGCCTCTAATTAGTTATGGAAGGTTGTTATGGAAACGCAATCTTCAGCTCTTCACCTAAAACACACAAGATGTTAAAATTTTCACTCTGTACGGTTCTTTTCTCAAGAGTCTGTTCAAACTGAAAGCTTGAGATTATCCCCAAAGCACAGAAGTTGTCCACTCTTTCTATTTGCTTCTTATCACTCCTGAGAGCCAGAACATCTTAGGTCACTTTTTTTTTAGAGTTTTATATAGTGCGAACTAGACCTGAGAAATCGGGTATCAGAGCGCTTTACATGAGCACCAGTTTCGTTACAGATGGATACATTAATTTTTGTTAGGCACGGGAGATTAAGTGATTTGCGCAGAATCACAGGATGTGGAGCGTCGTTGCCGAGACTCAAACCCGGTTCCCCAGCGCCGAAGTCGACTGTTCTAGCCATAAGGCTAGATTGTGCAAATAAATTCATGGTTTACTACGCCGCCATACTACATCTTACAAATCATGTAACACCTTAGGAGTATTTCAAATATTCCCTAGTTAAAGCCTTTTTTATCACGTCTATTGTCTCTCCTCTTGCTACAATTTGTAATTACCTCTAAACTCAGCCGCAATTGCTTGCCATGATCTGGAGTCAGGAAGCGTGTGGGAGCATGCGCGTCTCTTCAGCCGTCTCTTTGCACAGTAACTACTGAACTATGTTCAAAAGCCAGCGAAAGCTGTTTGGTAAACTGAGCAGAAAGTTTAATCATAATAAAGAAACAACATGCTTAGTATCAGGACAAACATCCATCCACCCCAAGGGGAGGAGACAGGCTGAAACTCTGGCTAAATATGGATGTAACTATTAAATGTGATAGAGTAGCAATTTGATGTTTATAAGTTAATTTCAACAGTTTGACCCTGATAGTAGTCATCACTACATTCGCTCATTATGGTTTAACAATAATGCACTCCAATGGCCAAATTGACTAAATTCTCGAGCAACGCAGCGCAGCAGCCAAAGATGCTGCTCTGTGTTGCGTGAGGAGAGAGTAGGAGAGCACCATATCTACAGAGATAAGACTCTCCCTAGCACCAGCGCAGAATTTTGCAGCTGAGCACCATGCACACACCTTAACGCCATAGTGCTAGAGTGTGTGTGTGAGTCTAGCATAGGTTTTGTACTGGAAGGGTTCCCTGTGAGTACAAAATACCATGCCTAGACAACTTTTAAAACATTTCCTACCTTGTATGTGTGCTGTACAGTGCCCCACACATGTAATGTCAGAAAAGAAAAGAGACATGAAAACATTTCTCCTTTTGATGCATGCTTTCAAGTGGCGTTAACTTTTGATGAAAAACCCTGTCTCTAACTTGTGGTAGACAGGGTTTTGAATCAAAAGCATAGGTGGTTGCATGGGAACACCCTTGCACCACCCATGTAAAGTCACCTTGATGCTAAATAATGCAAACCTGCGCTTTGCACAGTTTTGCATTACTTTTAGGCAATTTCCAGTGCAAAACTAATTTTGCACTCGAAAGTAAATAACAAAAAAAAATTGCTGGCTTGAGTCACTTTTATGATGCAAACACCGTGCAACATGTTTGCAAATCTGGCCCTAAAAGTCAACTTTTGTGCCACAGCTGCCTGGTGAGTGACCCCAGATTCGTCTTCTTTCAGAGGAATACTTTCCTAAACAAAGTGCTTCGAAATGTGGTCTCCTTCTTGCAGATCTCTGGCTGGCTACCAGAAGTATTTTGTTATTTATTAAAGTTAATTTACTTCCGGAATGAAAGATCCACTTCAGGTCAGAGTGTATTTTACACCTTGCTGACAATCCTAACGTCCCTCTAATTAGAGAGCCAGATTCAGACTGCGATGCCTGACCTCAGTAGTACATCTTCAGGGCCTGCAGCTGTGGAACCTCTCTGCTCTTCAATGTTAACACCTCAACTGCGTTTCACAGGGGGTTAAAAGTGAGACGGAAAGTGTTAGAAATGGGATTTCTGGTTGGCTAAGGCTTGCGCCAAAGCCAGGCAGAAACCACCACTCTAGTCAGGGCAAGGGAGTTACACACCCAAGATAACCCCGGCTCACCCCCTTGGTAGCTTGGCACGAGCAGTCAGGCCTATCCCGGAGGCAATGTGTAAAGCGTTTGCGCAACACACACACACAGCAGCAACACACTAGGCACACCACAAAAGAAACTCCACACAAGATTATATAAAAATAGCCTTTGTATTGTCAAAAAACACATTAGAATAGTAATCACATAAAATACACTGTGCCAGGGGCGTGGCTTGACGCCGATGTAGATCGCGGCGGACCTCAGGGCTCCTCTGTGGCCTCCCTCCGCTGCAAGGAATCCTGATATCCTGGGGTGGCCCCCGTCCTACCAGCCTGTGGCGGAATGCCTGGGGCACACCAGGCTCTAATTTGGTAGTGCCTGCTGACCGTAAACCGGAGAAAACGAAGATTCGCTCGCCCGCTCGGTTCCTGGGCGAGTCGTCTTTCAAAATGGCGGCCGCGACTTCTGCCGGAGACTCCTGGTAGCTGCGGACGGCGGAGAGACGACCTTAACCCCCGGACAACAGGAGGGACACCCGCGACTGGCTTGCTGGTGGTGACCTGTTTGCGCCTGCAGCGGTGAGAGACCACAAAGGGGGAAGAAGCAGGGGACGACCTCCCCATGTGTGCCTGACCCTAAGATGGCGGCGCGAGAAGCCCTGACCGAGAGCTAGAAGTGCGGGCGCTATAGACCGAGTGAGGGACTGGAGAGGACTTCGCTGCTTCTGATGCCGGTCCTCTGTGACCTGCGGCTGGCTGAGACCCCCGCTGAGAAGGAGCACAGTGAGCGCGCGAGCTTGGGGCGCAGGAGGCACTGCGGCAAAAGCCCCCAGCGGCGGGCGATGTGAGAGAGGAGCCTGGGCGGTGACTTGTGGGCCCCTCACCTGTGAGGGAAGTGAGGTGAGGCACGAAGACGCCCTGACGCTGAGAGCGGCTTTGGTGGCTCCGGGTTCTTGGAGGGCGCCGGGCACTGACCACCTGAAGGACTGGGGCTCCCTGTATTAGCTGGCCCACACAGCCCTGTGGACCGTGAGTCACGAGATTGAGGCCCCCATAAGAGGAATTTACACCCTTGCTGCCTGTGGAGGAGGACCCTCTGCCGACCCTTGAGAGGGGGGTCCCCTCGCCACATTGGGGGTCACTGGAAGAGGCTGTGGGGCGGCGCTTAGCATGGCCGCTGAGGGCACCATAGCTGGCCGTTGAACTGGGGCCCTGGTCACCCACGCGGCTCCAGCAATAACTCGCGGCCTCCTGCGGAGCCGACGCGATGGGCCGCACATCCAGGAGAAAGGGGTTCGAGGTCTTGCGGCTGGATGAACCGGATCACCACGCAGATGAGGAGGAAGACGAGGCTGGGGGGCGTGCGGAGAGAGCGCCGGAAGATCCTACTCTAGCTGACATTATGAAGGCCATCACATCCTCAAGAACGGCCCTAGAGGCAAAAATTGACGCCATAGGAACTGATCTCACCTTGTTAAAGGATGATCACCGCAAACTGAAAGACCGAGTGACCTCCAATGAAAAAGCTGTAAAGGACATTCCGGACAAGGTCGACACCCTACAACATGCCCTGCAGGCGGTGGAAGCTAGAGTAAAGGTGCTAGAGATGAGAGCTGAGGACAGTGAGGGCCGGTCTCGAAGGAACAACCTTCGCATAGTGGGGATTCTGGAATGAGAGGAAGGGGCTGATGCTGTGCAATTCCTGGAATCCTGGCTGCGAACGGAGGTGGCCCCGGAGGGCCTCTCCCCCTTTTACGCCCTGGAACGTGCCCACAGAGCCCCGGCCAGACCTAGGCCTGGTGCTCCCCCGCGACCGTTCGTGGTAAGGTTACTACACTACCGGGACCGCGATCACCTCCTGCACCGGGCCCGAGAGAAACAAACCCTCCAGATCGGGAACAGCCGGGTGATGATCTTTCCAGACTACACTAGGGAGGTGCAACGACAGAGATCTTCCTTTCTGGCTGTTAAAAGGAGGCTTCGCCAACTACGTCTCCCCTACGCCATGCTGTTCCCGGCCCGGCTTCGAGTGACTGCGGATGCGGCGACGCACTTCTTCCTTGCCCCACAGGATGCTTGGGACTGGCTGGACACTCGCGGCGGTGCTGGGCCACGCTCTCCGGCTTTGGAGTCACCTCGGCGGCGGCTGTCCGCTGCGTCGACTCCAAGGAGGACTCCTTCGCCCACAGGCCGGAGTCGGGAGCGCTCTAGGGCGGTTCAGGCAGTGGCGGAGATCAGTCGGGGCGCTGTGAGTCCAGGCAGTACTGTCACAGATGCGGAGCTGGGAGGATCTGGGAGTTCCGGGGCCAGCAGTGTTCCTGGGACCTTGGACATGGACCTCCCGGTTGTCACTCCGCAAACGGCGGACGGCATGTTCGGTTGAACATGCCACAGGTCGTATGTTAAGGGGGCTGCCTGCAGTTGTTGGACGATGCTTTCTATTCCAAGCCCGGGCTGGAGGTTGATTGTTGTCATGCCTGTGTACTGGGGCCACCATGAGCTATATGATCATGGGGGGGGAACCGGGGGGACCCTGGGTCCGGTGGGGTTGGTTTGCGTTCCGCTGCTCCCATGATTTACTGTTCGACTGCTTATGTTTGGATGGGGACTTGTTTGTGTGCGCCTGTCCTGGGGAATGGGAGTTGGGGTTTTTTCTTAGTTGGGGGGTTTTGGTTTGGGATCAGGCATGTCGCTATAGAGGAGGAGACACGAAAGGTTCTGGGGATTGAGCCATGGGTTCCGCCGTAGGTATCAAATGCATAACCTGGAATGTTAGGGGGATGCACACTATGTCTCGCCGGCATAGAATACATGCCTACCTGGTGCGAAGGGGGGTATGAATTGCATTACTGCAGGAAACTCATTTGACACAGAAGGAAGGTGCGGCACTGCAGCGCCATTGGAGGGGACAGGTGTTTTACACCACATACTCAGCGTTTGCCAGAGGGGCCTTAATTTGGGTGAGAGCGGGGACTCCCTTTCAATGCGATAGACAAATTATAGACCCAGGGGGTAGGTTCGTAGTGGTGACGGGGCGCCTTGATGGTCGGGACGTAACAATGGGGAGTATATACGCCCCCAATGTAGATCAACACGCATTTTTAGTACAACTATCACAGACATTGGCACAGCCATTGACGGGATCTGTGCTACTGGGGGGGGACTTCAATAGCATTGTTGACATTGACCTGGACCGCTCTCATCCGCCTCTTTCAGACGCCCCAGCCCACAGGATCGCTGCGGCCAGACGGGACTGGCAACAGCACTGGGGGTTAATAGACACCTGGAGGGTTCATCATCCGATGGAAAGAGACTACTCTTATTTCTCGGCCCGCCACGAGCTACACGTGCGTTTAGACTACATTCTCTGCTCCCCGGAGGTACATGCCATGGTCACTCAGAGTGAATACTTGGCTAGGACGGTGTCTGATCATAATCCCCTGCTGATATCCCTGAACTGGGTGAGAACTAAGCCCACAATCCCTACCTGGCGACTTCGTCCAGAACTGTTGGAAGATCAGGTGTTCCGGATGACCATAGGCATGGCCATAGAGGACTACTTCCTGCACAACGCTGGCACAGCTACCAGCCCCCTCAGGGAGTGGGATGCTTTTAAGGTCGTTATTAGGGGCCACTGTATAGGAGAGGCGGTAGGTGTGCGGACAGTCCTCCAGAGTGATGTGATGACAGCAGAACAGCGGCTGCGCGCCGCAGAAAGAGATAGGCCGGAGAGAGAAGATAGACAGACAGCCCTTCTAGAGGCCAGGGAAGAACTAGCGCTACAGGTGGAACGGTTGAGGTGTTTTGATTATAGAGCGTACACAGCTCGGGCTCACGCGGAGAGGGCCAAATCTGGGGCACTCCTGGCTTGGTTGGCCAACCCGGCGCGCAGAGGGTCGGCGATCTTAGAAATCCGAGGGACTGATGGTTCGAGCCACTATGGACAACAGGACATAAATACTCAGTTCTTGGAATATTACACCTCCCTGTACAGGAGCCAATTGGATCCGGAGATGATGGAGGATGCAGGGTTTCTAGAGGACATTGCCCTACCTCAAATTGATGCAGACGCAGCGCTGACCCTGGGTAGTGACATAGAATTAGGTGAGATTAGGAAGGCCATAAAACACATGGCCAGAAACAAAACCCCTGGTACGGATGGACTCCCGGTTGAGTTCTACTCAACGTACGTGGATATCTTGTCCCCTCGCCTGATGGCCCTTTATAATAGGTCAAAAAGGGATGGGTGCTTGCCGGATTCGACGAAGGAAGCAGTAATTATACCGCTCCTAAAGCCGGATAAACCGGCCTGGGACCGCACGGCATATCGACCCTTAGCCATGCTCAATTTAGACTACAAGATACTAAGCTGTATCTTAGCCGATCGTCTGATGATTCATATGACGACGCTTGTTCACGGGGACCAGGCGGGTTTTGTTCCATCTCGCAGTACTGCCATGAATATACGGCGGCTATTTCGCCTGCTGGATGCGACCACCTATGATAAGGATGAGGCGTGCATTTTATCGATTGATATCGAGAAAGCCTTTGATAGTCTTGAGTGGCCATATCTTTTTAGAGTCTTAAGAGCTTTTGGGTTGGGAGAGGAATTTGTGGCATGGACGGCAATACTATACAAGAGTTCTAGGGCCATGGTGCGCACGGGAGGGGTGATCTCGGAGTCCTGTGTGGTGAGTAAGGGCACGAGACAGGGCTGCCCGCTGTCTCCCCTGTTGTTTGCGTTGGCGGTGGAGCCTCTGGCTGTACATGCGCATTCAGGGCGCCACTATCGTGGACTGGACGTGATGAATCACACCCAATTTATAGCACTGTACGCAGATGATCTTTTAATGTTCCTAGCCGACTCGGCGTCCGAGCTGCAGGGCGCCAGAGCCCTACTAAGCAGGCTGGGGGGAGTAGCGGGCCTTAAGGTTAATTGGAACAAGACGTGCCTATTCCCAACACGACCTGGAAGGAATGTACCCCCGAATGTGTCGGATGTTATGTGGGAGAGTAGGTGCCTGACCTATCTGGGGGTTCGCGTGTATTATGCGGCGGCTGACGTGTTGGACAGTAATATAGGACGTGCGATACGGAACACCAGGAGCGCCTTTGACTTCTGGGGGACCCTCCCTCTCTCAGTGGCGGGGCGGGTGGCGCTCCTGAAAATGGTCACGCTGCCGCGTTTACTTTACTACTTTGGCACGCTGCCACTATGGATCCCGCAGAAGTTTTTTACTCAGCTCAATACCATGATCACGGGATTTCTGTGGGGTACCGGGAGGCGTAGAGTAGCACTCGCCACCATGATGAGGCCTAGGGGCGAGGGGGGCTTCGCGGTGCCGGATCTCGAGGCCTATTACCATGCAGCCCAAATACAATGGTTCACGAAGTGGATGGCTGGGCGGACCCGCGACGAAGAGGGTATTGGGTCTACAGACCCGACCCTGAGACAGCTTGCCCGAGTGCTGCTGCGACTACCTCTACGGGAGGGGAGACTCCTGGAGACCTGTGGGCACTACGCCAGTGTTGGAATCGGGCCAATCGCAGGGCCTCACGGGGACCCCGTACGCACCCGAGATCCCGCTGGTGGTCTGTGAGGCATTATCACATGGGGGTGACTGGCGGGGACTGCGTGCTTGGAGGGAGGCGGGGATCTCCACCATCGGGGACCTTTACGACAATAATACCCTGCTGCCCTTCAATGACTTACTGGAGCGCTACGAGGTTCCTGGGGGATTTTCTTCTGCATGCTTCCCTGACAGCAGCAATTCGCAAACATTGGAAGACGGGGATGGTGGAACCACCAATTTCCCTGCCTTGTCAATATGTGGTATCTGCGGCTGGGACGGTTAAGGCAGTGACTTGCCTGTACAGGCGAATCACCCAGGAGCTCAGACGACCCCTAGATAGCCTGCGTCTCAAATGGGAGACAGATCTTGGGGTGCCCATTGAAGAGAAGCCATGGGAGGCGCTGGTAGAAAGGGCATGGAAGAGCACCAGGAATGCACGGTTCCAATTATTACACTTCTTTGTCCTCCACCGAGCATACCTTACTCCACATAAAATCAATGAGTATTTTGGGGTCAGGGCAGTTTGCCCGAGATGTAATCTAGTCAATGCCGAGTTTATACATATGTTATGGGTTTGTCCCTCATTGGTGGGGTTTTGGAGGGAGATACTGACCAGACTGAACGACATAATGGACCGTGACATTGAGCTTACCCCGGGAGCTTGCTTATTACACTGGTTTCCTCACACTGCCCGGAACAAGATTACCAGTAAATTTATTGATCTGGGCCTCGTCTTGGCCAAGCGAGAAATCACCAGTCACTGGAAGGCGAGCACTCCCCCCAGCGTCTTGAGGTGGGTGAGGGAACTTACAAAATGGGCGGATGGTGAGGGAATTTACAGGCTCCAAATGGCCCACAGAACGGGTAACGAAAAAATATTGGAAGCAGCAAAGACGTGGGGGGCATTGGTGGAGGTGCTTAAGCACCCGGTCGATGATGCCATCGACCCTCCCCCCGAGTGAATGAGATGGTACGAGGAGATGATTGGACAACCTTAGATATGCTTGTTGGATGGCTGATGGATGAATATACTGTGTGGGTGCGCCCCTTCCCCTTCACGCTTGATCCGAATGGGTGGATACTAGTATGTTAGACGTCCTGACTGTCAGACTTTGGCTCTCCACAGATGTTCAAACGAATGAGCGACATGCCTGGGGGGGATAGGGTGGGGGTGGGTAAAAGTTGAAGGGGGAGGGAGGGAGGAGGACTGGGTGGGTAGGTGGGTTAGTTTTGTTACTCCATTATCTATTGTGTTCTTCATGAGGCCATGACAGAATAGACTGTTAGGAAGTGAATTATCCAGTGGTGGGGAATGGAGCTCGATTTACTTCATACAATGTAAGCCCATTGTCCCAATGTATTGATCCTATGCTATGCCACAGTAACTTAATAAAATCTGTTTACAAAAAAAATAAAAAATAAATACACTGTGCCAACGGGCACTGGGCAATATTTACAGGGGATTATATACACATGACAGGGCCACGTGGGCCACTGTCAGAACCATCACAAATCACCAATTGTAAATGTAGCACAGATAGTAAATGTAGCGCACAACCAGTAACTACTGGTAAAGTTATGAACTTAGCGTGAGATCCTGCAATGTAAACCAGAGGATGCATAAATCACCTTGCGCATGAATCACCTTAGGAAATAATTGGCATAAAAACAGTGTGCCCCAATCGGGGTCACAACGCACTGAAACTGGCCCCAGGCCAACTGGCCTCTCCCAGGGGGCTCAAATGCCCAATGTCCAGAATGTCAGGGCTGGCTGCAAAAAGCAGCAGAAGCAAAAGTGCGCAAAGCGCTGGGGCAGGAGTGTCTCTCACTCCTCTCTCTCTCCTTCTGAGGAATAAAAGGCCCCCAAGGCGTTGCAGCTGCCTGCGCTTTCGCAGCGCAGCTGGGGAAGGCGCCAAACAAGCACTGGCACCCGCAGTGCCTGGGGAGCGCTAAAAAAAAGGCTCCAAACTCAGCCCCACGTTGCAGCGACCCGCATCTTCGGCGCCGCTGTGTCGAACAGCAAAGACTCTGGCACTCACAGTGCCTGTGGAGCCCTACTCAGGGACTCGCAACTTGAAAATGGCCCCAAAGCGTTGCAGCTGCCTGCGGTCTTGCAGGACAGCTGGGGAAGCCACCAAAACAGGCACTGGCACTACTTGTGCCTCACCAACCCGGGGCCACTGCAGGGCTCCTCCGGGAAGGCGGGAAATGAGGCAAGAATGCCCCCAAGGCGCTGCCGCTGCCCACTGTCAAGCTGGGCAGCGGGAAAGAAAACTGAGCACGGCACCTGCAGTGCCCAAGGCTTGGTCACGGGGGCGGGCACCGAAAATGTGCCCCGACACACCCCCAACCACCATAACACTGAGCCCCACTCACCGGGACTTCACTGCGCTCTCCCCGGTCTCCGGCGGCGGGACTCCTCTGGACTTCTCCTGCGGCGGGGGAGGCTTCGGCGGGATCTCGCTCCTTGTCAGCAGCGGCACTTGCGGGGCTCTCTGCACGTATGGGAGCCCTGCGCCGCACTTGAGCCTCGCTTCACCCGGTCCCCCTCCTTGGGACCGGGACTTCGTTCTGGAGCCCGCGAGGCTCCCGGGCTACTTCCGCCTCGTCACGCGGCCCCGCCCACAATCAGGCCTTCCGAATGCCTGTCTTCCTGTTTCGCCGCGAGCGGCGGCCGGCGGCTTCTCCTTCTGTGCGGCTCGGTGCCGCAGCGGTGATTCCTCTCAAGAGGCGGGGTAGGCACCCGCGAGGACAATAAATCAGATAAGCGGGGTGGGCTCCCGCTACTTAATAAATCAGCACTGCAGCCATGAAGCGGGGTGGGCTCCCGCTAAGGAATCAGCACAAGCGGGGGAATCCCTATGTCGGGATTCCCTCCCAAATGATCGCAGCTCCGCGCTGCCAGCTAAAAATAAAAGCGCTTGAGAAAATCAGGGAAGTGCTCTAATCCAAGTCCAGGGTCAAAACGAAGCGCTCTTCCCTAGAATAAAAGCATGTTTCAGGGGGGGCAAAGGCTGGGCTCAGGCAGGCCAGCTCACAGGGCCCTCCAGCAGGGAGGCAGTCCCTAGTGGCGGTTCCTCCTGGAGCCCAGTAGCAGCAAGCCCCCCCAAGACAGGAACAGCTCAACACCAGCACATTTTTATGGGGTCACAGCCCCTATTTATATGCCCTTTTACTTTGTGACACAGCACAGGGCTGGGGATACCAGTTAGAACTGGTTTGGGGGAGCTTTGGAGCACTTTGTTTTGCTCAGCTCCTCTCTCCTTTGTTAGGTGGGGGCTCAGGGATCAGACGCACCACAGGGGGCGGAGCCAGCATTGTGGAGGGAAGGCACAACCCTATTCAGGTCCCAGGTGCAACTCCTCCCTCCCATCTAGATGCAGATCTCTTTATTCAGCCCTGCGCTGACTCACCCTGCCCCTCCTGGAGCCACACACACCTCCCAGCCCCTGTCACCCACAAGCCAGACATGCAATTCACATCAGGCAGGCAGACACAGAGCACACAGAAATGCCAACTTCTAAAAGTGGCACTTCTCCACCAGTCACCATAAATCTGCGCACACCATTGCGCAGCATTTATTCTCACGAGTTCGCACATACTAAACTCGACCCTGCACTCCTCTCACACCAGGAATTACCATGGACACAAATATCCCCCATGCATTCCTATGGGAGGGCAGGCCAATCTCACTACACGCACTCAGAGCACACGCACTTTACACTGGGCCACAGTGCTAAAGTGCGCAGCGGCCAAAACCCACCAACACTACACAGGGAAAAGGCTAAGAGACAGGCAAAAAGTTCAGGGGTGAACCTGCCAAAAGGGCCAAGTCCAACACAACCCCCTTCCAGCCAAAACGCAGGGTAGAGCAATCACCACCGTGATGGGCTTCCCTGCTTGGGGCGATAGAACACGGACGCGGGCCCGCAACTGCAGGGACACCCTCCTGTTCTATGCCACTGTGAACCCACGTGGTTCCCTCTGTAAAAGCTCTCTGGACCAACTGGGCTACCCCACTGGTACTCCCTAGCTGCCCGCGGCCAAGACCAGGCCCTAGGCCACCCAGATGTCACTGGTCCTTGCCCATCCACAGAGTGGGGGATAGTAACCCCTGGCACATAGTAACCATTCTCCACTCTACCCCTCATCAGGGCAGTTCTAAACTGCCACTGATCCTCTAGCCTAGGGTCCGCACCCTCAGGCTGACCAGAAGTCACGGGCGAGGCTCTCCTCCCCCTACCTCTCCTTCTAGGGTTCTGCGCTCTCCTCCTTTGAGAGGCACCCTCAGACCACAACTCTCCCACCAGTTCAGGACCTCTCTCCAACAACTGGTCTCCCAACCTAGGGTCTAACCCCTCAGGTTGCACTGGGGTCAGAGGTGAGGACTCCCTCCCTCTGCACCCCCTTCCAGAGTTCTGCACCCTCCCAACTGGAGCGGTACCCCTGGAAGATGAACCGGTCAGGACACTGGTTACAGACGTCTTTCCCTCCAGGTCAGGCAGATCCTGAACCTGGCCTCCCAACCTTGGGTCTAAACCCTTTGGCTGAGTACTTGCCTGGCACTCCAGGACTTCTAGGGACTCACACAGTAGCCCCCCGAGGGTAACACATGACTCATGTGTTGTGTGACAGTCTGCCTGGCACAGATCTCCCGACCCCTGTCCACCTGACAGTGCGCGAAGATCCCCCAGGACAGACGTGGTGTCACCATGGTCACTTCTAGGAGACTCAGCCCTTCTGGCTGGTCCCTGACCCACTGGCTCGTCCACTGGGGAACACAGCCCCATGTCACCCCTCTCTCTGGACTTCTGTACCCTCCCAACTGGAGCGGCACCGCCAGACACCAGAACCACTGGAGCTCTATTTACAGACGCTCCAGGTTCTCCAGACACTAGGAGATCCTCCTCAAATGGACTAACAGGACAGCCTAGGCTCCCAACCTGGTGTTCCCTAGAGAAACCATCCAGGTTCTGAGACTGGGTTTCGGGCACCTGGGGACACTCAGTCCCACCCTCACTCCTACTCCACTGAGACAGGACGTGAGCCCCTACACCCCTCCCACTACAGTGGGACCCAGCTGGGCTACTCTGAACCTCTTCCCCAATACAGGACTGGAAGATACCTGAGCCACTACTTTTGGGATCACTCCCTAATGTCTCCTCAGAACCTCGGGCACTTTCCCAGAGGTCTGCCTCCCGTGCAAGCTCCCATGGATCAGAAAACCCACACTCCAACAGGTGTTGGCGCAACCCTGGAAAACAACAACTGAGCATGTGCTCTCGGATAACCAGATGAACAGTCCTTCAAAATCCTGTTCCGTGTTAACCATCACCCAATCACCCACTGCATCATGACAGTCATCCGCAAACTCCCCCCAAGACTGGTGAGACAGTTTCCTACTGCCCCTGAACTTCAACTTGTACTCCTCTTCCTGGGAGCCAAGTACCATATTCTGGTAACTGGGAATGGGACTTCCTGCACTGGACTCCATATTGCTGCCACCACTGGATCCCACGCTCACTGGTGAATCCAGACAATTGAAACTACTCTCAGGGGATAACCTACCCTCCAGAGCTAATTTCTCCCTGGCGAAGGCCCTCTCAGCCTCCGCCATCCTCTCCTGCGCTAAGACCCTCTCGGTCTCTAGCTTTTTCTCCTCCACACTCAGCTGCGCTATCTCCCTGGCATGCTCTAACCTGAGCTTCTCCAAAGCCAGCTGATGCTCCCTTTCTTCCCTCCTATCCACCCACTCCTCTGGGGACAGGGAAAGGGATGGGGCACTGCCCCCGACACTGGACCCAGCAAGGGACTCCCTATCCATGGGGTCCTCACTATCTACTGGCGTCCCTGTCCTGTCACTTTCTTCCTCCTCTTCAGACTCCTCAGGGCCCCCCTCAGACCCACCACCCTCTTGGCGTGCGGCCAGGGCCCTCTTCTCCTCATTGCGCTCACAGTCCTATTCATCCTTTTGCCATTGGATCAGGTTCTCCCTAAGTTTTGACTGGGTGTCTGACCCACTCACTGCTATGTCTCTCTCCTCACAGAACTCCACCAACTCCCCCATACTGGATCTAAACAGACCACAAAAATTAAAAGCAGACTCCATTTTGGCAGGATGCTCAGGGATACGTGCAACACAGGAGACCTAGGTGTCTGAGCTGAAGCAAGAGTATACAATTTACAAATGACACTTTTAGGAGAAGAATTAAAATAAAATTCAGAACAATAATCCCCAAACACGTGATTATCTAAATGCAGAGTTTTGTAGTGCAGCCAGTTGTCGCTGTGGTACTGCGCAAACGCAAGTACCCTTGACCTTGCCAGGTAGGTCGCTCCCCCACCAAACAGCTCCGCCTGTGTTGTCCGCCCGCTGCTGCTGCTGCTGGTAAGATCGCCCCTCCGCTTGTGGCCTCGGTGCCCGTATCTCTTTGCTTCTGTCTCCCCATTTTCCCTTCTGTGCCCCTCGCTGCCCCATTGTACTGTGCCCGTATTCCTGTTTCTTTTCCCTCCTTTTTCCCTTCTGTGCCCCCGCTGCCCCACTGTACTGTGCCTGTATTTTTGTTGATTTTCTCCCCGTTTTTCCTTCTGTGCCCCCGCTGCCCCACTGTACTGTGCCTGTAGTTCTGTTGATTTTCTCCCCGTTTTTCCTTTTGTGCCCCCGCTGCCCCACTGTACTGTGCCTGTATTTCTGTTGATTTTCTCCCCGTTTTCCCTTCTGTGCCCCCGCTGCCCCACTGTACTGTGCCTGTATTTCTGTTGATTTTCTCCCCGTTTTCCCTTCTGTGCCCCCGCTGCCCCACTGTACTGTGCCTGTATTTCTGTTGATTTTCTCCCCGTTTTCCCTTCTGTGCCCCCGCTGCCCCACTGTACTGTGCCTGTATTTCTGTTGATTTTCTCCCCGTTTTCCCTTCTGTGCCCCCGCTGCCCCACTGTACTGTGCCTGTATTTCTGTTGATTTTCTCCCCGTTTTTCCTTCTGTGCCCCCGCTGCCCCACTGTACTGTGCCTGTATTTCTGTTGATTTTCTCCCCGTTTTCCCTTCTGTGCCCCCGCTGCCCCACTGTACTGTGCCTGTATTTCTGTTGATTTTCTCCCCGTTTTCCCTTCTGTGCCCCCGCTGCCCCACTGTACTGTGCCTGTATTTCTGTTGATTTTCTCCCCGTTTTTCCTTCTGTGCCCCCGCTGCCCCACTGTACTGTGCCTGTATTTCTGTTGATTTTCTCCCCGTTTTCCCTTCTGTGCCCCCGCTGCCCCACTGTACTGTGCCTGTATTTCTGTTGATTTTCTCCCCGTTTTCCCTTCTGTGCCCCCGCTGCCCCACTGTACTGTGCCTGTATTTCTGTTGATTTTCTCCCCGTTTTCCCTTCTGTGCCCCCGCTGCCCCACTGTACTGTGCCTGTATTTCTGTTGATTTTCTCCCCGTTTTCCCTTCTGTGCCCCCGCTGCCCCACTGTACTGTGCCTGTATTTCTGTTGATTTTCTCCCCGTTTTCCCTTCTGTGCCCCCGCTGCCCCACTGTACTGTGCCTGTATTTCTGTTGATTTTCTCCCCGTTTTCCCTTCTGTGCCCCCGTTGCCCCACTGCACTGTGCCTGTATTTTTGTTGATTTTCTCCCCGTTTTTCCCTCTGTGCCCCCGCTGCCTCTCGCCATTCCCGCTGCTGCGCCCCCTGCGGCCCCGCCCCCCTGACTGCCCATTCGCTGCCCCTGCCTCCCGCCTCCCAGCTGCTCCTCCCTCCCACCTCCCCATAAATGGCGGCCGCTGTGCGGCCGCGCCGCTGGCGCGCCGAAGGCGCGCCTAAGGCAAGCCCGTCTGCGCCCGTCCGCGACTGGACCGCTCCCAGCGCCAGAACCCCTGGACCGCGCGCCCCGCCCCATCCACGAGGACCGACGCCGATACGATGCCACCACACTCCAAGCTCTCAACCCCGGACGGACGCACAACTGCTTCAAGGCCGCCCCGAATCGCACCCATGGTCCCTTCACCTGCCGGAACTGCAGCTACACCAGCCTCAGAGCCACCGAGGCGCCCGCCAAGAAGGACCTCAACCACCTCCGGTGCATCCTGCTGAACACCCGCTCCGCCCGCAAACACGCCGTCGAGCTCTGTGACCTGCTCGAAACATCATCACCAGACGTCGCCTTCCTGACAGAGACCTGGATGAACGACTCCTCCGCCCCCGACATCGCCATAGCCATCCCAGACGGCTATAAGATCACCCGCAGAGACCGCATCAACGCAGTAGGAGGAGGAATCGCCATCGTCCACAAGAACACCATCAGGGTCTCGACCAGCACCGACGACACTCTCAGCACCGCCGAACACATGCACTTCCAGATCCACACAGACCCCAACACCACCCTTAGAGGCACCCTTGTCTACAGACCCCCTGGGCCCCGACCCCAGTTCAGTGACTCCATCGCCGACTTCATCAGCACGCACGCCCTGACCTCTACTGACTACATCCTCCTCGGAGACCTGTACTTTCAACTGGAGAACAACAACGACAGCAACTCCACCACCCTGATCGACAGCCTCGCCAACCTCGGTCTGAGCCAGCTCATCACAACACCGACCCACTCCGCCGGCCACACGCTTGACCCCATCTTCTCCTCAAGCTCCCACGTCTCCTTCAGCCACACCACGGAACTCCTCTGGACCGACCACCGCTGCATCCATTTCACCTTCCAGAAACCCACCACACACCACCGCACCCAACAGATCCCACGCCGCTGCTGGAGCAAAGTCACCGAAGACCAACTCCGGGCAACCCTCGCTCTCAGCCCTCCCTCCGACCCATCCAACACCGACGACGCTGCCTGCAACCTCAGACGATGGATGGACGACTGTGCCAACACCCTCGCCCCGCTGAAAAAGCTCACCTACAGCGACACCACCAAAAGAGCCAGCTGGTTCACCTCGGAACTCCTAGCTTCCAAGCGCACCTGCCGGAAACTAGAGAAGAAATGGCACAGCGATAAGACACCGGACAGCCACACAGCCCACAAAGACGCCATCCGTAACCACCACCACCTCATCAGGTCCGCAAAGAGAATCTCCTTCAAAGACTGCCTCGACAACAACGCACACAACAGCAAGGAGCTTTTCAACATCGTGAAGGAACTCTCCAATCCCAGGTCCAACACCAACGACATCCCGCCGTCGCAACCCCTGTGCGATTCCCTCGCCACCTTCTTTCACCGCAAGATCGCCGACATCCACGACAGCTTCGACACCCAGACAACCCCAACTAAGATCGACCCGCCACACACCATCGACCACGACCCCCTGCCAGCCTGGGCCAGCGTGAACATCGAGGACACCATCAAGATCATGAGCACAATACACTCCGGCTCCCCGTCAGACCCTTTCCCGCACCACATCTTCAACAAAGCCAGCAGCTCCATCGCACCCCACCTGTGCAACATCATCAACCTCTCCTTCGAGACTGCGACCTTCCCAGAGAGCTGGAAACACGCAGAGATCAACGCCCTACTCAAAAACCCAAGGCGGACCCGAGAGACCTCAAGAACTTCCGGTCCATCTCTCTGCTTCCGTTCCCAGCCAAGGTCATCGAGAAGATCGTCAACAAACAGCTAACCCGATACCTCGAAGAAAACAGCATCCTGGACCCATCCCAATCAGGGTTCCGCAGCAACCACAGCACTGAGACTGCCCTCATCGCCGCCACCGACGACATCAGGATCCTGCTGGACAATGGTGAGACCACAGCCCTCATCCTGTTGGACCTCTCCGCCGCCTTCGACACTGTCTGCCACCGCACTCTACGCGCACGCCTCCACGACGCAGGGATCCGAGACAAGGCCCTGGAATGGACCACCTCCTTCCTCGACGGCAGAACCCAGAGAGTCCGCCTCCCACCCTTCCGATCCGAAGCCTCCGAGATCATCTGCGGCGTACCCCAGGGATCGTCCCTCAGCCCAACACTGTTCAACATCTACATGGCCCCGCTCGCTCGCATCGCCAGACAACACGACCTCAACATTATCTCCCTACGCCGACGACACTCAACTGATCCTCTCCCTCACCAAGGACCCCTCGCCGCCAAAGCCAAACTCCATGAAGGAATGAAGGCCGTCGCCGATTGGATGAAGATCAGCCGACTAAAGCTGAACACGGACAAAACGGAGGTCCTCATCCTCGGCTCCAACACCTCAGCCTGGGACGACTCCTGGTGGCCAACGACGCTGGGAGCAGCCCCGACACCCACCGACCACGCACGCAACCTGGGAGTCATCCTCGACTCAACGCTCTCCATGACCAAGCAAGTCAACGCAGTCTCCTCCTCCTGCTTCAACACCCTCCGCATGCTTCGCAAGATCTACAGGTGGATCCCGACAGACACAAGAAGAACAGTCACCCAGGCCCTCGTCAGTAGCAGACTGGACTATGGGAACGCCCTCTACGCGGGAGCCCCGGCCAAGCTCATCAAGCGACTGCAACGCATACAAAACGCCTCCGCACGACTGATCCTCGACGTACCACGCCACAGCCACATCACCCCCCACTTGAGGAACCTGCACTGGCTCCCCGTCGACAGGAGGATCACCTTCAAACTCCTCACCCACGCACACAAGGCACTCCACAAAACTGGCCCAGCCTACCTCAACAGACGGCTCTTCTTCTACGTCCCCAACCGCCAGCTCCGCTCCGCCGACCTCTCCCTCGCCACCGTCCCCCGCATTGGAAGAACAACCACCGGCGGCAGATCCTTCTCACACCTCGCCGCCAAGACCTGGAACACCCTTCCACTAAGCCTACGAAAGACCCAAGACCTGCTGACCTTCAGGAGGCTACTCAAGACCTGGCTGTTCGACCAGTAGCAGCATCCCCCCCCTTCCCTCTCCCCAGCGCCTTGAGACCCTCGCGGGTAAGTAGTGCGCTCTACAAATTCTGTGATTGATTGATTGATCCTCACCGCTGACAACCAATGTTAGAAATGGGATTTCTGGTTGGCTAAGGCTTGCGCCAAAGCCAGGCAGAAACCACCACTCTAGTCAGGGCAAGGGAGTTACACACCCAAGATAACCCCTGCTCACCCCCTTGGTAGCTTGGCACGAGCAGTCAGGCCTATCCCGGAGGCAATGTGTAAAGCGTTTGCGCAACACACACACACACAGCAGCAACACACTAGGCACACCACAAAAGAAACTCCACACAAGGTTATATAAAAATAGCCTTTGTATTGTCATAAAACACATTAGAATAGTAATCACATAAAATACACTGTGCCAACGGGCACTGGGCAATATTTACAGGGGATTATATACACATGACAGGGCCACGTGGGCCACTGTCAGAACCATCACAAATCACCAATTGTAAATGTAGCACAGATAGTAAATGTAGCGCACAACCAGTAACTACTGGTAAAGTTATGAACTTAGCGTGAGATCCTGCAATGTAAACCAGAGGATGCATAAATCACCTTGAGCATGAATCACCTTAGGAAATAATTGGCATAAAAACAGTGTGCCCCAATCGGGGGCACAATGCACTGAAACTGGCCCCAGGCCAACTGGCCTCTCCCAGGGGGCTCAAATGCCCAACGTCCAGAATGTCAGGGCTGGCTGCAAAAAGCAGCGAAAGCAAAAGTGTGCAAAGCGCTGGGGCAGGAGTGTCTCTCACTCCTCTCTCTCTCCTTCTGAGGAATAAAAGGCCCCCAAGGCGTTGCAGCTGCCTGCGCTTTCGCAGCGCAGCTGGGGAAGGTGCCAAACAAGCACTGGCACCCGCAGTGCCTGGGGAGCACTAAAAAAAGGCTCCAAACTCAGCCCCACGTTGCAGCGACCCGCATCTGCGGCGCCGCTGTGTCGAACAGCAAAGACTCTGGCACTCACAGTGCCTGTGGAGCCCTACTCGGGGACTCGCAACTTGAAAATGGCCCCAAAGCGTTGCAGCTGCCTGCGGTCTTGCAGGACAGCTGGGGAAGCCACCGAAACGGGCACTGGCACTACTTGTGCCTCACCAACCCGGGGCCACTGCAGGGCTCCTCTGGGAAGGCGGGAAATGAGGCAAGAATGCCCCCAAGGCGCTGCCGCTGCCCACTGTCAAGCGGGGCAGCGGGAAAGAAAACTTAGCACGGCACCTGCAGTGCCCGAGGCTTGGTCACGGGGGCGGGCACCGAAAATGTGCCCCGACACACCCCCAACCACCATATCACTGAGGCCCACTCACCAGGACTTCACTGCGCTCTCCACGGTCTCCGGCGGCGGGACTCCTCTGGACTTCTCCTGCGGCGGGGGAGGCTTCGGCGGCGTCTCACTCCTTGTCAGCAGCGACACTTGCGGGGCTCTCTGCACGTATGGGAGCCCTGCGCCGCACTTGAGCCTCGCTTCACCCGGTCCCCCTCCTCGGGACCGGGACTTCGTTCTGGAGCCCGCGAGGTTCCCGGGCTACTTCCGCCTCATCACGCGGCCCGCCCACAATCAGGCCTTCCGAATGCCTGTCTTCCTGTTTCGCCGCCAGCGGCGGCCGGCGGCTTCTCCTTCTGTGCGGCTCGGTGCCGCAGCGGTGATTCCTCTCAAGAGGCGGGGTAGGCACCCGCGAGGACAATAAATCAGATAAGCGGAGTGGGCTCCCGCTACTTAATAAATCAGCACTGCAGCCATGACGCGGGGTGGGCTCCGCTAAGGAATCAGCACAAGCGGGGGAATCCCTACGTCGGGATTCCCTCCCAAATGATCGCAGCTCCGCGCTGCCAGCTAAAAATAAAAGCGCTTGAGAAAATCAGGGAAGCGCTCTAATCCAAGTCCAGGGTCAAAACGAAGCGCTCTTCCCTAGAATAAAAGCAAGTTTCAGGGGGGGCAAAGGCTGGGCTCAGGCAGGCCAGCTCACAGGGCCCTCCAGCAGGGAGGCAGTCCCTAGTGGCGGTTCCTCCTGGAGCCCAGCAGCAGCAGGCCCCCCCAAGACAAGAACAGCTCAACACCAGCACATTTTTATGGGGTCACAGCCCCTATATTTATATGCCCTTTTTCTTTGTGACACAGCACAGGGCTGGGGATACCAGTTAGAACTGGTTTGGGGGAGCTTTGGAGCACTTTGTTTTGCTCAGCTCCTCTCTCCTTTGTTAGGTGGGGGCTCAGGGATCAGACGCACCACAGGGGGCGGAGCCAGCATTGTGGAGGGAAGGAACAACCCTATTCAGGTCCCAGGTGCAACTCCTCCCTCCCATCTAGATGCAGATCTCTTTATTCAGCCCTGCGCTGACTCACCCTGCCCCTCCTGGAGCCACACACACCTCCCAGCCCCTGTCACTCACAAGCCAGACATGCAATTCACATCAGGCAGGCAGACACAGAGCACACAGAAATGCCAACTTCTAAAAGTGGCACTTCTCCACCAGTCACCATAAATCTGCGCACACCATTGCGCAGCATTTATTCTCACGAGTTCGCACATACTAAACTCGACCCTGCACTCCTCTCACACCAGGAATTACCATGGACACACATATCCCCCATGCATTCCTATGGGAGGGCAGGCCAATCTCACTACACGCACTCAGAGCACACGCACTTTACACTGGGCCACAGTGCTAAAGTGCGCAGCGGCCAAAACCCACCAACACTACACAGGGAAAAGGCTAAGAGACAGGCAAAAAGTTCAGGGGTGAACCTGCCAAAAGGGCCAAGTCCAACAGAAAGGAGCTTGGAGTTATCCTCGCTGAGCTATGAATCATCGTTTATACTTCAGAGAGTTTAATGAAAAACAGACACCTTGGCTCCGGAACGTCTTGAGCTTTCCTTTTTGGAAATTTGCCAATTTACATCTTGGGTGTGGAAATGTGAATGTCAACTTTAAATGTAATTGCAAATTCTGGTTTCCTGTTTGTCAGTCAGTTTGAGTCAATAAGTGCTCCATGTCTCATGCCGGTCTAGGTTGTAGCAAAAGTAAACTTAGGAGTCACTTGAAGCCCACTTGTCCACGTAGTCCTTTAGAACCTTTCTGAGGTTGTACGTTACTTTCACTCTAAATAAATGCATTCAGTCACTGTCCCATGATTCACGTAACCACTTTTTAACTATTTTGTCTAGTCGCATAGAAGGAAACAGTCATTTCCGGGTCTGGTGGCTTAGTGGACTAAGGTATCCACTGGAGGGGTCTGTGTTCGACCTCATGGTCACAGGTTCAAATCCCAGCGGGTCCACTCAGCCTTTCATCCCTTTGAGGTCGATAAAATTAGTATTATTGAGTTGGTTAACAATATACATCTGTTATTCGGCGCCTTGAGACCCATGGGTGATAAGTGCGCTTTACAAATACACGTGTTATGTTATTGTGCTCTTGAAGTCTTCCTCCTCTTGTGGCACTAGGTAGATCTCGTGGCACACATGGATTCCATCTCACTTTATTCCATGAAAAGCTTTATAAGCAGGGTATTAAATAGTGGTCATTATTACCTCAGGTTGGATGAGTTTTCGGAATGATAACCAAACACATATATGCACTAGTAAAATAAAAGATGAGAAACAGGTCAGAGTTTTGACACACAAGGCAATATAGTCAATCCATGCCAGATACTGCCTTTTTCTTTTCACGTTTTGTCACACCTGCTCATATCCACACATGACTGTCATACCTGGATGTACTATATCAGTGCTTAATTTGGATAAAGTAAAGTGTCAGGGCCCAAGGCCTCTGTAGCTTGCTCCACCCAATACCCCTACCAGAGCTTCATGTTGCCAGCGCCACTGCTACCTCGTAACCATCCCTCTGGAACAAATGTGACGATTTGGACTATTGCATGTAACTCAAAATTGTAAGAAAGGCCTTTATGTATATTACAATTTTAAATGCTTGACTGATATGCTCTGCTCACACATTGACAGGCCATGCTACCTTGTGTTGGCCTGTCAGAAAGAAGTGCCAGTGATGTGAAATAAGTGCTGATGATGCTGAACTCTGGCAAACACTGGCACAAATTAGGGATTGTCCTCCGCCTGTAGGTTGTTTTTCTCACTTCTGAGTCGAATTGTCAGGCCTTGTCTGCCTGTCTCCGGTGCACAGGATCTGCCAGTTGTTCACATGTCGCTGCAGGTTGGGCTATATAGATCTGCCATGGATGCTTGCAAGTGCTCCTTTCACTCCTGCGCAGACGTTTAAGATCATTTACCAAGGCTGGCCAAAATCTAGGCATATCTGTGGGTTGCTTTCCTGAAATCTTAGGGAGCATTTAGCTTGGATGCCTTCAATGATTACAATCTTCGGATTTGCTCCTCTACCCCTCAAAGTCCAAACAAAAATTGGAACCTTTGTCCTCTCGAAGTTAGGCACATCAACTTCACTGCAATCTATGCCTAAGTACACCTACACAATTCACAACGGCAGTAGCACGACCACAGCATTTCTCTACTCACCACACGTGACAACTAACACTCCCCAAACAAGCCAGATTCATGCCTCAAACCTTTTCAGCCTGACACAACAATACATTAACATAAAGTGCATGACTTCTATACCTCAATGTTCTTGCTTTCAGTGCATGATTAGGTGCGGCGATTTATTTGAAGATAACAGTGCTACTCTGATCATTGACTTACCACACCCTATCTAAAGCAGGAAATTGGAAAAACACAAATAATATTTCAGGCTCAGCTTTTCGAGAGAACAGTTAAATAGCTTAGTGGCCACATGCCACTTGCGACTGCTTAAGCCAGTCCAGCTTTTTAGACTGCAGCACTTTGCATTCTGGGACTTGTAGTTTCTCATTCAACAGTATGTGTCAGCTCAAAAATGCCAGTGTACGAACTGCTGTTGGTTAAAGAGACAAATTTGAGTAGTGATATCTGGTCAAGGGCCATAATAATGACATTTTTTATATCAAGGGTTAATCAAGGGCAACTATTTGGAGGCAGCTAAGTGGCTGTTAGTTGTTTAAGGAAGGATGTAGTGTTGATTTTTGGATTTTAAGAATTTAGCAAAAGGCTGCTTCGGGGTAGTTGGAGTGGGGGTGCTGCTGAGCTCATATGGAGTGTGAAAGTTGATAAGGATGTGGTCAGATCGTGATCAGGGTATCAGGCAATAAATCTGGAAGTTGGGAATTAGAGAAATCGTGCAATAAAATCTGTGGCCACATTCATGAGTAGACATGTTGATTAATGAACAATACTGAGGTTATCCATACATCGCACATTTAATTTACTTACGAAAATAATTCTAGGTAATAATGAAATAAAGCAGTTGGTCAAATGTAAAATTTCAGAAGGGAAGGGAGATGATGATTTTTTTGGAGCGTGGACAGTAGCTACCGAGAGCAAGGTGTCATACAGTTTCCACTTTCTCAGTAGGAACTGTTTGTTTTTTGGACAACATAAATGGTGGGATGGTGCCAGACTGATTCCATGCACCCTCTCAGGGTATGTTGGCCTATAGTCCTGCTAGCTCACAGTGCCACCAGAAGTACCCCTAAACCTAGTAAGGTAACAAATGGTTTATGCAACCTCAGAACATGACAACCCTGACTCCCCAAGGAATAATGGTAACAGATCTAGAACCTTTTCGCTCAGTCGCTCGTGCATACTCAGAAAATCACACAGAAATACACAAAGGGGTGTTTCAATATTTATTGAACCATTGTGATTCTTGTATAAAATATATGAGATACAATGATTAACAGACAGAAGCAGATAAAAGTGATCAGCAATATAACGACAGTGAAAAGGATGAACAATTCCACCATTGTGCTAAAATAGTGTATATATGCTGGCATATAAGTACTGGTATTGTGTGCTCCCTCATCTAGTTGCCTAGGGTGGTTGTTCTGCCAATGATTCGCCTACTGGATGATCTAATTTCCCATTCCCTGAAGGCACGGTATGTAGGTCCCTGTCTTGCTCACAAGTTGGATATCCCTCCTCGCAGAGGTTAAACAGGAATCAGCTAGGCTGAGACTCTGAAACAGCGATAACCTCCAATGACAGCTTAATGTTCCTCTAATTTGAGCATGGAAATACATGTGTATTTATAATAACATCATCCATGCTTCCGTGTCGAGGCTTCAGCAGAGCAGACATTGTTTATTGTCTTTGTGATAGCCCTGTTGCCTCATGGATGAATAACAAACAACAACATTTGCACAATGTGTGTCTAGGCCTCGTACTAAATGTTCAAGGTGTCGTGATAGTGTACTTATGAAGTGGAATTGGAAGCAATATTGTTTCAGATAAACGAATCCTGCACTGGTGAAAGCAGAGTCGTCCATGGTTCTTCCTTTAAATTACTATGAGTACGCAAATGTACAAATCACTTGGAAGCTTCAGTCATTTGGCCTGCCCACTTTAGTAGTATGCAAGGGTCTTCCTGCCTTTAGCCAGGATGATGATCAGATTAACAAGCACCCCCCCCAGCGGGTTTCCCTCTGGTTTTGGTGAGGAGTTCTTGATGCTGAGGAATATGAGGACCTCTCCACCAAACAAAGAAGGACTTACTTCATAAAGTTATTAGGGAAAGACTCTTGTTTGGTGGAGATTTACCTCTTTGTTGTCTTGTTGTCTTCTTTATAGGAGGATTCAGGTTATCACATATTTCTGGATAAAGACGCACCAGGAACGATCACATTGCCAAAATGCACAGAAGGTCACTGGTGACATTTCCATGTTCTCCAGTACACAGCTGTAGTGCAGAATATGTACTGGACATTTACCCAAGGACGTAGCACTTAGTAAATAACCAGTAGAAAGTTCTTTTGTGGCAGAGTCACTCACACAGCTACTGACATACCCATAAAGACACTTAGACACCCACTCAAACACTCAGGCACTCACACCCCCACTAACAGACCCACTCAGACACTGATGTACCCACTCACATACCCTCTCAGACACTCACACATCCACTCACAGATGTACTTAGATACTCATGCACCAAATCACAGACCCATACAGCCACTCACGCAGCCACCCAAACCCCCATTCAGACACTCATGCACCCACTCACAGACCCACTCAGACACATATACCCAATCACATACCCACTCCAACACTCATGCATCCACTCAAAAGCCAAACAGCAAATCACACAGACACTCACAGACCTACTCAGAGACTCACACCCACTCACAGACCTACTCAGAGACTAACGCACCCACTCACAGACCCACTCAGGTACTCATGCATTCACTCACAGACAGACTCACACTCATTGAGGCACTCGCAAACCCACTGACACTCTCACACCCACTCACAGACCCACTGAGACTCTAACTCAGATACTCATGTATCCACTCAGACACCCACTCACACACTCACTCACAGACCCAGTGAGACACTTATGTATCTAGTCCCAGACCCACACAGACACTCACACACCAATTGAGACACTCACCCACTCACTCACTCCCACACCCACTGAGACACTTGTGCACTCACTCACTTTCAAAGGTTACAGATTACAGTTAGGAAACAAAAAATGTAAAAGCCTTAGAAATCCACTTAAAAAACCCAAAGGTTGTAGGGACGATATAGTTAGGAAACAACATTAAAAAAAACCTTAGAAATTCACTGAAAATAACAAAGGTTACAGGGACGTTATAGTTAGGAAACTGAATTTAAAAAAACATAGAAATTCATGAAAAGACCAAAAGGTTACAGGGACATTATAGTTAGGCTCAAATTCTACTCATACAAAACCAGTGAAATTCAGCTTTTGTAGTTACCTTATGCCCCTGCAATGCACTGCTTATGACCTCACTGACATTACTGATGACATCATCCACATAACCACTTGCATACCCACTCACACCCCCCACACAACATCTCATATACCCACTGACCAACCCATACAACCACTAAAACATCCACCTACTCATCTACAGAGCCATTTGCACACCCACTCACTCACACACACAGCTACTCACACAGCCAATCACTCACCCATACACTCACTCATTCAGCCACTCACTAACCTATTCAGCTACTTCCACTCCCACTTATTCACCCATGCAGCCACTCACACACAGTCACTCACCCATACAGCCTCTCAACAGAGCCACTCACACACCCACACAACCACTTACATACCCTTTCACACATCCATACAAGCACTCACAAGTTTACTCACTCACCCATGCAGCCACTCATACTGTCACTCTCCAGTACAACCACTCTCACACCCACTCAGTTAACCAAACACCCACTTAAACAGCCACTCGCTCACCCATACAGCCATTTACACACCCAGTCACTCACCCATACAGTCACTCACACAGCCATTCAGACAACCATACAGCCACTCACACATCCACTCACCCACCCATCTGAGTATATACTCAGAGACTAAATCACATGTTGCTCAATGCTATTTCTACATTCATCAGTCACCACTATCCTCCAGCAAACTAAAAGTCACAATCTTCTGTGTCTATGAGACAGAAAGGAGCCGGAGGTGGTTTAGACTCAGGGACTTATTATGGTACAGTGGTCCACAGGACTGCTGTACCCATCGGGGGAGTCCGCCCACTGTATTATGAGTGTGGAGGTCAGATCGCCATTCACTTACCCATACACCTACTCACATAGCCACCTACTCACCCGTACACTCACTCACTCACCTATACAGATACTCCTACTCCTACTTATTCACCCATGCAGCCACTAACACACCCAGTCACTCACCCATACAGCCTCTCAACAGAGTCAGTCACACACCCACACAACCACATACTTACCTATTCACACATCCATACAAGCACTCACATGTCTACCCATACAGCCACTCATACAGTCACTCTCCAATACAGCTACGCTCACACCCACTCAGTTAACCAAACAGCCACTCACTCACCCATACAGCCACTTGCACACTCAGTCACTCACCCACACAGTCACTCATACAGCCATTCAAACACCCATACAGCCAATCACACACCCTCTCACCCACTCATACAGCCACACGCTCATCCATACAGCTACTCATACACCAACATATTTACCAATACAGCTAGGCACACACCCACTTATTCACCCATACAACCACTCACACAGCCATTCACACACCCACTCACTCAGACACCCACTCACACATGGATACAAACAGTCACTCACATAATATATGTTCACTCATTAGTAGTACATAAAGTATACAAATGTAACTTTTGTAGTACATTAGTATATATGTTTAACACTCGTAAACATTTACAAAACACTCATAATTGCTGGATGATGTAATAAGTGATGTCATTTGAGATGTCATCGGTGATGTCACTGACCATGTCATGAGTGATGTAATATGTGAGGTCATAAAAGCAGTGCACTGTGGGGGCGTAAGTTATAGTTAGCTCAGCTATAAGGTGGCCTTGCTCACATGTACAGTGAGACGTGACATCACAGTGTATATACAAAATAAGAGTCAACATGAACAACAGACTCACAAATGCTATAATAGTCCAGTGATATTGTGAGTGCCATCATGGAACGATAAGAATAGTCCAATATAATCCAATCTAAACTAATTTAAGGAAAGTGTTGGACACTACATTTTCACATTTACTATTCCCACTGCAATCTAAAGCTATTTGGGGAAGATGTTGGACACAGAAAGGATAACATTTACTATTCTGACTCCAATCTAAACAATTTGGGCAAGGTTATGGACACTAAAGGGGGACATTTACTATTCCCAGTCTATTCAAGTCCAAGTTAAAGAAGGTGTCGGACACTAAAGGGGTGACATTTGTTATTCCACTCCAATCTAACCAAATTTGGGAAAGACGTTGGACACTAACGGGTTGACATTTACTATTCCCAGCCAAATCTAAACCAATTTGGGGAAGGTGTTTGACTATAAAGGGGTGACATTTACTATTCCTGGTCCCAGCTAAACAAATTTGAGGAATATTTGGGATAATGAAGGGGTGACATTTACTATTACCACTCCAATCAAAACCTATTTCAGGAAGGTGCTCCACAATAAAGGGGTGACATTAACTATTCCCACTCCAATTTAAACCATTTTGGGGAAGGTGTTGGAAACTAAAGGGTTGACATTTACTATTCACACTTCAGTCTAAACCAATTTGGAGAAGGTGTTGAAATGTTGATATTTACTATCGCAATCAAATCTAAAACAATTTGGAAAGAAAGTGTTGGACACTAAAGGGGTGACATTTATTATTCCGACTCTAATCTAAAACAATTTGGGGGACTTTTGGACACTAAAGGGGAGACATTCACTATTCCCACTCCAATGTCAACCATATTGAAGGAAGGTGTTGGACAATAAAGGGTGAAATTTACAACATCCACTTCAAAATATAATATTTTACACAAGATAATACAAATGAAACATTTAAAATACACTCTAAGCCACACTCACACACATTTTGATAACTATGAAATAAATACAAAAAGTTACCTATAAACACACTAACCAAAGCTACAAATCTATATATACATCTTCAAATGTTAAAATATATTAACATTATAGTTATCATTCATAATATTAATATATTTTAAAAAAAATGTACTACAATTCATAAAGTTTAAACCATAAAATTACAACCAAAACCATAACACAAAATTAACAATCATTAAAGAAAAAAGAACATGAAATAATCTCCCTACCATTATCCCGTAAAACCCAATATCCTTTTAATAAGAAAAAAATTAAACAATTTTTATATACATTAATAAGACTAAAAATACACATTTCAACAATTTCATAACTTAAAAAATATATTACTAAAAACACACATACATAAAAATAATAAACATATAAATCAAACACACTACAGTATACTAATGAACACTTACAAATGATATTGCATACAACAATATTTTCTACATCAATTCAATTCAATATGTCTTTATTCGATTTTTGTGAAAAAATCATAAAAGAGTATGATACAATTCATAACAAAAAATACAGTAAAAACAGTTGATAAAACTCGGGACGATAATACAAATCAATTTGGAACATAGCTCCATGCAATAAAGCACCACTGCAATAAAGTGCTGTAACTCAGCAGTGGGGCGCGACCACTGCTGTATAGGCAGCAGCTCCAAAACTATGCTGATCATCTACCATTATACTTCCATTGATTTCCTACTACTTACAGACATTTTTAGGAAACAACCAACGCTGTAACAAACATTGGGACTGCCTAACATCCGAAGATACGTTAAAGTATTCCTGCATCTATTAAAAGCAAATGGTTTCAGAATGTGCTTAAGTCAGCATAAAAAGAATTGTCAGTAAAATTTGCAAAAGAACAGAAAATGTAACTGAGATTGCTCAGCTGACCCGTCACAAGGGCAGGTCAGAATGCTACTGCCCCAGGACTTTGCCCCATCAAGAAATCACAAAAGATGCCAGACAGTGCTTGCCCTAAATCTAAAAAGGAGATACCTCTCCCACTGTGAGAGTTCCAAAGATAAGTAAAATGTCAAGTCTCCTGTTGCTGGTGAAATAAAATAGTTACAAAAGGAGGACTTACTAAAAAACTACTCCATTCTTTTGGAGAGACTGAACTCTTCATGGCGGGACTTCACCAACCTCTTATTGGATTAAAAAAATATTTAAATTAAGCTTATAATGTAAGAATATTAATAAAATATTTTTGTAATAAAATTACTATTTTAAAACCATAAAATATTAAAATATATCTATAACTTTTAAAAACCTTTCAAAATATTTAACATTTAAAAATGTAACATGCATTTTTTTCTAAATATCTAACTTTATTAAGAGTATTTTTAAATTATTTAATACCATTAATATATATCTTCAATATTATTAAATGAAAATATATTAGAAATATTAAAATAACTAACTAAATTTAAAAATTCGAAATTATTAATTTGATTATGTTTAAAATCATTAACTTAAAATTTATTTTGAAATATATTTTTTTAAAACCTCCCCAGCCTTATTCCTTAAAAACCCAATATCCTGTTACTAAAGAAATATTGAACAATTATTTATATACATTAATACAACTAAAATTACAAATTTCAACAATTTCCTAACTGATAAATATATTACTAAAAACACATATAATAAAAATAATAAACATGTAAATCAAACACACTACAATATACTAATGGACACTTACAAATTATATTACATACAACAATATTTTCAGCATCGATATTTAGTACAATGATATTAAAAACAACACCAAAAATAATACTTTTACCTTCGATATTCCTGCCAACAATATTTTTGATATCCCAATTTTCTTGACAATATTTTAGCATCAGGATAATTTTTTGCTCAAAAAGAGGTATTGGCAACAAGGCAAAGAGACTCTTGCAAGTTAATTATGAATTACATGACCACGAGAGGTGAGCTATGGAAAAGTGGGAAATGGAAAATTTGAATGGAGAAAGATGACACCTAGATAGTACCAACTCTAACAGTTGAACACGAAGTACAGAGGCACTGGGCCAATGAGACACACATGAGACATGCATAAAGACCGGGAAATATCAAATGCTAGAACAAAGAATGCACTGGTCCTAGATTTGATCATAATACATGGGGCAATATCATGAATGTGTGCATTTGAGCAGGCCACAGCAGTGTGCTTGTTTTAACAAAACTGCACTAAGTCGCATACATTTCACTTGAAATTTAAACACGAAAGATCTGCTTCCGCCATTCCTGTGTTGATCCGCCGCAATATAAGTGTCTAAGTATTAGTGCCTTACAAGGCTACATACAATGGGGCAGGGAACTCGCCAGCAGGATTGTACAATGCTACTATGGGAAGACAATGTAAACTCTATTTGAGTATATACTCAGAGCCTAAATCGCATGTTGCTCAATGCTATTTCTACATTCATCAGTCAGTACGGTCCTCCAACAAACTAAGGGCCCTATTACTATGTCAGTCTGTGAGCCTCCGATCCCTCGTCAGAGGCTCACCAACCGACATCGTAATTTTAAAGTCTGACCGCCTAATTACAATGTAGGCAATCGGAGTTTAGACCGGCCAGTCGGCCCACCTGGCTTCCGACGGGCTCAAGGAGCCCATCAGCCAGTTGGAGGCCGCACATAATCCCCTATGGATGGCGTGTCCCCCATGGGAATTATGATGTTGGTTTCCGACAGGCTTTTCATGTACAACTTTTCTATGCGCCTTTGGGGGCCCCGAGCAGGGCACCCATGAGGCCTCCGGTTGGGGGCCCCTATGGTGCTCCCCTGTTAATCCCTGCACTGTGTAGCCGGCACAGGGAGGTGCCTGCCACGCAGTGCAGGGATTAACAGTAGCTCCCATTTCTCTATGAGACCTTGTGCTGCGGCCGGTTTCCGACTGCAGCACAAGCTCCCATAGAGAAATGGGAGCTTGCAACCGCACCATGTGTGGTCGCATCATAATTGCGTTGTCGGGACCGCCGACCGGAGGTCAGTCGGTGTCGGGACCGTGGTGATGCCGGTCAAAGGCAACTCCGACCGACATCATAATGAGCCCCTAAATGTCACAATCTTCTGTGTCTTTGCCACAGAAAGGAGCCAGAGGTAGTTTAGACTTATGTCCTTATTACGACTTTGGCAGTCTTCCAATGGGGCCACCACCTAGGCAGTCCCAGGAAGACCGCCAAGGCCCTGGTGAGCCCACCAGCCTGATTATGATTTTAATCCAGTGGCGGGGGTCTCACGGCGGTGGCTGTGTGAGGCTCATAGGAGAGCCTAAACAGCATACCACTGCCGTGAAAGTGCCTACAGCACGTTCCTGCGCGGTGTGGCATGCTCCATGCCATGCATGTCACATTGTACAGGAACGAAGGTGCAATTCCAGGGGGCACAACATGTGCCCCCTGCATCCACTCCCAGGCACAGATTCAGCCAAGGGCCCTGATAGGGCCCCCTTACCTGCATGTCTGCCACCCTTTTCATGGGGGTCTCCCCGCCATGAAAAGGGTGGTGGATATGAAGGTCATAATGTGCTCAGTGGTGCCGCCATAAGCACCATCTGCATATTCAGGCCATTTGCAGACCTCAGCCGCAGCAGGATCCTTGATCCCGGTGGAGTCGACAGTCTTATGGCGGTCCCACCACCACATTCATATATGGCCGGTGGACCTGCCAGGGTGGTGGCGGTAAGACCGCCACCGCTAGTACGGCGGTCCCATGATTGCCGTACTCGTAATAAGGCCCTTAGTCCAAGTAAATATCCAGACAGCGTGTGGGTCTTGGCTGGAGAACAGACATGTGTGCTTTACCCCAGACAGAAAGGAGCCATGAACTGTTTGGATTTTTCTTATGCTTAGAAATATCCAAACAACGTCTGGCTCTGTGTTGATGCACAGACACATGGCTCGTTCATCTCAAAATGCTCTGCATAGATAGAGCAGCATTCTGTTTAAAAGGAACTGTGTGAAGTGAACCAGGAAGAAGGTTTTTTAAGGGGAGAGACTAGAAACAATCATGACCCTTAACCTTTCAATCCACATGTCCTAGGTCATTTCTTCTGTTGGTAGAGTGGAAGGGGTGGGCACAAAGAGAGGGTGAGCGTGACTGTGCACTCCTAATTACCCTGCCACCCACCCCACCATCACGAAAAATGTATCTAGAATGTGGCATGGCTAACAAGAAGTTGTTCTTAGTTCCTTCTGCCACATCTTGTCCTGTCCTTCCCACATGCTAGTAATGTTACAACTCATGTCACATGCTTATTAATGTGTTTTAACATTACTTATATTTTAAATATATGTTTTGCATATTACAATGCTAATGAGACGTAATAAATAAATTGTCCTAGAACATGGTTATTATAAACAGTAAAATATAAAACCAAATATAAAAGACATGAGCAATATTTTTAGTTGGTTAGTATTTACACCTGTGGGACTATTCTGTACAGGACATTAGAACTAGTTTCTGTTTTCTATAGCCACACCAAGGGTTAATTTTATATTTTCAAAAGTGCTTATAAAACGGCACATTAGTTGGTTGAGCACATGTAGAAGATTCAAAGTTAATGGCGAGAAGTTTAGTTTTGGCATTACAAGTAGTATTGAAGCCTCAGATGTTGTTCTATTGTTGTGTTTTACATACAGTTTTTTTACAGCAATTGAATTTACTTCTGATCAATCTCACACACATTTGTTCACATATGACTTTCCTTGCTGATGAAGGGGTAATACATTTCTGTCACCAGAAAGGGACATTCATTCTAAACATATTTTATGAAGTTTTAATGAAGAGTTTTAAATTTGTAAACCACTGGAAAAATTCAGTATAATTTTGTTAAACATTTTGCATTATTTGAAACTATGAAATTACTTAGATAACTTTAACCGTTTTCCTATTTTTTGATTCAAAATTATTCATAATTAACATTTATTTAAAATGGTAAGTATGGCTTTTATGTTGACAAGAAAATGTAAGTAGAAGTACTGAAAAAATTGAGGGGCATATTACTAAGGTCCGGCGATAATTATCGCTCAGCGCGCTTAGCGCGAGGATAATTATCGCCTGACTAACGCTGAATTTTATCACTGAGATAGCGTGCTATCAGCAACGCTCATCTCAACAGTGATAAAATTGCAGCGCTAACTGCCAAATGTAGCGATTATCGCTGGAAATCCAGCGATAATCACACAACTTTTGGCGATAGCTTGCTGATAGGGCAGGACAGACTCAGCCATGATATCCACCTTCCATTGGATATCATGGCTAAGTCATACTGAGAGCAGGCGTTAGAAAAGTAGCGCTAACCGCGGTTAGCGCTACTTTTCTAATCGCTCTGCATGTTCGCCTGCAGCTTGATAATAGGAGAAATGTCGGTTAGCGACATTTCTCCTGTTATCCTGGGAAGGAACGCCACTTTGCATCTCATTAGAGATGCAGAGCGAGGCGTGGGGAAAACGGGTGCTAACATGCTTTAATGCATGTTAGCACCCGCCTTGGTAATAGGGCGGTAATATTATCTCCGCTTTTTGGCTCTTAAAGCCAAAAAGCGGAGATAATGGCCCTTGCTAATATGCCCCTGAATTGCTTCTTAAACTTGAATAAAGTAATTTTGTTGAACCTGTCAGTTGAATTGTTGGATTATCCTGTATATTCTTATGCTTTATGCACATTGGATAAAACTGTTATACATTTTAAAATCAATAAAAATAGTGGGCCCGATTCACAGAAGTAATCTGAGACAAAATCCTAACTTTAAGACTTTCGGTTTTCACAGAAGGCATTTAGGAGTACTAAAGTTAGGATTTTGTCTCAGTCAATCTTAAGTTTTGGTCTTATGTTAAACTTGAGACAAACTTTAGTTTAACTGAGTCAAAATCCTAACTTTACGACTAGGATTTTGTCTCAGTTAAACTTAAGTTTGTCTTAAGTTTAACTTAAGACCAAAACATAAGATTGACTGAGACAAAATCCTAACTTTAGTACTCCTAAATGCCTTCTGTGAATACCGAAAGTCGTAAAGTTAGGATTTTGTCTCAGATTACTTTTGTGAATCGGGCCCAGTGTGATTATGCCTTTTAAAATATAATGAAATTTTAAACATTAAACTTGACAAAGTAGATCAACTTTTTCTAAATTCAAAAATATCTCATAATTGTTTCTGAGGACTAGGTTGGTGACGGTGGTGGAACACACTCCTTATGCTCAAAGCTATTTTTAGTCCTAATTTATAGACTGTAGTTATTTTACTCTGCATATGATCAGTGCAACTGACAGGCTCAGGTCATAATTCCACTTTTGTTAAGCAGAAAACACTAATATTCAAATATCCGCATTCTTTAGCATGCGTTTCAGAAAGCACTGATTTGTGTTATTGTAATTGTATTGTTGATATTTGAAATCTAATATCAGTATACTGTTCCGACGTGTAACAGCCCCAGAGAAAATATCCCTAGCTGTGTGCAGGTCCCCAAAGAAGCATGTGCTTGTAATAAAAGTTGCCCTCACTCACCCAAAGGTGGCATGCTTCATCATAGGATGGTGCTCTTCACCAGGCCGGTGCTGCAATGCCTGGCGGGCCCCGCAAGAGAGTTCTTTGTCATTGATGTTTTAATCAATATGCTGATAGAGCACCATAGGGCAACAGATGGTATACCTACAAAAGTGAGAATATTGGTGAGTGGTGTGAAATTAAAATCAACTACCACCCTGATGCTCCCAACCAATTTAATCTAAAATCACTTGGTGGTGTTGAGCCAAAAAGAAAGACAGGGAAACTCAGGATATAATGGTCCCAGACCCTGCAAGTGAGCAGTGAACGTTCACTCACAGGCCAACCATTAGGCTATGGTCTATGTAATGTGTCAACATGTTTCATGCCACAAATAGCCGTGAAGTGGTCTATCGGCATTTCATCAGGACCATTGTTATGATATGTGACCTAATCTTATCAATGGAGTGAGGAGTACTATAAATCATAGTCCCACTCTGTATTTGGAAGGCAAGGTGTTGGTTAACATCTTACCCTTGTTGTGGAGTGATGTGTTAATTAAGCGCTCAGTTACGAGTTACCTGGATTAAAAACAAAATCAAAAAGTGAATGCATCAGGTTAAAAAATTCACATATGTGCGCACACCCCCACACTCATGTCATAAATCAGATGGATGTGTTGCCACGACATGCTTCATGCTGACAAGATAGTATATGCCAACATGCACATATGAAATGTCGGCAGGTTGTGGATCCCATAGTGGAAAAAGGTATATTAAAACATGCAGAAAACATAGCATCCTCACCCTCCTGAAAGTTTAGGGCAAATCAACCCATCAGGATGTGAGGTCTCTGGACTAGTTGATATTTGCTCATTCAATTTGAAATTTAAATATCATTTCAAAAAGGTTCAGAATAGTGTACATTTAGCCAAACCTCTATCATGGAATAGCACAGGGGGCTTTGTCAAGACTATTGATGCAACAATGAATTTAAATCTATGTAGAATAATGTACCTCAAATTTGAAAAAACATGAGGTTACCAAAAACTGAGAGGTGAAGGAAATATGATAAAAATTATGATTTTATCTGAGATAAAATAATGTAATTTCATGACGTTTTGATAATTTTCAGTAATATTCTGTGAAGTTATGTGAAATGTGGTTTGCTGGTTCTAGAGTAACAATTTATTCTGAGGATGCATGTTGCGTAAAAATTCTGAAGTTAATGCACAACACCTAAACAGCAATGAAAAACATATGTTTTTGTTCATGTTCAGTGCCTAGGCACATTATTATTATTTTTTTTATGGAAATGTAACAGCCTAAATCATCCAGCTATATATATGACTGCCATGGCTAAAACCCTCTCCTTCATTGAGGGAAGCATTTCTCTTTCATATATAGTATATACATGCAAAAAATACTTGATTATAGTCACAAGCCTGTTATTGTGATAATATTCTACCATAGCATTAGTATTTTTTCAGATACGTAATGTCTACAAACAAAGAGTGAAAAAGAGAATGGATTTGAGAGAAATTGCTCAGTACTATATCACATTTTCATAGATGAAAGTCTCTGTTGGTAAACCTTGTAGTTGTGGTCTGTCTGTTTTATGGGGCATTGGTTTTGTACTACGAAAAGACCACTCATTATGGGAGCATCCATCTAAAGCATGGTCATAGATAAATTACTTCAAAATGATACATTGCAGGACTTATGCTTATTTGTTATGTTGGACTGATAACCAGGGTGTGTGAACTCCACATAATTTGCTTTCGCGTAATTGTGCAAAATCTCCATGAAATTACGTGTAATTACACAACACAGGCATATGACACTGTATGTTTTGTGCGAAATCATCCTCAAGTTCACTTTGGAAGTGAAGATGTAGTTTACATTATTAAAATTGTGCAAATAAAGCAAAAGAACCATGAACAACAGCTCACTTTAGAGCCTTTAAGATTATGAGTGCTAGGTCCCTCGGGGTTCTAGAAGAACTTTAACAGGAATTGCGTAAGCTGCTGGGAGGTGTTAAGGTGTGATTATTAGGTCATGACACAATGCATACAAGCAGTGTGTGATCGTATGCTGAAGAATAAAGACGTCTGTTACAGAGCTTTGTGTGTGGTGTGTTCATATGCATGCTCCCAGGCTGGGGAGGATGCTACAACTGGCGATGAGTAGGGAATACATGCCCCAAAGAAACATGACTGCTCTCCCTGAGAGTTTTGCAACAGTAGAGAAAACTGCTTGTGCATGCCACGTGCACCCTAAATTAATGCGAAGCAGACTGAAGTCGGCATATGTGGTTTCAAAGTCCCCACTCCAGCCCGTATACAAATCCTAAAAGAAGTTGAAGGCCCAGCAGAGGAGCACATTGGAAAAGCCTGTCAGAATCTGCTGGTAAGGCTGAAAGAAGAGATATTGCGCTGCGCCATAACACAGAGCCATCATCCATGCAAAGCAAATGCCAAAGACAGTGACAACCAGGTACGAAAGCAGAAGCTTACTTACTGACATAAGTGAGTGAAGGATGTTACAACCTCTGATCGGACATGGAGACTCAAGCCCAAACGCACAGGTTGTGTTTACAGAAGTTGCAGGTGCCATCCTCCATTACAGTCGCTTAAGCTGCACGTGCCAACACAATGGCGGCAGAGGGGAGTACGAAATATATAGCTGAAGCATTCCTGAAACCACAACTGCCAGTCAACTCTGCTAAGAAACAGAAAATTGGTGCCAGGTAGGTTGCATGGATTGAAACACTTGATGTCTTCATAGATGTGCTAGAAGAAGATGATGAGAAGAAAATCATTAAATACTTAAAGAGCCTTGCTGGTGTTAGAGTGAAAGAAGTGCTAAAGAAATTCTCGCTAACTGAAGCAAAATCATGCTAAAAGATAAAAGAAGTGTTAGAAGTCAAGCTCAATCCAATACCGAATGTCGACTATGAAAGATAGATCTTCAACCAAGCAGGACAACACGTTGGAGAAACGATGAATGAGTTTGTTGAAAGACTTGAGACACTCATTAAGCATTGCAAATTCTGTGATTTTACCAATGAAGAGGCCATCAGAATCATTGATGGCTGCCTTTCCGATTTGTTTAAAAGGTGTATGTTGAGAGAAACACACAGTCTGGGGAAAATGCCAATATCTGCGATTGCAGAAGAACAAGCAGATCGACAAGCTGCTGATATGGAAGCGGGAACGGCCCATCATGAATTGGTCCTGACCGCAAAAAGCAAGCACAAGCAAAAACAAAATGCAAGTAGGCCGACATCTTTAAAGAAATCAAAGTTACGTTTCCAATGTCGATTTTCCTTGCCCTATGAAGGTAAATGTCCAGCCATAAGACAGGTGTCCAAAGGTTGCAGGAAAGAAAACCACTTCATAACCGTCTGCAAAGCAAAAGAGAAATTGAATGCATCACTGACAGAAGAAACAATGGGCACCAGAAAGTTCCAGAAACATTCTCGCCATGCCCACAAAACCAAAAAGCAACATCATCTACGGCAAAGGAAAACAAGGCTGCATCAATCGTCGTCAAGCTCATCGAAAAAAGGTTCTTTGACATCGCTGTTGAATACAAATGAAGAAGATGGGTGTGCACTAATGGTATCTACCAAAGAGCAGCGTGCGCATGTAGGACTAGGTCCTTGTTAAGAAGACCACAGTTCAAAAGAAATCCACCAAGCAAAACCAAAAACTTCATTTGGACCTTGTCCCAAAATCACACTGAAATTGAATGATCAACCAATAACTTTCATCATAGACAGAGGAGCCTCGATCAATATCATGCCCCTGGAAATGTTTAACAGCCTGTCCCCTAAACCTCGCCTCACTCCTTCAGGCTCAAATGTGCACACCTGGGCTGCTTCTGAACCACTGCAATGTCAAGGGTCATCCACAGCAACCATGCAACACAAAACGACATCAGTGCAAGCGCAAAACCCTGCCCTTCAATGAACTTCATCCAGTGCATGCCTACTCAGCTTTGCCACTGCTGGTGACATGGGACTGATATTTTGCAGTTACAACCTTCGTACTCAGTCTAAAATTGTAAGTCAGTTCCTGTCGTCATTTCATGGTTTAGTAAATCTCAAGAAAATGAAAGTGCAACTTCATATTAATGAGGAAATTAGCCCAGTTGCATAACGGCACTGCAGAGTCACTTTTCACTTGCAAGAATCCATTGAGAAAGAACTAGAAATGCTTTTGAAGCATGACATCATTGAACGCTCCACTGGTCCTACACCATGGGTCTCACTCATAGTGGTGGTGCCAAAAAAGGACAGTGGAGGTGCAGTACGCATCTGTGTTGATATGCGCCAGGCCAAGAAAGCAATCGAGAGAGAAAGACATCCTGGTCCTCACATGGTGGACATGATCACCTGCCTTGACTTGAACAAGCCATACCATCAATTAAAGGTGGAAGAGAGTTGCAGGTACATTACTACTTAGTAAACTGATGTTGGTTTATTCTGATTCAAAAGACAGAGTTTTGGAGTGTCTTTGGCTGCGGAAAGATTTCAGAATGTTATACGCTGAGTGATTCAGCCTGTTACACAGGCTTTAATTACAGTGATGACATATTGGTATTCGGGAAACCCGAAATGAGATTGAGAAGGCTCTTACACAAGTGTGTCAGTTACTTGCTGATACGGGCCTCACTCTGAAAGCAGCAAAGTGTGAGTTTCAGAAGACCAAACTTAAATTCTTGGGCACAAGTTCTCTGATGGGAAAAGGCTCCTGACCCAGATAAAGTGAAAGCACTGTCATCTACTAGTCCCCCCACAGTATGTAACCATGCTGAGATCCTTCTTAGGCATGGCCAGTTACTGCTTAAGGTATATTCATGACTTTGCCCCATTTAGAGACCTAACAAAGCAATATGTCCCATTCCAGTGGTCACCTGAATGTAACTAAAGTTTCAAAAGGACAAAACATGCAATTGAGAATGCAACTGAAATGGCCTATTTGACCCCAAATTGCATACTGAGATCACAGTAGATGCGAGCACGGTGGGGCTGGGAGCCATCCTTACTCAACACAATAATCATCCAAATGCTCAGAGACACATTGTGGCCTATGCCAGTCAAAGCTTGCCTATTCTCAGTCGGAAAAGGAGAGTCTGGCTGTAGTGTGGGTCTGCAAACATTTTCATGTGTTACTGTGTGGAAAACATTTCCCCCTTATCACAGACCACCAGGTATTGATCTCTATCTCTGAAAACCTGAAGGCTAAGATGCTCTCTTGCATTGAGAGGTGGGGGTTCTGACTGCAAGAGTATAACTATGAAATTGTGCACAAGCCGGAGAAAGATCAAAATTCTGCATATTACTTTTCACGAGTGCCGCTACATTGCCACAGTTCAACTTCGAAAGTCGCTGAAGAGTATGTCAACTTTCTTTTGAGGTCCAGCGCTCTAGCAGCTCTATCCATTGAACAGATTATTGCTGCCACCAATACACATGAGAACAGGATTATCCTCAAAGACCTCACTTCAACTCAAGCGTGGAAGGAAAGCATTCATCCCTTTGCCGATGATGTTGAACTTCATAATTTCAAAAATTTACAGGATGAACAATCCATCACCAAGAGGGTATCGTATTGAGAGGTTCGAGAATCATGATCCTTGAGAGCCTGAGACAGCAAGTCATTGAGCTGGCCCATGAAAGACATTGTGGCTTTGCAGCTACCCAAAAAGCACTAAGATTTTGAGTGTTGTTTCCTCGCCCAGATGAACGAGTTGAGAAAGAACTGAAAGCATGCCATTTCTGTAACTGCTTATCTCCCAAAATGACGCAGCATCCATTGACCATGTCTGACCTTCCTGCGCATGCCTGGGAGAAAGTGGCTTTTGATTTCTTTGGGCCCCTAGAAAATGGACATTATGTCATGGTAGTGATTGATGAATGCTCACGTTTTCCTTTGTTGGAAGACTTATCACCGGCAATCCATGACAAAGCCATGACAAAGTCATCAAGCGTCTTAACAACATCTTTGCAGCATAGGGCATCCCCGCTGTTCCCAAATCTGACAACGGCCTGTCTTTCAATAGCAAAAAATTGAAGGACTTTCTTGTTCTACTCAATATCAAGCATCAAAGCAGTAAGACCCTCAGGCCAACGGTGCTGTTGAACGATTTATGGGCACCGTAATGAGAGGGATTCAGCGAGCATCGGTAGAGGGAATCCACCTAAAACAAACCATGTTTCAATCAACCACTCCACCATTTGTGAGATTGCTGCCACCTTGCTGTTTGGGAGAACCATCGGAACTAGTCTACCACAGTGGACATCGGACCGATTGATAAACACTGATAAGGTTCCTATCACAGCCACTTCTCGAAAGTGCAAGATTAAAACCTATGCTGATCAGCGCCAATGCACCCAAGAAACAGTCTACAATAACGGGGACTGGGTACTGGATTTGTCAAACAGAAATGGAAGCAGAAAATGGATTCTCTGTTTGCCGTTGACCTTCTGAGAGTTGTAAAGACCAAATGATACATGGTGACTGCACATTGTCCCGGAAAGTCTATCCCACAGGACTTGCCACACGTTAGACATTTGCCTCGATGTTCATCTACTCCTGAGATCGTGAGTGAGGCAACCCCGTCTGAACGTCCAGGTCAAGCATCTGAGCCTATGTTTGCTTGTGGAGTTTTGTATAGCGTGAACATGACCCGAAGGTTTCAGAGCACTTTACAGAATAAGCACAACCGGATAACATGAGGAACATAACAAGTACTTGAGAATACATAGTAACGATAAAAGAGTAAATGATATACAATGGGATATGTAAGCAAATTAGCCACAAATACTCAGGCTACATAATCGTAAATAAAAACGGTTGTAGGTTTTCTTTTTCTTGAGTTTTTTTGGCTTGAGAAGTAGGGGGCTTGTTCTTCTGGAGGATCTATTTCCTCCCAATAGGGTCAGTTTTTGAGACAGGTTGGAGGGAGTATTGTGGTGCAGCGCTTTGTGGGTCATGCAAGCGATTTTGAAATGCATCATGGCCTCGAAGGGAAGCCAATTCAGTGCACAAAAGCCTGGGGTAATGTGATCACTTTTTTTGAACCCGTGATGGGCCTAGCTGCAGCATTAAGGGTAGCCTTCAGAGGTGCAAGTAAGGTTTTTGGGAGGCCAACAAGGGTAGTGCTACCGTAGTCAATTTTCGTGAGTACAAGTGCATGAGTCACAGTTGTGAGGTCAGCCACAGGGAGGAAAGGTTTTAGTTTCCTAAGGATATGCAGCTGATGGTTAGCTCCTCTAGTGATGGGGCTGATGTGTTTTTGCATGGTGAAGTCTTTGTCTTGTCTTATACCTAGGAATTTGGCAGAGTCCACGATGTGTGGAGTGCAATTCAGGGGAGCGAAGAAGGAGCCAGTCGTTGATGTAAGGAGGGGTAGTGGGTGGAGCAATCAGTAGAAATTCAGTAGTTGAATTTGTTAAAATTATGTACCCCTCAACTACGTCATACCACCCGATCTAGCATACCAGTGCGAGCGTCTCAACAACTCATTGCGGAAATATGATCTTAATTTTATTTGTACTTTTCATTTAACAAAGGGGGAGATGTAAAATCTTTAAGATTATGAGCACTAGAACCCTCGTGGTTCTGGGAGGACTTTAACAGGAATTGCGAAAGCTACTGGGAGGTGTTAAAGTGTAGTTATTAGGTCAAGACGCAATGTGTACAAGGAGTATGTGATCGTATGCTGTATAATGAAGACATCTGTCACAGAGCTCTGTGTGTGGCGTGTTCATTTTCATGCTCCCGGGCTGGGGAGGATGCTACACTCGCACTCTTTAGTTTGCATTGTTCTGCTGCTTTAGAGGTAAATTTTTACAAAGAAAGGCGCATTTGTAGTACATTTTTACCACAAACAGCACATTATTAGACAATGTGGCATAATAGCGTAATTTCAGGGATGTTGTGTAATAAGAGTAATGCAAAATTACCTAAATTATGCTAATTATGCTAGAGCAATGCAAATTGCACCTGGGCCTATTGATAACATTTAGACTGTGAATAAACGAACTGTCAAACAGGGGTTGGGAGTGTCATATAAATGAGTGAATCTGTTTGTCAGCAGCTTAGGAACTCCTTCGTATTCTCGGCTACTGCACCATGAAGCAGACTTAGTGGAAGGTGATCTATTTGCATTATTGTCTGATATTTACTTCTGTCACTTTTTCAAAAAGCTGGGTGCTCGTGCAGCGACCGTGAATAGGAGCTAATGTAGTCACCAATTGCAAGTTATGTCAGTATCAGTTACAGGCATACTGCATCATATAAATAAGTGAATTCGTACACCAAGCAACTGGGGAGCATCTATATGTTCTAGGCTCCTACATGATAAAGTGGTCAGAATGGAAGGCAGTAACATTAGTAATGGGTATTGTAGCGTATTTTTGAAGAAATGTGAAGAAAATAAATTGGCGCTGGCAGTGTCATCTGTCTTTATGCTTCAATGGTTATCATATTTTGAAAATGTGGCCTCTTACAACAGCTGGCACATTAATGACGTCAAGGCAAACGCGTCCCTGATGTGCATTGATGGGTATTGAATAGGACATGGCAGAATTACTATTGCCTATGTGCTCCATGCAGAAACAAACATTTTTAATATGTGGGCATGTTACATCAATGTTAATTTCATTATAGTGTTGAAAAACCGCAGTGTTCTCCATCCTTAAGATTGAGGTTATCATGAGTAAAATGTGGAATATTTTTTCTTTAATTAAATGTATCATATAAATATATTAACCTATCAATCAAACAGGGAGCTTCTGTATAACACTGACACTATATTGCAGTATGTATTAACAGTCCCATGACCTTTACTAAGTGATCTATGCTGATACATACTGTGTGTAAAACAGTAGCTCATACACCTGTAAAAGATGAGGTTATAACTATGCCAGTCATATCTAGAATTAGTCAACAGAGACCTTCACATTGTTAAATATATTTCGAAAGAATAAGGTTCATATGTACTGAAAATAAACATAAAAAACCAGAGTGTGATCGTAACTGCTACTTAAGGGTTGAGAAGAAACCTTACATTGTTTGTTCCGACCTACTTATTTTTTGTGGGGTATAAATATAGAGATCTCATATTTGTTGTGACTTACAGAGTGGCATCCAAAAAGCTCAGAAATATTGTGCTATACATCTGAATATTCGTATTTATATCTGAATAATTGAGAAAGCCCCAAAGTTATTCCATAGTAGGGTGAAACGTGTGCCAGTCAGCTACAACTTGGCTATTCTGAACTTCTTTGAAATGATATTACATTTTCAAATTGAATGAACACATATTATGGAGGAGCTGCTGACAAATCTTTCTAATTCTTCAACATCTAAATTACTCGTATTGCTTATGGCATTCAATGCAGGATTTACTTTGCATGAAGAGGGAGATTCCCGAACTGCGGAGAGATGTTCTTCATCTGGCGCCCCACCCCCCGCCCCCAAGCTAATTTTATTTATCCGTTTCTGAAAGACAAAAGCTGGAAATTTGTCTCACCCTGCCCCTTTAGCAGGGAACACTTTCCTCTGCTGGGGAGAACTTTGCAAGTATCCCAGTGTGTTCTGTGGACACATTCTGACGGGCCTCGAAATACAGATGATGAGGGGGGATGACAGAATATGCAGTTATCTACCCACTTGCACAAAAGAACAGGTTCACTGAAAGATTGTGTGTAAGAGAAGAGTTTCATGAATTATTCATGATCGTGGGTCCTTCTGTGAGCTGACACACCTTCCCCCAAACCAAAAATAATATACTCATGAGCATTTTACCTAACGTCTATTGTTTTGTACATGCAGATTCATGAAGATTTAAACATTCCACCCTCACAAAAACAGAATTATTTGCAGCTATAAATGCTCTTCTGCCGACTATCGTTCACTTTGAGATATAACTGCCATTGTGCCCACCCAGTTTAGGCCATGGCCTTCTCACCCCTGTTACAGGTCTGTCTGCTTGATTTAGAGATCGTCTCCTGCCTAGAGGGCATACAGTGCAGTTGGGCCACCAGGAGCTTACGTTTAGGCTCAGCGAAATCTATAGCGGGCGCCATGTTGTTATCATGCCACTAGGCATTTCTGTTTGTTTTATACAGACACCCAGTGCAGATGTTGGTTTGGGTAAAGGGGGTTTTCTTCCTGGGTGTCTGGAGCCACAGTGATGGACTTCCTTTTCTGCAACTGCTCACACACGGTGGTTCCAGGCACACAAATCTAGTGAAGGTTGCCCCGTCCTTAATAGGACAGAACGACCATCACCATGACTTAGCAGCCGCCATGTCGTGGATTTCCACCGACAGAGCCGGCTGAGTGTCGACTGGTGTAAACCTTGCACTTCTAAATGAGATTGACTAATGGCCAAATTCTAAATGACCTCCTAAATGTACACAAATCTCGATTCTGTGACTCGGGTAGCTTTGTGTGTAGCTTATTTGAATAGGAAGGAACATGTACTTGCAATGTAAGTACACAAACAGGAGGTATAAGGAAGGAACATGCAAATGCTAAAACTCCCCCAAAAATAGTAACACCATTGCTAAAAGTTACACTTACATCAAATCCAATAGTACTACTGGCATTACAAGTTCAAATCTACTCCAGGCAATCCTTGAAGTAAGTCAAACACCGCACAGGGCCTATCACTGGCCCTGTAGCACAAACTCATAGATGGATGACAAGAATATCAGTAACACCACATAGGGAAAAATAGGATAATAAAATAGTTTTAAATGTTAAGAAGCATATATGTTGTAAAAAAAATATTTTTTAGCAGGTTAAATTTAAAGAAAGAGTAGAAACTAAGCAAATCTGGAAAACACCCCACTTATTATGCTAAGGGTTTGGCACTGCCCATTTTGTTGTAGTGTTCCCTCCGCTGACAAGTTTGTCTGTAGTTCCTTTCATATTTAAAAGGAACCCATACACGCATAAACCTATGTCCTGCGTGGGTGCGTCATTGCTGAATTTAATGCTAGACCACGCAATGGCCATTTTGATAAATGAGCCTCGCACGTTACTTTACATGTAACATAATTATTTTATTACCAGCTTAAACACTGGTCCACAAGGCCGACTAACCTTTAGGATCACAGGACCCATTATATTAATGCCACATTTTAAACTAGTGGGCGTTCTCAAGGTACCTTCTAGATTGTATCAGATGCACACTGGTAATTGCCCTTTTTACACAAATATGTAGTCGAAAGACATCCCTCTCCAGTAATCAAGAGTGTGTCAATAAATGGATTGAAGGTTTTTTCAGCAGCTACTTTATTAGCCATGTGATGAATAATGGTTAAGCGACAATATGACTATGACTCTAAGTAATACTGGAGGGTGGCCACCATGCATCCTTTTATTTTAGAGTTGTCCTAGACATTACATCGATTAGAGAGTTGATTGCACCGGATCTCTTCATTTAGTCCGACCAATTTGTTTTCAGACTGTAGACCCAACGCTGTTGTCTTCTTAACAACGATACCCTTTGTTCCGCCACACCACCTTTAAGCCAAAGTTTGTCAATGACCACAACACATATGTCATTCTCAGAGTTGTGGGAATCTTTAAAGTTATTTGTAAGTTTTGTGGAGGTATGGGTGCACTTAATCGTACTCCTATGCTCACTTATCTTGGTTTTGACTTTTCTCATAGTCATGCCTATATAATTATACAATGTAAGCCAAATGGGCATGTGATAAGGTAAATCACGCTCTCAGAATTACAACTAATGTGGGCTCTTGGTTGCAATGGTGTTTCCATGCCTAAATCTACCTACTTTGTCACTCAGGTGAATCTGCAGACACTACAAACCTGCATGGAAAATGTCCCATTACTGGACTGATGCCCCACAGGGTCCTCACAGCCTCTGGCTTGTTTGCCCTTGGTTTATTATGGACCAACTCATCATTAACACGTTTACCCCTTTTGAATGAACATAGGTTGCATAATGCGCAGTCCATTACTATACAGAATTCTCCAATGCCTATTTACTATCTTTTTAATCTGATTGGACACAGTGCTATATGTTAATAAAAGAAAGAAAAATCACTTACTTGCTGGTCTGCTCAGCTCCCGCTGCGGTCGCCTCGTTGTTTCTGCTCCTCTCCTCCTCCGGAAGTGGATGGGCCTGAAAGCACAGGCTCCCCACCCAATCCTTTTTTTGAGTTTAAAGAGCTTTATTGAAACAAATATAAGCATCGGTACAACTTTATACAAAAATGACATATCAAAAGAGCAAGAAATATAACGAACAGAATATAGATTATAAAGGAATGAACATTACAGGATATCTATCAGTGATACACAATAACCCAAAATATGAAAGCAATAATGAAAAGTTGTACTTAAAAACATAATAGCATTTTACATTTTTCAGAAGAGGGGAAAAGCTAGAGAAGGAAAGAGAAAGAAAAAGAAAGAAAGAAAGAAAAAGAAAGAGAAGGAAAAAGGAAGAGAGGGGGAAAAGAAAGAAAAGAGGAAGGAAGAAAAAAGAAACCAAGATGTTATCCTTATCAATATACCATATTTAAGAAACCTGACTAATAAAAGCTACAGAGGAGAAAGAACGAAAGAAAGAAGGAAGATACTCATGGTGGTTGATGTACAAAAGAAAAGTCCTTATTCCGAAGTGCAGATGTGGATAAATAGGTAGTGAGTGGAGACCAAAAGGCTTCTTTCGAATCAGTTGTTGAGACGTGCTAACAGAAGCTCTATCCAGTCTATGACGATAACAAAGAAGGTTCCACCAGGCAGAAAAAGAGACTTTAGAGGCATCTTTCCAATTAGAGGTTATTACCTGGAAGGCAATAGCAATTAACAAATCCACAAAGATACCCACTTTACGAGAACCAAACCATGTTGCAGAATTACTTCCCAGGAATATGGAATAAATATCAAAAGGAAAATTTGTAGAACAAATGGAGGAGATTGATTCACACACCTTAATCCAAAAACGTGAGATGTTGGGACAGAGAAAAAAGGAGTGTAGTAACGTGCCAGGATTGTGTTGACAGGACCAACAGTTCGGGGATAAGTCTACACTATACTTAGAGAGGGATAATGGAGTAAAAAACAATCTTTGATAAAAATAATAGAGGGTCTGAGTGGTGCTTGCGTTGCATGAGGTATGGTGTATGCGCGCCCAAATAGAGTTCCATGTGTGACCAGAAAGAGTACGCTGCAAATCAGATTCCCATAAAAGTTCAACTTTACTCTTGGGACGATCAAGAGAGGAAAAATGAAGATATTTATAAATGTGAGAGGCCCGAATAGAGGAAGAAGTAGACAATGGTTCTAACATGGAGTCCGATGGGGAGGAAAGAGATCCAGAAAGGAGGGAGAACTGATTGGTTAAGAGCAGTCTCAAAGACTCATATCTAAGAGTTGAGGAAACAGGTAAAGCAAACTTAGCCTGTACCTCCTGAAGGGAGAGAAAAAGAGAATTCTTGAGTAGATGCTTAACAAGGAATATCCCTTGAGCAGCCCATTGTTTCCAAAAAATAGTACGATTTGACAATTTAATGAGTTTGTTATGCCACAGAGGTGAGTCTAAAAATATTTGTAGAGGCGAATGGGATCTGCGCTTAACAGGGTGAAAGGTAGAGATAAAATTTGAAATCGTCGGGTAATTAAAAGAACGAGGAGGAGTAATGAAACTGGCCAACAAAGAAAAAGGAAAAGGATAAATCAGAGATTCCTCCAATCTGTGCCAAACTGAACTGGAAATCTCTTCGGAGGAAGATAAATACGGTAACACTTGACGAATTAAAAAGGAAGAATGATATTGTCGAAAATTAGGGAAGTGAACACCTCCACGATCTTTAGGAGCAGATAGGAGGGCTAAAGAAATTCGGGCCTTTCGACCATTCCAAAGAAACTTACTCAGAACCCCATTAAGGGTTTTAAAACATTTTAAGGGGAGTTTCACTGGTAACATGGACAAATAAAAATTAATGACTGGAAGCAGCATCATTTTGATTGCATCCAATCTACCCCACCAAGACAGGAAAAGGGGGGACCATTTGTTTGTCATGTTGTTTACTTTTAAAAGAACTTCATCTAAATTAAGCTGAATCGTTTTTGTAATAGAGGAGGAGTATTTAATCCCCAAACAGGTGAGGCTATTAATGTTCCACTTAAAATCAGACCCTTCAAACATGCTCCTTAAACAGTATTTATTTAATGGAAGCACTTCAGATTTGGAGAAATTTAATTTGTAACCAGATAAAGAGGCATAGGAAGAAAGAAGATCTGAGAATGGAGGCAAAGAAGTAGATGGATCAGAAATATATAGCATAATATCATCTGCATAAGCCGTAAATTTGATTTCAATTGCCTTATGCTTAAAGCCTCGAAAGGTAGGTGAGTTCCGCAAAGAATGAAGAAAAGGCTCAAGGGAAAGAATAAAAAGCAAAGGAGAAAGAGGACACCCTTGACGGGTACCACGTTGTAAAGGGAAATAAGACGATTGAGAACCATTGGCAAAATCCGATGTACTAGGAGAAGAATATAACAAACTAATCAAAGATAAAATAGAAGGTCCAAAACCATGCCACTTGAGAGCACGCATCATAAAAAGCCCATGAACGCGATCAAAAGCTTTTTCTGCATCCAGGGTTATGGCTGCGACAGGGGAAGAGCTTTTAGATGCTAGATGAATAATATTAAGAAAAGTTCTAGAGTTATCAGCTATAGTCCTCCCCTTAACGAAACCCGTCTGCTCAGGACCGATCAGCTCTGGAAGTACCTGATTAATACGAAGGGCTAGTACCTTGGCAAACATTTTACAATCTAGATTAATCAATGATATGGGGTGATAATTTGCACAAAGTGAAGGATCTTTATCTTTCTTAGGAATTAAACAAATCATAGCCTCCAAAAAAGAACCTCGAGCCTCATTGCAAGAAACAAAATGTTGAAATAAAGATAAGAGGTGAGGCAAAAGGATATGAGAAAAACACGAATAAAATTCAACAGTGAGGCCGTCCGGGCCAGGGGTCTTATCACTGGGTAATTTAGATAAGGTGGATTTGATCTCAGAAAGGGATATATCTGTATCCAAAAGAGAACAATCTGGAAGTGGGGAAGAGCGAGGAGGTAAAGAATCAAAATATGAATCCAAGGCGGCGTCAGAAGGAGAGGATTCAGGAGTATATAGGGTCTTATAAAAATCTGTAAAACACTTTAATATCTCTTCATCCATAAAGCGATGAGTACCGCAGTCATCAGTAATCTTGACAATTCTGGATTTTTGAGACTTAATCTTCAAGTAGTTTGCCAGCAATTTACCCGCTCTATTACGACCACCATAGAATTTAGAATTAATTTTTAATAAAGTTCCGGAAGCATCCTCCGAGGATTTTCTATTAAAAGCTAGTTTAGCTTGGACCAAATTCTTTAGAGTGTCAGCATTATTAGAAGAAAAATATGCATGTTCCAATTTCTTAATAGAAGTGGACTCCTTACGATATTGTTTCCTTTTATTAGCTACATAATCAATAATAACACCTCTGGCTGTCGCCTTAAAAGCATCCCAGATGGTATGAAAAGGCATATCCGGACTAGCGTTGAGGAGAATTTTTTTTTAAATAAAGTCTTTAAAGTGTCCGATAAACACAGTATCTTTAAGAAGATAATTATTAAATTGCCATCAACGGGATTTAGAGGGTAGGGAAGGTAGATCCAAGTTGATAAGGACAGGGGCATGATCGGAAATCAAAATGAAACCAATCTCAGCATGCGATAAGTGGGAAAGAAGATGTGGGCTCAAGAAAATATAGTCAATTCTGGATGTAGAATTATGAGTTGGGGAGTAAAAGGTAAATTCTAAACAATCAGGATTAAATATTCTCCATGCATCTACCAACCCTCTAGAATGGATAGTGTTAGCAAAGGTTTTTTGCATTTTATTAGGAGCGTACCTGGAGGAGGATTTCCTATCAAGGAAAGGATCCATGACCTGATTACAGTCACCACCCACTATGAGATTAGAGTCAGAGCATGAATGAAGAGTGTGCGACATGGATTGCCAGAATTGGGAGTCGATACCTGTAGGACCGTAAATATTGAGGAGAGAAAGACGTGAACCATTAATGAATGTGTGAAGAAGAAGCCAACGTCCGTCCATGTCCTTCTCCTCCCCTTCTACAGTAATGAAAAGAGACTTATGAAATAGTATCACTACTCCATTTTTCCTATCTTTAGATGGGGAACTATATACATCACCAACCCACTGTTTTTTAAGGGAATTAACGTCAGTGTCATTAAGGTGCGTTTCCTGTAACATTGCAATTTTACATTGTAGTTTAGAAAGATGCATAAGTACTCGTTGCTTCTTAACGGGATTACGTAAACCTTTTACATTCCATGAAATAATTCGAACATTATCAATCATTGCAGAGGAAAAAGGACATTAATCAATATCATAAATACTGCAAAAATTGTCATTAACAGGTGCATTGTCAAATTCAAAATAATTTTACAAACAGTATAACAGCAATGAAAATCAAACAGGTTATAGAGTGGAACTGAAAACAAGTAATAACAAAGAAGGATATGAGAAGGATGATATATAAGGGTAACATAGAGAAAGAAAAGAAAAGGAAAAAGAAGAGATGCAAAAGTAGAAGGAAATACACGGACTAAGATCCAAGGAAACAAAATATAAAGAAAGAAGGAACAAAAGAAAAGAACAGAAGAAGAGGGAAAAGAAGGAAAGGGTAGAAGAAGATGTAAGTGATAGACAAAGAAAGGTTGACAAAAAGTCGAGGTACTTCAGTCAAAAAAAAAAGGATAAGTATCCAGAGTAAAGAAATTAACATGGGGAGCGGGAAACAGCAAAAGAAGACAGATGGCAGAGCCAGGAAGAACAACCGAGAAACAACCAAAACCAATAATAAAAATACATATGAAAACAAGGAGCCCATTGTGAAGCAACACAACACCATGGGGAAAACCAACTATATATTAGACATATATCAATAAAACTTAAAACAGACAAACATCAGCAACAATCATTGCAGAGGAAAAAGGACATTAATCAATATCATAAATTCTGCAAAAATTGTCATTAACAGGTGCATTGTCAAATTCAAAATAATTTTACAAACAATATAACAGCAATGAGGATCAAACAGGTTATAGAGTGGAACTGAAAACAAGTAATAACAAAGAAGGATTATATATAAGGGTAACATAGAGAAAGAAAAGAAAAGGAAATAGAAGAGATGCAAAAGTAGAAGGAAATACACGAACTAAGATCCAAGGAAACAAAATATAAAGAAAGAAAGAACAAAAGAAAAGAACAGAAAGAAGAGGGAAAAGAAGGAAAGGGTAGAAGAAGATGTAAGTGATAGACAAAGAAAGGTTGACAAAAAGTCGAGGTACTTCTGTCAAAAAAAAAAGGATAAGTATCCAGAGTAAAGAAATTAACATGGGGAGCGGGAAACCGCAAAAGAAGACAGATGGCAGAGCCAGGAAGAACAACCGAGAAACAACCGAAACCAATAATAAAAATACATATGAAAACAAGGAGCCCATTGTGAAGCAACACAACACCATGGGGAAAACCAACTATATATTAGACATATATCAATAAAACTTAAAACAGACAAACATCAGCAACAAAGGACGCATTCTGAGAATTTCAACACTTACCAAACACGAAGATTAACTGGGAGCATTAGGTTGAGGTAAAGGGGCGGGGAGGAGGGAAGCAGCTAGGGAATAAGTTCGTACAGGAGGGTAGAACATCTGTGGAAAAAGACAAAATAAACAATAATATGAAATAACCTCCAAAGGGGGCAAAGAAGTCACAAACATCTAGAGAAAACAGCAACAACAGACCATAACTAACAGCCCTGAAAAAAGAAAAAATTCTTCAAAAAGATGAAGTAAAACAGAAGAACTCAGAGAGCATAATACAAAGCAAAAACAGCATTGTTACTCATGGCCCTCCAAAGTCCATTGTATCTCCTTTATGGCGAGAAATAAATTGTCTTAAATCTTCAGGACGATCGAAAGAGTAGGACCTCTCTTTGTATGTAACTTTAAAAAAACAGGGATGGACTAGACCATATCTGGCGTTCATGGAACGAAGAGCAGGGCGAAGAGAAAGAAACTCCTTGCGACGGGCAGCAGTGGAGCGGGCCACATCTTGAGAGAAGAAAACTTTCTGACCAGACCACAACATCTGCTTCCTAAGCTTTGCTGCTGAGAGGACCATCAATAGCTCAGTGTATTAAAAAAAAAAAAAATGATTATCCCTCTAGGACGAGTAACTGTCGAAGAAGAAGACGAATCTCCTGTTTTAAGACCAATGCGGTGAGCACGCTGTAAGTTAAGAGTGGTGCCGTCCTTAAGACCAACAATTTTAGGGATGTGCATTTTTAAGAAAGTGAGCATGTCGGATCCTTCCTCTCCCTCCGGAATACCATAAATTCGAAGATTGTTGCGTCTATTGCGGTTTTCTAAGTCCTCCATTTGTATCTTGAGGAGAGCAATTTCTTTAGACATATCAGCAACCTGAGGAATCAAATCCTGAGCATCGCTAATCCTCTGTTCCACCGCCGACACTCTTAAGTCCAAGTTAGACCATTTCTCGTCCAGCTTCTGAAGGGTAGCATTGGTTTCTACCACGAAAGGTTTAAGCTTCCTTATTTCTTCCATGAGGTCCTCCATTGTTATAGGTAATGGAGACTTGGTAGGCGAGTTAGGTTCCTTTTTGTGACGTTTTGGAGGTGCAGCAAGGTTGGAATCTTTACGAGCAGAAGACATGTTTGCTGAAGTGGTTTTCTGACCAGGCGGGAAAGAAGCCTCCATGTAGGTTGATACGTTGGTATAGTGAAGTGTTCAGAAGAGAGGCAGCGAATATTCCACAAAAATAAAGGGAGAGCTGGATATATAACAAGTAGACTCAGTCACAACAGCGCCATATAAAGTGTGCACAAATATGGAAAGCAAAGTCTCAAGTATAGTATCTCAGATGATGAGACAAAAAGTTGGTCACGCAGTTATTGAAATTATAGTCGCAGGAGGTGGGTCAATACTGTGCACCATGACAAGGATTTTCCTCAGACTTATGTATGAAAAAATAAAAAAAATAAAAATATAAAAAATTCACTTCCAACAGGGACAGAAGGCCAGCTATGGCAACATACAGCTGAGGAGAACACCTGAAGCAGATAACGTAGACCCAACCTTCGAGCAGAATGTGGCTGTTAAATAGGCAAAGTCACAAAAATAATGTAGCCGCTTGAAAAATGGAAGAACTATTCACACAGGCAGCTTAAATAAAGGTGGAGGAAGCAGTTCCAGTAGCATGGCAAAACTAGGTCAAAGGAATCTCCTCACCGTTATAGTATGTGTGGAAAACTCCTCAGCCATGTAGAACTATTGTAAAATGGCAGTGTCCACAATGACAGCAGCAATTCCTCCACGGGCAGCCAGAGGGACTAATCGTTGAAAAACTCCCGCGCCGCAACACAGGCCAGAAGGTAAAGCAGCCAGAAGGTAAAGCAGCGTCCCGCCGCATACAAAATGGCAGGCGCTGCCGAAAAAGCTGAAGGGAGCGAAGCACGCCGGTGACAGGGCAATAGGCAGCACTAAACAGTCAAAGAAAAACGGCTACCTGCGCCCCCGCACTCGCTCCGCATACGCCGTTGGTTCATGGCCCCGGGGGATCAAGAGAAGAGCTCCGTTAAAGGTGAAGGTTCCGCTCGAAGCGCGGAGCCTCAACCCGACGTGGCCATCTTGTGGCGATTCAAGCCACGCCCCCCACCTAATCCTGATGCTGCTCTCATGCTATGCAGCGCTAGGATTGGTCTGAGCGGCCTGGTTTGCCGCTCAGACAGTGCCTAGGAGCCTGTGGGTTTCTCCAACCTGGCTGTGGAACACAGCTGGGTTGGAGAAACATAAGTGCGCATGTCTCCCCTTTTATTATACATACGTCACCCCTAAGGTAGGTCCTAGGTAGCCCTAAGGGCAGGTTACTGTGTAAGTAGAAGGTAGGACATATACTTTTATGTTTGCCTGTCCTGGTAGTGACAAACAGCTACATTTGTTTTTCACTACTGAGAGGCCTGCTCCTCTCATGGGTTAACATTGGGAATTCCTTAAAACACATTTAAGTTGTAATTCCTAATTAGAAAGGTGTAGCTGTTTCATGTTTCATATCTTTGGAAAAATATTGATAAATCCTCCTTATTGGTGAAGAGGGATTTACCAATACTGTTTTAGAAATGCCACTTTAAGAAAGTGTTAGTAATGCAAGGGGTGGGCCCTATACCACACAGCTAGATTGGGCCAGTAAATATTAGAAAAGTCAAACATCTAGCTGACCATTTGTTGGCTGCTAACTTTTAGACAGACTCAGACCAAATTCCCAAATCAGTTGGTCTATTACGTTTACTTATTCATTTTCAATCATTTCATTTTATAAATGCTCAAGACAGAGGTCAGATACACATAACGTTCACATTACATCAAACCAAACAAAATTGAGACATAGTGACAAGTAACAAATAACAAAAACATTTTTGAGATGGTTTCCAGTCCTAAAACAGAAAAACAAGTAACCCATGAATCAAATTTTCAAAAGCACTGGGGTTACCACACAACGGGGTACACAACATTTCAGGTAACAAAGGGGTACAGTATTCAATACATATATTTCCTAAGTTGCTACACATTCTGATTTAAATTCTTCCTCTGTTGGTTAGAAGTGCCAACGCGTTTCAAGTCCCACTCTATTTTTGGGGGCTCTCTTCAGGGCTGTGACTGGATTCTGTAAAACCAATAAACACATGTGTATTGTTTTAGAACACACACTCCTCAATCTCTATCTCCTCTATTACACTCGTGAGATATTTCAAAATTATATCTACCTCAAATTGATCTTGGGCATCCCTTCAAGGAAATGAGAGACTGTTTGTTATCCTAAAAGGACAAGGTCATTTAGTTACTTATTGCCCATATTTACATTCGTTATTTATTAGTTGTTTGTGGATTTATCACAAATTCCACTTACTTGCAAGAAATTTCCTTTGGCTTCAACAGTCGCCTATTCTTCAGCTTAGCGCTATATTTAATGTGGCTTGTCGTGCCAATTTGTTTATAAGCCTGCAATCAAAAAATTGCGGTCAATAGTGGAAGGGGGCTCAGGGCTTTTGATTGAAAGACTGGTGCATAAGTGTGAAATCTTTCATTCTAACACTTAATTGCTGTTGAAGTTACTGCTGGCAGTTAGTGCTCGTCATGGCAGAAATGCAAGGGTGTTAATCACTCTTGTTCCTAATCGTGGCTTTTACCTGGAGACAACACGAGCAAAATCATTATTTTGTTAAGCGTCTCCTTTTTACTGCTAGAGTCAAATATTACAGAGCAACTCGGTGTCAGCACTGTGCTGACATCGAGTTGCTCTGTAATATTTGCCATGGCGAGCACTAACTGCCAGCAGTAACTTCAACAGCAAGTAAGTGTTAGAATGAAAGATTTCACACTTACGTGCCAGTCTTTCAATCAAAAGCCCTGAGCCTCCCTTCCACTATTGACATCAATTTTGTGATTGCAGGCTTATAAACAAATCGGCACCACAAGCCACGTTAAATATAGCGCTAAGCTGAAGAATAGGCGACTGTTGAAGCCAAAGGAAATTTCTTCGAAGTAAGTGGAATTTGTGATAAATCCACAAACAACTAACAAATAACGAATGTAAATATGGGCAATGAGTAACTAAATGACCTTGTCCTTTTAGGATAACAAACAGTCTCCCATTTCCTTGAAGGGATGCCCAAGATCAATTTGAGTTAGATATAATTTTGAAATATCTACGAGTGTAATAGAGGAGATAGAGATTGAGGAGTGTGTACTAAAACAATACACATGTGTTTATTGGTTTTACAGAATCCAGTCACAGCCCTGAAGAAAGCCCCCAAAAACAGAGTGGGACTTTGAAACGCGTTGGCACTTCTAACCAACAGGGGAAGAATTTAAATCAGAATGTGTAGCAACTTAGGGAAATATATGTATTAGATACTGTACCCCTTTGTTACCTGAAATGTTGTGTACCCCTGTTGTGTGGTAACCCCAGTGCTTTTTGAAAATTTGATTCATGGGTTACTTGTTTTTTCTGCTTTAGGACTGGAAACCATCTCAAAAATGTTTTTGTTATTTGTTACTTGTCACTATGTCTCAATTTTGTTTGGTTTGATGTAATGTGAACGTTATGTGTATCTGACCTCTGTCTTGAGGATTTATAAAATGAAATGATTGAAAATGAATAAGTAAACGTAATATACCAACTGATTTGTGAATTTGGTCTGAGTCTGTCTAAAAGTTAGCAGCCAACAAATGGTCAGCTAGATGTTTTGACTTTTCTAACTTTTAGAAAGTGGGCATTTCTCTGCACTTATAGCTCTGTGTGCCTTGCAGCCTGTCTCCAATACACGTCTAGGGTGGGTGGCAGCTAGGCTTTGTGCATTCCCTCTAGACAATCACAAACATTGGAAGGCTTGGTGTGTATGAGTGTCCATCTACATACATCTGCATTCTGATGACTCTTCCTTGGCAGGAAGAGAGGGAGGGGCTGACTCTTACCCTTCAATAGGTTATGGCCTGACCCCACGCACAGGGCTGAAACCCCCACAGGGGTCTGAGTTGACAGAATACTTGTGCACTTCAAAGACCCTTCTTTGAAGTCTTGCCTACTTCAAAGGCACAACAGAGTATAAGTACTGGGTCTCTGACACCCTAAAATGAGAAATTTCTAGATCTGCAACTGAACCTTTGTCAGAAGAACTGCTCTGCTGCTTAAAGGACTCTTTCCTGGACTGCTGACCTGGAAGGCCTGATTTTTTTCTTGTATTGCCCTGTTGCCTGCTGCTCTCTGACTCTGCTGAAGGAGAGCTGGACTTTGCCTTCCCATCCAAGGGTGCTCCAAGGGTTTGTTGACTTGCCTCTTGTTGTTGAGACTCAGGGAAATCAAAGTCTATACCCCTGTGCCTGGTACACGAGTAAAATAGACCGATTTACTGTCTGCTGGAAGCTGAATTGGCACATCAACAATTGCGTGTGCAGAATCAGCGCATCGCACGTGGGGCCCAAGCAGCTTCTCCAGAACTGCTGCATTGACCACCGCATCACCGCCACCACCGAAGTAAGAGCGATGTATCCCTTTGACAAACGTGGAGAAACGCGGCGCATCAGCGTTGAAATCAACACATTGGGGCTTCAAAGCTCATCTTTGGAAACCAACGAATCACCCTCAACACTTGTGTGAAATCAGCGTATCCCCTCGATTGTGGGAGTGACATCGACGCATCGACCCACACATCTGATGTTTGTGTCCAGGATCAAAGTACTCTGTTCCCCCGTTCTTGTGTGGCTCCTGTACCCAGCCCGTGCTCCATCGCGGTTGGCTTGAACTGTTGACTTTGCCTAGTAGTTCTTGCTTGGACAGGGTGCATATCTGCCAGCCAGAAACCCCTTTTCTAACAGGAATCTTAAGGTTATTCTGGATCAAGAAATTAGCTTAATTCTCCGTGATACAACCATTCTTGCGGCCCATGTCAATTTCCTTTTTTCATTTCTTTCTGCATCTCATGAGTGGGATCCCTATTGCTTTTCTTGTCATTCCTGGTGTCACACAACAGTCGCAGACATTCCTTGTTGTAATGTGTTGTACTCTGAATAACAAGGATGCTGCTCTTGTCCACTGGTTTGATGAATATTTCTTTCCCCTGTTTTGGAAGGATGTTTTAATATTTTCCAAGACAAGGATTTGTCTCTCGATCAACCTTGGTACCAGTTTGTAGTGAGATTTTCCATTACAAATGGTCTTCCCCATTTGATCAAACTTGCCACACAGATTATTGATCCTGCTGTAAGATTAAATTTGTCTATTCCCACCCTCATACATGTTATTTTAACAACGAAGGCAGGTAGTCCATTGCATTGAGGGTTGACATCTGTGAGGTTGCAGAAGGGAGATTTTTGAATGGGGAAGAGGTCCTCCACACCTTCTCCTTCAGTAGATAAAACGAAGACCGTAGTTGTACCTCCATTAAAGGGTTGAGCAGTGAAGTTATCTGCGTTACATATGGGATGAGACTTTGGATGAAGAGTGTCCTGTGCAACCGGAACAGTGCATTGGTAGCTCTTATCTGGAGACTTATAATCCACAGATGTTGTTTAGAAAGGAGGCTGATGGCCACCTTTGAGATATTTTGTGACATGTACGTGGGACCAACAGTTTTCTCCTCCTCCTCCTCCTCTTCCTCCTTCTCCTGCGCTTGAGTTATTGTGGATACTGACATGGCCATTTGGAGGAGAGAGTTTCCCCAGAGACTGCTAATCAGCCTTCGCTTGTGGTTGGTATGGATTTTGAATGTTCTTAAAACTGAATCATTATACATTATTTTTGATCATTAGATGACATTTCATCATATATAAAAAATACATTTCAATCTTAGATTTAGTTTTTTAGCAGTTATTATATGGTCCCAAAAATAAGTAAATTATAATCTTACCTTCTTTTGTGACAGATACTTCCTTTGTGGACAGACCCTTAAGTTTCTGCTGCTGAACCTGGATTTTACAAATCGATGGCAGACATGTGTCCCAAGGTCCAGCAGCTATTACATATAATTTTCTTTAAACACAAATTTTTTATTAATTAAAGATTAATAGAGAGCTTTTACACGAATTAACTAAAGGCAGTAAGTATGTATATACTGTCTTTACATAACTACACATATATCTATCTTAACAATGTATATCTGCAAGGCACATAAATGTGGAGCTAGAAAATCTATACCTCCTTATGTGCACTTGCCATTCAACATTTTCGTCCTTGACATTTTGGCTACAAGATTAGGGTATCACTAAACTCTCTGCTCAATATTCCAGACGACAACCCACAAATATACATGTAATGATCATACATTTTTCAAAACAGTAAAACTGTGTGTGAGTTAAGTGTCAGAAGTGTATCTGTCAGACGTGTGTCTGTCTATGAGAGTGTGACATGAGGCTGGAATAGAAATATACTGATAACTAGAAGGGGATAGTTTCATACTTGTCCTTACATTGTGATTCCTGAAACAGGTAGGGCATTGTGTAGAGAATAGGTTCATTGAGAAGTGGTGAGACAGAGACTAGATTCATGCCCGTCTCCTGGAAAAGCCTTTGCAGATCCATTGACGGTGTTTTGAGACAGACCATGTACTTGCCGGTGATGAAACTACAAGTTCTGCCTCAACACTAGTGAACTTCCTCTTCCTCTTGAGTTTGGCTGTCTGCATTCTATAGGCTATAGCTATAGTGTAGTGCCCAGACATGATAAGCTATAAAAGTGGCAAAAATAACCCAGTTCATATGGAAGAGGGGAGAACCTAGGGTGTAGGCAGGCTTTATGTGTTTAGTGGATTAATGTGAGCAAGGGGTGTGAGATTGAGATGAGGTGAATGTTGTTTGACCATAGTTGCCTTTCTGTGTATTCTATAGCGTAAGCTGAGATCCCCACCAATAAGTGTAGATCAGGATTTGGGTCCTAAAGTTACTAAAACTTTACAGTCACAATTTATGTTGTAAAAGTACCCTTGTGTAAGGGAGTGAAGGCTCATAAGTCCTACTGCTGGGTAGAGATTTCTATCTAGTAATGGTGAGTACTGGTGGAAATCTATGAATCAGTCCCATTGTGAGAGTCTCAGAAGTTCTCGTGTGTTTAATGGCTAGTCGTCTGCTTGTCTCTGGTACTCTTTCTACCCCTTAAGAGTTTGAATGTTCCTCCTCTATCAGCCTAATCCTAAATATGACAAGTGTGTTAGGATTTATGGGATTTAGTGTATATAGGAATTATTTGCTGACATTCCCTACAAACGATTTATGGTTTAAACATTTCACTGTTCTGGTAGACAGCCTCTGAACTTTACGCCAAATGAGAACCCCATCCTTTAACACAATTGGCCCGATTCACAAAGGTACAGTTAGATGAAAGTCTAACTTTATGACTTTCGGTATTCACAAAGGGCATTTATGAGTAGTAAATGACTTTTGTGAATACCAAAAGTCATACAGTTAGACTTCCGTCAAACTTTACCTTTGTGAAACGGGCCCATTATATTTAATATCACTTTTCCTGATGTAACCTATTAGCGGTGCTTGTTGCAATCTGCCCTTGTGTTCTATGTTCTATATTTGCACCTGTGAATTGATATAAAAGAGGAGGGACACATGGCCTTTAATCATCCTGATGTTTTCATTTACCTTGAGAGTATTTGCCTTTGAAAATAAAGACAGAAGTGCCCCATCTGGTTATTGTGAGAAGTGGCTTATTTGCAATACATGCAGTTTGGGAGAGTTCCCATCATCTAGGCATCAAAATGTCCAGTCAAGTGCCTTTGTTTTCCAATTTTCTTCAATAAGGGAAGAAATAAAGTTTGGCACCAACAAGTTGGAATTGAGCACGATTGTAGTCATCGTAAAAGTAAACACATGCCTCCATTCCAGGCAGTGTGGACCCACTCAGCCTTGTTCGGAGGAAGTGGCCTGACTTTACAGGGGGTAGAACCAACCACAGGATCTATAGGAACCACTGTTAATAAAGGCAAAATATATTTTCATGAAAGGTCATTTATATATCCTGGCACATATTGTTAGCATAGCGCAAGATCCAATTCCACTTTACAAATGTCAAACATGTAATCCAGATGATGTCTATTTATATTTCCATGATTTATAAGATAAGAAACGCAAAAGTATATTTATATAGTTGAAGAGAAACCCCACTTTTCCAGCAAATATCCACTGTTAAAGCACAGTGCTTAAATCTCATGAAGTGGTATAAATCTTTGTTCATCTGCATCTGACAAATGCACTTCTTCTGCTTAAAATAACTCTTTAATAAGCTTAGTGCTCAACACTCCAAATCTCGCAGGGAGACGGAACACAGCATTTCAGAAATTCACGGCTTGGATGTTTGAAAGCACAAACGTGGTCTTGGCAGAATTTGATACGGAATGTTCCCTCCGTCTCAGACACCCCATCCAAGTGTCACAGAACAAAAACAAGAAGAATGAGGTTTCGCAAGATAAGAACAATTCGAATTCAGAATATGTCAGAATCGGTGTAGTATACACCCTTACCGCACCTACACCCTTACCGCACCGGAACTTGGTAATACCACAATTAAGTTCCCAAGGAACATTCATGTCTCTCTCTCTCTAGCAAGACAATACACGAAGTAAGAATAATCTGCTCAGAGAAGCGGACTGAGCCTGTTTTATGCATTTCCGGTTTTAATGTACAAATGTCAATTTCCAGTGCCTACTTATTCGCTATGCATCTAGGGTAATGTAGTTTTTATCCACGAGCTCGATCTGTTTTCTCATACATTACCCTTAAATCCATTCAGTGCCTTTAATCCGGATTCCACCACTCAGTTACCGATAGATATACCTGTAAATATTGTTTCATGACATGGTGGCATGTCATATGATTCTGAGTGAATGGAATTTTTCAATAATTGACAGCATTTACTTGATTATATTTCAGACCCATTGATCTGGGTGTAACATAAGGACGCAGGGCGTTTTCTGGGGATTTACCTGGTTGAACCCATGTTAGATCAGGCCCAGAGGCCTATATCACCTGGATTTCATCAGCTGTGCTTACTAGGGGACAGACTGTAAAACCCCTTCCTAGTGAGGTGGGGACCACTCTAGTAAAAGAGAGACTAGATGGGAATAGGCCAGAACAAGAACCAAGAGCAGATTCTGAGAAGGCACCTGTCCTGGTGCCTGCACCTCCTGCTCCAGTTGGAGGGGAATGTGAGCATCCAGCGGCAGATAAGGTGTTGGAGTACGGGTCCGTGCCAGAGCTGGAGGTGCTGCTTGTGACAGGAGGACAGTCCCGAGAGGAGTTTTGTGAGGCACAGAGTGTCCTACACTTGCTGGCCTGTGGAAGACTGCTCAGGAACAGGTCTCTACTGGACTAGTCAGAAAGCACAAGGTGGCTTTGGAAGATGGACTCCTTTATAGCAAGCTCAGACTCAGAGCCAGGAGCCAGCATAAGGTTGGTGGTTCTTCAGGTGCACAGAATTTCCTTTTGCAGCATGTGGAGAAGTTTTGCCCTATATGTCTGGTCTGTCAGGCCAGCTGCAAGTCTGGTGGCCAGACAAATTCACCCTTGTTGCCCCTACTTGTTGTGGGGGTACCCTTTGAGAGGGTGGGGATTGATATAGTTTGTCCGTTTGACCCTCCGTCATCCTCAGACAAAAAATACATTCTTGTTGTACTGGATCATGCCTCCAGGTACCCTGGGGCGGTGGCTTTGAGGAGCACTACTGCCAAGGTGTTAGCTAGGGCTCTTCTAGGGATCTTTTTCAGGGTTGGATTTCCGCAGACTGTGGTTACCAATAGAGGAACAAACATCACCTCATCTTACATGAAGGCCATGTAGGAAGAGGTAGGTGTGGCTTACCACTTCTCCACCGCTTACCACCCCCAGACCAATGGTTTGGTGAAGCGCTTCAATAAGCCACTAAAAAGCATGATAGGGACTCTGATCCCCTCAAGAGGAAGTGGGCTCTCCTATTGGCATGCCTGTTGTTTGCTTACAGGGAGATACCACAGAAAGGAGTAGGGTACAGTCGCTTTGAACTACTTTTTGGGCATCCTGTCCGAGGTCGCCTGACTTTGGTCAAGGAGAGCTGGGAGGGCAACCCTAAGTCCCCTACAATGATGTGAAGGACTTTGTTCTGGGCCTCCGGAGACTGATGGCCCAGCTCATGAGTAAAACAAAGGACAATCTTCAAGCCAGCCAGGAGCTGATGAAGGAGTGGTATGACCGGAAGGCTATGCTGACTGGGCACCAGGAGGACCAGGAAGTGTGGGTCCTACAGCCGATTTGTCCCAGGGCTCTGTAGAACAAATAGTGTGGCCCCTACAAAGTTGTGAGGAAGATTTACGATGTCAACTATTTAGTTGACACAGATGCTGCTTACGAGCCCCAAATAGTGTTCCATGTTAATCGGCTGAAGCCATGTCTTTACAGTGATTACATGAATTCTTTACTTGCAATGGCTGAAGAAGTGGAAGAGGAAAGTGAGCCGCTCCCTGAATTACTGCAAGGTGATGAGAAGGATGGTTCAGTGGAGGGACTTAAGCTCCCCTCTGAACCGACACCTGAACAGCAGGTGAGGGTAAAGAGCTGCTGTGGAGATTTTGGCATCTCTTTTTCACTTACCCCAGGACTGACGCCTGTCTGTGTCCATGACATAGCAAACACAAAACGATGGGCAAAGTGCTGAAACCTTTCAACTACTCACCCCCCCCCCCAGTCAAGAGATCTGGGTTCAATCTATCGTTCCTTTGCTCACTATGCCATCCCAGTTTGGACTCAGCCATATGCACATCAGTCTTGACCGTGCTCCTCATGGAAACAGTCCAGCCTGAACTGCCAGGCCAGGTCCTCCCTGGACCGGAAACAAGCATCCTGGGACCGGTTTTTGCGGTATCACCCCTTATTAGCCAGGCTAGCTTGAATCCAGTGGCACAGCAAGCAAGGGACCAACGTCTAGGCATACCCTTGGCCACTCATGGCAAAAATAGCAAACACAACAAGATGATGGACGGAGTGCTGAAACTTTTCAACCACTCACCTTCAGTCAAGAGATCTCCATGACATAGACACAGAGGACACTCTGTCTGTTAAGAGCAATACGTACAGGATGTCAGACCGGGCCCAAGAGTGCATCAAGACTGAAGTGGCCAAGATGCTGGAACTGGGTGTTGTTGAACCCTTCAGCAGTTCCTGGGCCGGCCCAGTGGTGTTAGTGCCTAAGCAAGGATCAGCTGACCTGCGCTTCTGTGTGGACTATCGCGGTCTAAATACAGTGACAAAGACTGACGCCCATCCTATTCTCCGAGCTGATGAGGTGGCGGATTAGGTGGGTGCCGCAAAGTGCCTTAGTACTTTTTACCTAACCAGAGGTTACTGGTAGATTGCCTTAACCCCTGGTGTCAAGGAGAAAACTGCATTTTCTACCCCTGGGGGCCTCTATGAAATTAAATGTATGACTTTTGGATTGAAGAATGCTCCCACCAATTTCCAGTGCCTAGTCAACCATGTGTTTTAAGGCCTGGAAGAGTTCTGTGAGGAGTACCTGGATGAAAAGGCTGTCTTCAGCACCTCCTGGGGGGACCACATGGAACACCTGGAGCAGATGTTGATGAGGATGCATGGGGCCAAACTGACCATCAAGGCAAAGTGTCAAGTTGGGCAGTCCTCTGTTGTTCATCTTGGGCATCAGGTGGGTAAATGGGAAAGTTCGCCCCCTGGAAGCTAAATTCCTGGTGGTGCTGAACTTGGAGATTCCTACTAACCAGACCCAGGTAAGGGCCTTTTTGGGTCTTACTGGTTACTATGGGAACTTTGTAGCAAACTATGGGACCATAGTTGCTCCTTTAGCTGCCCTGTCCTCTATGAATAAGGTGATCTGGACTGAAGAGTGTCAGAAGGCATTTGATGAATATAAGACTGCACTATGCAATGCACCTGTGCTGAAGGCCCCTGATTACAGTCAGACCTTCATTGTGCAGACAGATGCTTCAGACAAGGGAGTCTGGGCAGTTCTTACCCAGCTCAGTGAGAAGGGAAGGGAGCACCCGGTGGCCTTCATCAGCCGCCAACTACCCCCCAGGTAGCAGAACTGGTCTGCTGTTGAAAAAGAATGCTTTGCCATAGTGTGGACCCTTCAAAGATTCAGTTCATACTTGTTTGCTGCGGGGTTTGCGGCACAGACAGATCACAAGCCCCTGAAGTGGCTCATGGAAATAAAGGGGGAGAACCCAAAGTTGATCAGGTGGTCCATATCTCTTCAGGGGCTAGATTTCACTATGGAATATAAAGCAGTGTTACAGCATGGTAATGCAGATGGCCTTTCCCACTGGTTTACCCAATCAGATGATCGGTCTTCTCCCACTGGGGAGTAAGCACCGGTCATTCTGATCTGGGGGGCATATGTTGGTACGGGAAGACTTTTGCATGTCTCTGGGGAGCGTGCTTCCCCTGCCTTGTGCTGATCTCCAGGCAAGTCACTTAAATTATTCTAGATCCCTACCTCAGTGAACATGACAACCATGCATGCCCACTAAGTATCTCCCTGCTTAGATGGATTGAGACCCTAGAGCTTGGCTCTGAGGTCACGGGGGCATGCATAGTTCACCCCTATTTCACAGAGTGCGGCTACTGCCCCTCTGTCAGTGATGTCATCAATAACTCTATAATCAGGGATACCTGTATCCCCTAGGAGAGGTGAACTACTAGCCAGGCTCCTGATCAAGTCTGTGCAGTCTCCCTTGCCTGTGGTTCTGTCACCTTTGTCTACCTGAGATGTGTGTTTGAGATCCAGTGGGTGTACTGGGGGAGGATGGTGAGTTGAGCCATTGTATGTAATGTGAACCGAGCTGTTCTGCTGGATATTCCAGCTCCACCGTGCACCTACCTATTATTTGGAAAAGCCTGGTGAGCTGGGGGTAGACACTCACTCTTATCTATGTTTATCTGCATTAACTCTGCTAGGATGGACCCTCCCCCAAAATTCTGTTGGGTGATGGTCAGGGCCTCCTGGTCCGGAGTTCATTAGAATTCCTCTCTGGAGAATAGCCCAGGCTGGTTCTAAGAGCCTGTCCGGGGGAAGTCAGTAAGTCATCCTTTGCATGCTTTGGACACACAGTGAACATGCCACAAATGTGCCTCAATATTGGAGGGGCACTTAGTATTCAAAAGTAGCAGACCCTCTGATTGGATCAGCCAATCAGTCAGAGGTGATAAAAGTCTGGCCTTAGCTGTCAGTTATTGTTCAAGACTGGTGTATAGTTCTATCAAGGCGGCCCACACCGGGTCAGACTGTTGTAGGGATTCTGCACATATACAGAGCTATGCACAGGATAATAGGACCTCGGAGTATAGTGGTGAGCCAACCATGCCCCTTAGAACCCACAATCCCAATCCGACTAGCTTTAGCGTCTCATTCGCAGCGCAGCTACCAATGATTAGACAACCCAGAACACGGTCTCTCCCAGGACTCGCGGGAGCAAGAACACTCTTTCATAACTCACTCATACTTGTCCACAACGCGTGTAATAAGAGACACTGTATAGTTTAAAATGTTTATTTCAACTATCGTGCTCTAAGATACAGTACACGTGCCAGTACTATCAGCATAATGCATAATGATAAAATAAGAAGCATAGTTACAATTCCATAGAATACAAACGGGGACAGCATTTTATAAAGACAGTGGATATAGAGCTAAATAGCCTTATCACCCTCCCCGTGCTCCTATCTAGTTTATTATAAAAATAGAAGACCTCTGGGCTTTGTCTGGCGGACCCTCATACCTGAATATCTAGATGCAAGGTTTACATCATCAGACAAGCACAGCTCTTCTCCCTGGAAAGGTTTTTCTCCAACTACCACAAACAGCGAGATCACAATATTAAAAGCACACCAATTTCTCCAGTGCAGCTGTATTCTGTGTTATGTCTAATTGTGAGGGGCTGACCAGATCAGCAAGAACAAGGGACGTTGTTTTTTGACCTTGTACATGTTGTGCAGACGAAACCCACAGGGAACAGGAGAAAAGGTGAAAGGCAAAAAGGCAGACACAAGGCACAAGCAGAGTCTGGAAAACAAAGTCACAAAGTAACGTGTGCAAAAAGGCATCATGGCAGCCAGGCCTAAGCCAACTTAGCGATGAAGGTAATGAGGCCACAAACCACACTACACCCTCCCCTGGTCAGTCCATAGGCCAAGACATAGGACGAAAACAGAGTTCAAATAGATGGAGCAGAATGTAAACGTCTATTTGTGAATAGTCCCCATTGACGGACGGTGAAGAAAAAAAGTTCAGTTAAAAAGAAAAAATTCCAGTGAGGGCCCAAAAAAATCCAGAGATGCAGGACGCAGAAAGCGACGTTCCCTAATCCAATAGAGTGTAAGTGCAGAAAAACGCCACACCTTCCAAGAGGACATCGTTGGAATCGTCTGAAAAAAGAGACACCATCCAGGACAACAAATCAAAACTGCACTCATGGTCCTCACATGAGGGAGCAGTGATCAGCATTGCGGGACAACTTGCGTGATTCTCAACATAACTTTGTTGTAGGAGAGTCTGAGCAGCCGCCCAGACATCCCATTGCTCCATCATTCCAAGTGCAGCCGCACGCGCCATAAAGCCATCGCCGGAACAGTCCCGTTCATGGACCACTAAGGGACCCATTAACTGGCCAAAATACGGGTCCGACAGAGACGTATTGGAAAGGCAAAAATCCAAGGACCAGGAGAAAGGACATCTTAAGCAAGACATCACAGGTTGCACGAAAGTGAAATACGCAAAGCGAAAAGAAAGTCGATATGACACGCTGAGTGTCGCTAAGGGCAGGATGCCGAAGCTAAGAAGCATGCGTTCACGGAGCATCCGGAGCCGACCGTGGATGAGGAGGCCCCCAGGAAGTGCATCCATTGCGTAGTAAACAGACCAAAAGCAATATACCAGCCACTAAGGCGAGGATCAACGGAAAGCCGCCAAAGACGCTGGAAAAAATAGAATGAATAAAAGCCGGTATTACACCAAATATAGTTTGAAAGGAGGTGACAAGGCCAGAGCCCACAACTTTAAAAAAGTGCACAAGACCTTCGGTGCGAGATGCATTGAAAACGCGGTGAATCAGCTCACCGAAATGTTGTGGGAGGTTTGTGTTCAAAAGGGCCTGTATCTCACTGTGGGTACTAGCCACCTTGAGGATAAATGTCTCCCGTGCGGACGTGAGCATAACCTCCTGGTTTAATAATAGCGCCTTTATTCTGCTCAATTTATTGAAATCTGCCGTCAAAGTCGGAATGGAAGGCCAAATGGAACTATCTATTATGTCGTGCGGGGGAGGAAAAAGCACATTTTTGCAGCACACAACGCTGTGGGAAACTGTTACAATATAGGGGATGCCGGACAGCATTCCACAGCAGTCCTGATTATTCAGAAGGAGATAGCTACCATTTGCAAGCACAGTGAAAGTAGGTGATATAGCAGGAGCAGGAATGCCCTTTAAAACACAAGCAAGATTCGGAGCCGAAACGTTACAAGCCCCGTGCAATTTAATGTTTTTACAAATGAGGGAATGACCCACTGCAGAATCGCAAGACTCTCCTGTGAGAAAAACCTCTTTTCCGTCCCTAATGCACCTGTACATGAAAGGCAGGGACCAAAGTTCATGCAAGAAGGCACTGCCTAAAGGCTGAAAATGGCCAACAGGTTAATGCTTCATGCATGAACTGAACTCAAATAAAGAAAAAGGCAAAGCGATAACCCCGTGTACTAGCCACACAGCAGAGTCCAACTCCGCCACAGAGAATGGTAACAGCTCTATCTTCTCGATATGTAAGAGAGTGTATGTTGCATCTTTCATGGACATGAACTGCTGTTTGTCAGATAAATTAAACGGTAAGAATAAGGCAGACGTGTTTAAAAAATGCCAAGGAACTGTACCCATTTTCAGTGTTTGCAAAGTCCATGCAAACTGCATTACTGAACGCAATTGATTCTGACCATGGTATAACACAGACACATCATCCCGTACAATATCAACAACAGACGATACAATATTCTCTAATGTGTAAATGCGGGAAGACAGGGTATTAATACTATTGTCAACAACAGCAAGCACTTTTTCTAGATTTGCTTGATCGATTTCCCGAAGACGGGAAGCAGCTTCAATTTGTGAAAGCTTCCAGAGTTCATTGTAAGTTTCATAAATGAATCTTTTAGGTCAAGGACCACGAGGCCCCAGAACAAAATCGGACAGATCAATGTTGCCTGATAGGAGGGATAAATGTTCTTTTACAGAATCTAATGAAGAGTGCTGCAACCACTGTTTACACAGTTTACCAACAGAATATGTTATAACAGTACGAGAGTCAGAAAACCTCGGATCTGGCTTATCCTGTTTGTAACCAGGAGCTGAGTCATGAAAACGCAGTTGGCAGGCATCTGATGCTAGGGACCAGGCCAACCAGGGTGACTGAACAATCGTCGAGATATTAAACGAATTGTTTTGAAACAAAGCTTGCAAATTGGTTAGGGAAATATTAAAATGCAAGCTGTCGTTGGGAGTGGAAGCCAATGCGGGAATGGAGGGTGCATTCAATTGCTTAGAAGTAGCCAAACCCCAACAGGTCGTTTGATAGATCGTACTATTTAAAAATAAAATCTGGGCCGGGATTAGGCAAGCACGGTGTAAGGCTTCCGTACCTCGGACCTGCCATGATTTAGTGCCCCAAATAGACTTTAAGTCAATGGTGTCCTGCCAGTGTTCATAACCACCCACTGCTAATGCCATCAAAAAGGAACCCGAATATAGTAATTTGGAGTGGGTCAACATGATCTTCTGATTGGACGAAGGGTTCAATTTAAAATAATAAGACCCAGGGTTCGACCTATCAAAATCTGTAAAATAAGTAAATTTATTTCTAAGAGTTTGGGAGCTACCTGGCAAAGGGGTCGGACAATGTTCCCATTGAGTGTAATTAAAAGGACCCCGAAGAGTACTTGGTTTATGGAGAAAATGGTTACCCCAATGCTGGTAACAGTATAAGTCAGCATAACTTGCAGAATTTAAATACAGATCTTCAGCATTAAAAGCAGCATAATATTTCAAATCAGAAAATAACGATTCAACGGCATGCACATCCCAATCGTCAGAATGAATATTACTTTTAACGACATCACCCATTGAAACACGGAGGACATTTGGTACATTAATAATCTCGGTTGGTCCGTGAATTTGGAAATTTACCGCATCCCATACGATGCCATCAGCAACTGGGAAAGCTGAAATGTTCACAAATGCGTGGTCACGCTTCATGATGTGAGATGAAGAATGTGGAGACAAAGTTCCAGCAACACAGTTCACTGCAGAGCGTTCTGGTAAATAGTGACCATTAATGAGCAAGAAGAAAACTGTCACAAAGCCAATGGACATGAACAGAAAAATCAGGAACAGTACCAACCAAATATATGTCCACGGTGGGACTAAAAAATTGTCTCTGAACCAGGATACAAAAATACTGAAGCTGGACGGGATAAGTGATGAGGTGGAATCCGAATCAAAGGAAAAACGGGTTGGGTTCAGTGGTGTTGTTGGTAAATGAGCCACCGACTCGGTGGCGGGATAGGTGTATTCGGTCTCCTCATTGCAGGATGAAGCCGGGAAGTCGAGCAGGCGATCAGGCAAATTGACCATCTCAATGGCAACATCAGTGTCCGCGCGGGCTGTAGGGCCATAAACCTGAGCCCTAGAAATGGCTGGACATGAGACCGCAGGTGTTACACTATTCAGGATCGGCCAGACGTTGTAGCTTGACATTGTCCACTGAGATGTATCTGTTGTCCTTGCGACCAGGAAGCGGTGGTAAGATGACAGTACGAGTACCTTTCAAGCCAAGGACTGGAACCGGTGCACGATAAGAGGGGCCAAATTCTTTTTTGTTCTCCACCTTCTCTCGGACCAGTTCCCCAACCTTCGGAAGCCAGCCGGCAACCGGAATCTGCAGCGCAGCGTCAGTGACTGAAGGCAAGTGTTCGTTAGCAAGTTTGTCACGGGTCACTTGTAAGTCCTGCAACATAGTAGAATGGTTATCTACGTCAAAGATTGCGGCTTTCGCCGCCATGTCTAGACCATCAAGGTCTGGCACAAACATTTGTATGCCAAAGAGCATTTCGTATGGGGTCCGCCCACCCAGAGATCTGCTAGGGAGATCATTAAGTGCACGTTGGACGCTATACAAGTGGGCCAGCCAGTTCCTGCCAGTACCTAAGACTCTAGCTGTCAAGGATTGCTTTAAGTCACGGTTCATTCGCTCCACAATTGAATTACCCTCAGGTCTATATGGAGACGAAAATTGCACCCGCACCCCCAGTGACCCCATTGCGTCCTTGTAGGCCTTAGAGGCGAACGCTGAACCTTGGTCAGAATGGAAGGTGCCGCAGGCAAAAATTCCCACAAAGACACGCAAATCCCTGATGAAATTTCGAGCGTCAGCACTCCGTTGTGGCCAGACCCAGATGAAACGTGTGCACGAATCCACTGCAACTAAGATGTATTTATATGCAGTGTCCGAAGAAAATGGACCGCAGTGATCCAGGTAAACACACCCAAAAGGTCTGTTAGAAATGCAGAGCTATGTTTGTGGTGGTCGTGTAACCATCTAAGGCTTAATTTGCTGACAAACGTCACAAGAAAGCACATAAGTACGGGTCTGTTTACATAAACCACGCCACCAGTAACGCTGCTGAAAGATGGAAACAGTCGCAGACACGCCAGCATGGGCCGAAGCCAAGCCTTCGTGTGCGGCCGTTATCAAGGAAGGTCTGCGGTCCACATTGGGAATCAGCCGATCACCAACGTCGGGAATTTGTACGTAAGGAACCTGTTCAGGACTTAAGTGATAAGAGTACTTGGAAGGGAAACCCCTTGGGTAATTAGCACCTTCCTTTGTTGCAGCAATAGCTGCCAAAATATCATTATCTATTTTAGTCATGGATCTTGTAACTGCCGCTACTGTGCACATGGCTACTGCAGATTTGGCAGCTTCATCTGCCAAACTGTTACCGACAGCGTGTGCGCCCACACGCTGGTGGCCAAGGGTGTGAATCACCTGTGTGAGAGGCAAACGTTGTTTAAGATCTGCCACTCGAACCCAAAGCGTTTTATGCTTAATTGTGCTGCCTTTAGCATCTCTATAGTCGTTTTGCGACCAAAAGAATAGGTTGTCATTGAAAGATTGAACACAGTAGTAGGAATCGCATACAACAAGAGTAGTCACTTCTGGATTCGCGAACTCAAGTGTGAGCCCCAAAGCACGCAGCTCGGCCAACTGTGCAGTACTGTCTCCTAGTGCCTGTGTGTTACCTACAGTTGATTTGAACTCTCCGTTCACCATAGTACCTGCAACAATAGCACACGCTGCGGAATAAGCATGCTTGGAACCCGTGGCCGGTTGCGCCGAACCATCGGTGTATATAATACATTCGTACTCCTCAAGCGGTAGCATAGACAGAGGAGGAGGATGAACAAATTCATACTGTAAGAACTCCTGTGTCTGAAGAGAGGAATCAAAGATAAAAGTGACATCCGGGGATGTCAAAGAGGTAGCCCATTGTATCCAACGGGGGTGCAATGCCTTAGAGTTTGGTACACTTGCCTTCGTCACTGCCTCGAGGGCAGGATATGGTGTCACCACCAAAATGCGTTTTCCCTGTGCCAGTGCGCGTTCCTTTAGAATCGCCATTTGCACTGCAGTCAATACTTTCTCCACAGAGGAAAAGCGCAACTCTGCTGAAGTGGAAAGATGTGACTTGTATGCAATCAGTACTGTGTCACCTTCGTTAAAGGTTAAGTACGTGAAACCCACTGCCCCTGGGACAATTCTAATCACCAGGTTTGTGTGGTTATCACGAGTCAACAAGAATTTAGATTCAAGTAGATCAGACTGCAAAGACTGCAGTATAGAGGAATGCTCAGGAAGCCAGCATGACTTCGAAAAGGTAGGTTGTATCAAGGCATAAAGAGGCTTGATACGCTGGGCATATTCGGGAATATAAGTACGCCCGAAGTTCAGGAAAACCAGTAATGACTGAAGCTTCTTCAGTGTGGATGGAGGGCGCAAAAGAGCGCACTTCTCCAAGAAATGGGGTGCTAAGCCCATACCTTCATTGTTGAGCTCATAGCCCAAGAACAAAACGGTAAATTCAGCAATGTGCGATTTGGCAAAATTAAATTTGTATCCTAAGACCGCAAATTCAAGAATAATGCGGTCCACTCGGGAAAGATGCGGCCATAATTCGTCATCTGTCAGATAGATATCGTCGACGTACGAACACGCATCTGGGTCTATGCTGTCTAACAATGAGACAACTTGGGCGGCGAAGACTCCTGGGCTGTTCTTGTAGCCCATGGGCAGACACCGAAATTTGATTTGTTTACCACCGGAAGTGAAAGCGCTCCATTGGCTGCACTCCGGGGACAAGTTGTGCGTGTAAAATACATTGGATAGGTCAAGTGTCGTTTTATATTTTTTACGAACAAGACTGTCTACAAGCGCAGAACTGTGGGTATTTTGTACCGCAAAGGTCTGACAATGAGAGTTCAAATGTCGGTAATCCAACACCAAACGGTACGATCCATCGGGTTTAGAAACCGCAAATAGGGGATTATTCATTGGTGATACGCATGTTTCAATTACTCCTTGATATTCCAACTGTGTCAGAATATCGGAAACGGGACCTTTAGCTTCCCGGTGGATGGGATATTGGGGTTGTGGCTGTGGCAGCGACTGCAATGGTATATCATGGGGTGGAGAATCCTCATCCCAGCCCACGTGATTACGGTATAGCGCCGGAGCTAGGGCCCCAGCCCATTCAGCTGCGAGAGCCTCCGCTTTGTCCTTGGGGACATGACGAGAAAAGCTCGGAAGGATTACCTCCTCCCCTCTACGAGCAGCAAGTACGAATGGGGGCGGCCAATCCGCCTCTGCTAACAAAATGTCATATGAAGAGGTCAGATTTTCCCCAAAAATCCCTTTAATAACACGCTCAATGTCACCTTCAATTTGAATGACAATATTATATAGTCTGTCAGGGGGTGCCACTGGGGTGTCAGCTGTCTCAACAGTAATGAATGTATCAGTTGCTGTCGCCGCCACATGAGGACGCAGTGCCTCCCGCACTATAATAACTTCCGCTGCACTGTCTAGCAGCGTTACTGCCCACGTCCAATTCAGGAGTCTCGTTCTCACCGTCTGTGGCATACCTCGCTGTTACAGCTGCAACTTTTTTCTTCTGAAACTGTGGGCGAGGATGTAGGAATTCTTCTGGTTTCCCTCGGACTGGTTGTCGAGGTTGGTCTCGTCCCTGAGGGGCCTCACGACCCCTGCCTCTATCCTGGCGATCTCCTCCACCAGTCTGGGAGGTCGATGGTGCCTGTGAAGAACGAGGAGAACACGGATCAGGGACCTGAAATCTCTCTGGAGATTTAATTCTCGCTCGGTCGCACAAATCATAAGTGCGTTCAGAAGATACGGAAACCGGGGATGCAGTACGCGACCCTGGCTTTTTCTGTTGCTTACCCTGTTTTTTCAACCTCCAGCTCTTTTTAGTAAAGAACGGTTTCTCATCTTTCTCAGTTTGAGTTTTTTGTTGTGACTGTGATTGAGTTTACGTTTTAGCAAAAGGCTTAACTCCCAGGCTATTGCGGCCAATGGTTTTATAAGCCTGTGCAATAATTTTCGGTAATTCGCGTGGCTTGTCCGGCTCTGGGATCAAAGCCAAAGCATTAGCTACTTGAAAGTTAACTGCATCACCCTTGACGTTAGCAAGGATTAGGTCAGCCACTACATCGAACACTCCCACCAGATTTTATCCCTAATTCCACAGCCGCCTCAGGGCCATGTTCGTCCTGCACTCGTTTAATTACAGAGGGGAGTACTGTCATGGAAGGGGTGCCGAAACACTTTGCATATACTGCTGCGAATACCTTGCCCCAGTTATTGCAATCTGCCAACTCGGAAATTAAATCTTTTGGCAAACTAATCATCAAAATCCTGTGTTTTTCCATAGGAGAAGTATTAGGAAAAAAGGACTCCAGCTGGTCAAATTTTTCTGCAAGCCAATAAGGTAAATCATCCTTATTTTGTGGGCGCTTGCCCATCACCGAATTAACCATGACGGGACTTATGGTTACACCGCCCTGTCCAGCAGGATGCACCGGAACTCCAGGAGGGGCTCCCTGGACGTTGCCAGTAACATATTGTACCAAAGCTCTGTGAACGCGTATCAAAGACGTATGTAAGACACGCAGTTCATCAACCGCAAGCGTCAAATAACGCGGATGTGGAGTATACCCGGCCAAGACTGGCCAAGTGGCCCCTTCAATCGATAAGGGGCCTAAACGAATCGGGGTAACTGGTTGTGGGAGGGCGCCATTAAACCAAACACGGTGTTGCCAGGCCGTGAGCGGTACTTCAAGAGTCCGATAAGGCCTATAAACATTAGGAAGAGCGGTGGCTGTATATTCGTGGAACAGATTATCAGTCCCATCCACCGCCGGGAAGGTGACCCAAGAGTAAAACACCTCAAAGTGGTAAGCAGGATCCGCTTGTACCACAAAGATCAGATCGACACCTGCGTCAGGCACTCCATACGCTGTCAAATGAGCCCGGAGCGCTGCGCGACTATGTGCCGCACTGTTAACAGCCATTAAGGCTAAGAATGTTCGACAACCTAGTACGAGGCAGTGCTATATAGGGTTTATATTAACTCCTTTTAATAACTTCAAGCTTGAAAGAACCTATAAAAACATCAATATAGGAGGTATCACCCTCACACACGCATCCGGAAACGTATGCGAAGGGTGTTGTGGACAAGCACAAGCACTACTCAAGCGTCTTGCAGATAAGCAGCCCACCACGTTGGTGGCGCCATGTTGTAGGGATTCTGCACATATACAGAGCTATGCACAGGATAATAGGACCTCGTAGTATAGTGGTGAGCCAACCATGCCCCTTAGTACCCACAATACCAATCCGACTAGCTTTAGCGTCTCATTCGCAGCGCAGCTACCAATGATTAGACAACCCAGAACACGGTCTCTCCCAGGACTCGCGGGAGCAAGAACACTCTTTCATAACTCACTCATACTTGTCCACAACGCGTGTAATAAGAGACACTGTATAGTTTAAAATGTTTATTTCAACTATCGTGCTCTAAGATACAGTACACGTGCCAGTACTATCAGCATAATGCATAATGATAAAATAAGAAGCACAGTTACAATTCCATAGAATACAAACGGGGGGCAGCATTTTATAAAGACAGTGGATATAGGGCTAAATAGCCTTATCACCCTCCCCGTGCTCCTATCTAGTTTATTATAAAAATAGAAGACCTCTGGGCTTTGTCTGGCAGACCCTCATACCTCAATATCTAGATGCAAGGTTTACATCATCAGACAAGCACAGCTCTTCTCCCTGGAAAGGTTTTTCTCCAACTACCACAAACAGCGAGATCACAATATTAAAAGCACACCAATTTCTCCAGTGCAGCTGTATTCTGTGTTATGTCTAAGTGCGAGGGGCTGACCAGATCAGCAAGAACAAGGGACGTTGTTTTTCAACCTTGTACATGTTGTGCAGACGAAACCCACAGGGAACAGGAGAAAAGGTGAAAGGCAAAAAGGCAGACAGTTCTAATATAGCCGGGCACAAGCAGAGTCTGGAAAACAAAGTCACAAAGTAACGTGTGCAAAAAGGCATCATGGCAGCCAGGCCTAAGCCAACTTAGCAATGAAGGTAATGAGGCCACAAACCACACTATCAAGGCGGCCCACACCGGGTCAGACCAAGGAAGCCAGCCAAGGCCCGTGGTGTGAAGGTGAGACAAGAAGCTTGCTCACTGCTTATGCAAACCCCTCAGAGGGATTATGCTGCAAAGGAATTTGCCAGTTGACGAGGAGCAAGGGCATCGATTAGCAGCCTCAATGCCTTGAACCAGCTGTCATGTGAGGCTTGTGGAGCGTCCACTTGGAACACAAGGAAATTGCAGACAGCGGCTCAAGCTAAGGAAAGTTGCAGCACATCAACCAAGGGAGACGGGGAAGCATGATCTCAGTACTTGAAGGTGAGATCACTTTGCCCACAGCCCTCTTCTGAGCTGGGGGAGCCTGTGTGGGACTTCTAGTTACAATCTTTTGCTGGTGAAGAGTTACCTGTGGTTCAGGCCCCCACATTTCTTTTTGTGACATCTGGAGGTATCAGGGTGTACTGACACTCTGGCCAGCCACTACCCTCCTACTGCTAGCCAGTGGCTACTGGACTAGTGGAACTTCAGTAAACTATGCCAAGACATCAGGCACCTGTGATCAGATCCCTGACACCTCTAGAGCGGTGTCCTAGCTCAGGATGGAAGGGCACTTCTGTTTCTTTGGGTGGTGGGTTAAGGGCTGATCAAGAACATTTGACTTCACATCAAGTGCTGGAACAATATCATTTCAATACATGTATTGGTATCATGGCTCTAGCGAATGAGAGCAACCCTGTGCAACATGGTCTGCAATAAGCAATGCTAATTGTGTATCTACATGTTAACTGTGTTTTTATAGTGCTTAGAAGCTAGGTGCTCTTATACGGTTTGGGGTCAGAACTCTGGCCCAGAGGGTGTAGAGACATCTGGTTTTCACTGTTTATACTAGTTTTATGTGTAGTAAATTTCTCTTGTGTGGTTAAAGTGCTTTTCTATTTAAAAAGTAAAGCACTGATTGGACATTGATTTTTTCAGCTAGTAGTACTGTGTGCACTGTATTCTCAGGGCCCCATTTACAAAAAATTGGCGTAGGGTAGCACCGCAAGGCTTTTTGCTGTGTTGTCCTATGCCAATTTGAAAGGGCAGGACTGCACCATATTTATGAGATTCCTGTCCTTTCAGCCAACACCAGCACACAATTTGGTGCCTAGCGCCAACACAGGCCCCCTTACACCATGGTGGAAGGGTGTCTGCTTTGTTGGCAGGATTGTTTTTGTGCACTGTTTCCATGATCCCTAAGGGGTCAGGGTTTTCATGTTCGATAGTTGCTCAAAACTATTTTCTACTTGGTAAGAGGAGTTCATGGTGGCACTGTGAGATAGCTGGTATACAGGTGAACATATCCGGTGGGGGTGTCTGGAATCAGTCTGGACACCTAACCCACAGTTTGTTATCTAAACACGCAGATCCTATATAGATTTATAGGAACTATACAACATGGCGCCCAACGTTGGGTTGGTTCTTATTTAATGGTCAACTCTGGGTAGTTCAGTTGTGCTTTCTCAGAAGACCCCTACTCACATATAGCCAGAGACGTCTGGAGTGGGAAGGGATAAATCCGCCACAGCTGAGTAGGGATATCCTTTGTATTGGCTGTAGGTTTATTCAAGCTTGAAGGATTGTTGTTCCCTACACAGTGCATAAAACCTTATCTCATTCTCCTTGAAATTCATTTCAACAATGTCTGTTGAAGAAAATGCAGCAGCATCACATGCGAATTGTCGCGATCTTGAGCCAGGGAGAGAACCCGGGTCCGTTAGCTCCCTCCTCCTCTTGTAAGGTGTGCATGTGGAAGTTAAAGGGGAACAGGGCGCTACCTACCTATGCGAGGCACAAAAACTACATTACCCAGAACGCCACAGGACGTCGTCATGAGCAACACAGTAGGAGCCGCCTCGCTATTCGCTGGCTATATAAGCCCCGCCCCTTCCAGAAAACGGGGCTTGACAATCTAACAGTTCAGTCCGGTTTTCATCAGCGCTAGCGGAAGGTATTCCCCGCTGGAGGACGAGCGTTGGACATTGCTTGCAGAGCACCCGTTTTCTTGCTACTTGGAATCCCCTGAGACACGGCCCTTAGCGGGGGTTGTGTGCTATCGGCAATCGGCCGATAATTTCAGCGCGCCAAAACACTCCCACAGGGCGCGGAAGCCCTTACAGGTATTTAGGTTTTGGAAGGTGGGAGAAGAAGAATTCTCCACTCGTTTTCTGTTTCTTTTGGGAAAGAACCGTTCACGGAGCCTTAAAGGGGTAGGCTCTTGCTATCACTAACATTGTGCGTCTACCGCTGTGATGTTAACAGCATTTTGGGGACGCTAACCCAGAGAAGAGCTGTGTGGAAAACAGCTTCTTAAACTTCCACGGAGATTCACGGGGACTTATAGTTTCCATCCTGCTGGAGAGAGTGCCCAGCTTGCACTCTTGGTCTTTGTTTAAGTTTCTCCGGAGCATCTTTGAAACATTCAAGTGAGTAAGGGAGCAGTGGGGAGCCAGACGTGGGGAGGATTGTATGACTGTTATTGAAGGGCATCCCTCTACCTCACACTTCTTTCTCTGTTGTTTTCATTCACTTGCAGTTATCCCCTGATTATCCTTGAGCAGAAGCTGGACCGCCCTTCCTACCTGGCACAGTCCAAGCGCTATACCAGAGACCCCAGAGCATATTGTTTTGTTTTCACTTCCCTTAATCCCCGGGGGGCTTCCGTACGCAGAGGTTTTTATGGTCTTCTGTGTGGGGTTGTTCCTAGGGAAGGAAGGGGACTCACTTCACACCATCGTCCCTGCTGGCCGATCTTAGAGGTTAGTGGCCTTCTTGGTTCTAAGCTACTCACTCGTGACACGAATACAGCGGGGGATGGGGAGCAGGAAGGTGCTATTAACATTTCAGAAAATGTCAGAAATACACTTACATTAAATTTTGCAGAGTTTGGAGACTCAGAATTAGGTGGGCCAGTAACATTCGTGATTGAGGCACATGAGTCATTCAGGACAGAGATATTCTATTTGTGGGTCAAATTCCCACCAGCAGATCCACACACAAATACATTTCATTCATACACTGAAGATGAAATACCAGATGAATACTGTCCATATGAGGACATTGAAGTCCTGCACACCTACCAGGAGCACATAAACTGGTTTAAAGGCGCCCTCCCGGGGGCGTGGCCAAGATGGCGGCATGGTAGGACACAGGATTTTGTCCCTCCGGCTTCGCCTTTCACCAGCATTGTATCCAGCCCCATCCCCGGCCCAGATACACTCGGTCCGGGTCTGGAGTCTGAGAGGGACTGCAGCGGTACTGAGGCGGTGTCCTTTTGCTGCCTCCAGTGCCTTATTGAACTGATTTGTGAGCCGCTGGGTGTGGGGCCCGAGCTGGGAGTGTGAGGTGTGGAGCCGCGGCTGCGGCACTGGGCGGATATCGGAGGAGATCGAATCAGAGCCTCCCCGGGGCGCCGAGGGCGGCGGCGGCCCCGTCCAGCAAACGATCTCCATCCGCACTCACCTTCTTCCCGGTGGAACCCTGGAGGAAGGCGCCTGAAAGTGAGTGCGCCGCGCCGCCATTGGCCCACCTGCGGCCAGCAGACATCGCGATCCCCGTGGTGGGGGGGCGGCCTCCAGCGGTGACTGGTGTGGAGCTTCCCTGGGGCGCCGCTCACGGAAGCGGCCCCGTTCAGCACAAGACCTCTGCCAGCACTCGCCCTCTGCCCAGGGGGCCCTGCCAGGAAACGCTCCACGGAGGAAGAGCAGCGTGGCCGCTGACCTGCCGGTGGCTTGTAGCCCTCCTAACCCACGCAGTGGGGGGCTGCTGGACCGCTGGGGGCGCCGTAGATTGCGGCCTTGGTCTCCGGGGACTACAGCTTTCCACCCTATGGAGCCATAATCATCTAGGCCCGGAGACGGGCCTCAGGAGTGCAGCTGCGGTGGCCTGGATCCCCAGTGAGTGACGATGGCAGCGAGGGCGGGCTCCCTTCCTGCTGCGGCGGTCGGTGCGGCCCGGCGCTGGTTGAGGGTGGTGGCGCAGACTACAGCCCCGGGCCCCTGCTCTCTCCATACTTCGTGTGATGCTGACAGCGCTGCTGGGACGCCGCGTAGTACCAGGAAAACGTGGGCATGCGCTTTGCATAGACTCCACACCCTGCGCCTCAGGTGCACTGGCCGGAGACCACCCCGGAGCAAGTGGGGCCCCATCGGAGGACTGCACACAGCGCTCGCTGATCCTTGCTTAGGTTTGGCCCCCACACCTTACATGTGCAATGAGCAGTCCTGGGCCTCTCTCACTGGCGGTCTACTGCGCAGGCACGAGGAGCTAAGGGGGTGGTCGCGCCCAAGGGCACACAGGCCTCCCCCAGGAGATTAGCCGGGGCCTCCACATGAATCTGCTCTGAAGTAAGTGTCCAAGCCCACCGGGCTGTGCGGAGAGACCACCGACTCCTGGTCCACTTGGGCGCCCAAGGTCTTCATCGCGGTGGGCAGAATACGAGGTGCCCCTTGCAGGTGGCATTGCAGTATGTCCTCAGCCCGGACGAGGAAGGAGAAATCCCTCAAAGACATGCTCCTCAAGCAACCGGGCGGCCCTGATGCGGCAAGCGCCATTCCCGGAGGCGCAGGCCATTCGGAGATGATGGAGGGAGAGGACGGCCCGGGCTACAAAGGCCTTCGTGATGGAGCTGTTTTCCGTGATCAAAGAGGACATCCTTGACCTGAAGGGGCAGCTCTCTGCCGATCTCAAGGAAGTCCGGCGCGACTTAGATGAAGTGGGTGAGCGGGTGGCCACCCTTGAAGAGCATGACCTGAACTGGGAGGAAGACCTTCACCAGCTGCAGCAGGAGGTGCTCAGGCTACAGGACCAAAACTTGGACTTACAGGCCCACGCAGAGGACCTCGAGAATCGCTCCCGGAGGAATAATATACGGATTCGAGCGGTGCCCTGGCGAGCAAAGGGAGATGACCTCCGATCTTACATGTTGGCCCTCTTCCGGAAAGTTTTGGGAGATGACGCTAGTGACGTTCAGATGGATCAGGTCCATCGGGTGGGCTTGCCCAGAGGGGACAAGGCCCCTCCGCCGGACATCCTCATCTGCGTCCATGATTTTCAACTCAAGGAGCAAATCCTACGCCAAGCCCGAGCAGCGCACCCCGTCCAGTTCCGGGGCCATACCCCAGCGCTTTTCCAGGATCTTGCAGCATCCACGCTGGCCAAGAGGCGAGAATTCAAAGTGGTTACTTCCCATCTCCGCGACAAGGGAATCCCGTATTCGTGGGGCCACCCGTTGCGCATTCTCTTCAAACATCAGGGCAAATTAAGGCAGATCCGCTCCCTCACCGAAGCTCTCGACCTACTGGGACTGGAGAGCGCTTAGACCGTGGAGCAGAAGGAGGGCCCCAGAGAGCGCACCGCCCGGTGATCTTTACGCTGGCAAACAGCCGAAAAATCCTCACCCAACTTCAAACCTGACCCAGAAGCGATGGCCAAGGAGCGCGAGGCTGTCCTTTCCTCTCTCTCTCAGCCTCAGGAATGTCTGATATCACCTTGAGTTCATCTAGCAGACCGTTGGGGATGGGGGTCCTTGAGCGTAGTCGGAGGGACACGTATGTCTGCCCCTTCTCTCCTGTTGACGGAAAGTTTCCCCGCAGCCCTTGGACTTCCAGGTACTGTTTTGCAATTGGCTGCCGATGTCATGACTCCCTTGGGTTTCTCGTTACTGACGAACTTGTGTCCACTGTTATCGTTTGGGGTTGTTTTGCAGGGGGATGTTTTGTTCTTTCAGAACGTTGTTGTTCTTTTTTCTAGGGTGTTCGTGCCAGGTCCCGTGCCCACATCTCGTCCCTCATGGCCCTCGCTCGCCCAAGCTTGCCACCAGCGCTTTTCCTCTTTAGGCGACAAGGCTGCACAGCGCATGCTCACCCCCACAATGTATGGTTAGAGACCTGAAAATTGTAAGTCTTAATGTCCGAGGCCTGAATCACCCTGTAAAGCGCTCTGCGATCCTTTCCTTATTAGAGCACTCTGAAGGGGATATCTGTATGCTGCAAGAGACCCACCTGCTAGCCAAGGACACTTCCCGCATGCGCACGCGTCGATTTCCTCGTCAATACTGGTCCTCTAGCACTGCGAAAAAGAACGGGGTGGTCATCCTCTTGAGGGCAAAATTTGAGGGCAAGGTACTCTCCACTTTTTACGAGTCTAAGGGCAGGGTTCTAACACTCCGGGTCCAATGGGGGTCCACTCTCCTCACTCTCATTAATATCTACGCCCCCAACACACACCAGGAGCCCTTCTTACTTCGACATCTTGCAGAAAGCCTGGCCTCCCCTGACTCTGCGGTAGTGGTGGGTGGAGATCTGAATCTTGTCATGGACAATGATACTGATCGGTCTGGCCAGCGATTTACGCAAGTGGGTGCCCTTTCCTCAGAGTGCAAACAATGGCTGGCCGACAATGGCCTTCACGATGTTTGGCGCCTTAGGCATCCGACTGTGCAGGATTTCGACCATTATTCGGCAGCTCACAAATCATATGCGCGTTTGGACATGTTCCTCGTTTCTAACACGCTCTTACCTAGGATTATTGAAGCTTCCATAGCTATGCGCTCCCTCTCTGACCACGCGCCTATCTCCATCCACATACAAGCGGAAGGGCTCGTACTTACTCCTGCTAGATGGCGTTTGAGGGTGGGACTCTTGCATTCGCCTAGTACAGTAGAGAGCATACGCTCAAAGATAGCGGAATACCTCCAACATAACGATACTGGGGTTACTTCCTTAGCAACCGTTTGGGAAACGCTTAAGCTGGTTATCCGCGGGAAACTTATGGCGATATCCTCAGCCAACAATAAAAAGCGCAAAGAAGCCCGCCAGAGCTTAGAACAAGAAGTGGCAGAGTTGGAGGCCATACATAAACGCACCGGGGCCCTGAGGGTCTGGAGGTCTTTAGAAGGTAAGCGGCGGCTTCGTAAGCGCATAGACCTCGACAGGGCAGAATACGCTTTACTGCGACTCCGCCACAAGTTCTACCTGTGTAGTGATAGGTGTGGGAGGCTATTGGCACGGAGATTGCGGGCCAACGCCGTGGCGGCGACCATCTCCTCCTTGAAGCAGCCCACAGGCGAGGAGGTACACCTAGACTCCCAAATCGTGGAGGAGTTCCGGCAATTTTATCAAGCTCTGTATAGCGGGGAAACGGTAGATCTCTCTGCTGCAGGCACCTATCTGGCGTCAAGCAAGTTCACCCGCCTCCCTAAAGCGCAGGCGGAGCTGCTGGAGGATCCCATCCGGCCGGATGATGTCATCTCGGCCATCTCAAGGCTCAAGCTCGATAAGTCCCCGGGACCCGATGGCTACCCTGCCCTGTTCTACAAAACTTATTGTAGAGAATCGGCACCTCTTCTGACTCGGCTCTTCAACTCCTTCCTCGACGAGGGGGTGGTCACGGAATCCATGTCCGAACTGCGATCTCAGTCATCCTGAAGCCTAACAAAGACCCAGGGCTATGCAGCTCCTATCGTCCGATCTCGCTGCTTAATATAGATGCAAAGCTCTTTACGGGCATACTGGCGGCCCGGCTGAACCCTCTAATGGTGGGCCTAATCGATCTGGACCAGGCGGGGTTGATTCCGACTCGTCAGGGCGGTGATAATACCAAGCGCCTTCTGCATCTCATGGACAGTGTCCATCGCTCCCAAAGGGAGGCTGTGCTCCTGTCCGTGGATGCCGAAAAAGCATTCGACAGGGTGAGCTGGAACTATTTATTTCATAACCTGCGGGGCTTTGGGTTTGGACCCCATTTCATCCAATGGGTTCAGTGCATTTACCATGCCCCCCGGGCGTTTGTCAGAGTGAATGGTGTATCCTCGACTCCCTTTAAGATCGCCAGGGGCACGAGACAAGGGTGTTCCCTCTCACCCCTCCTGTTTGCCCTCTACATGGAGCCCTTCGCTCAGAGAATCCGAGATCTTCCAGGCATCCAGGGCCTCTGATTCGGGGGTGACACCCACAAAGTGAGCCTCTACGCCGATGATGTCATCCTCTCCCTAGCAGAGCCTTTCACGTCCTTACCCGAATTGGTGAGGGAGTTGGAGTCCTTCGGACAAGTTTCCGGCTTTAAGGTCAATCGTAACAAGTCCCAGGTGCTCAACTTATCCTTGCCCCAGACACATGTATAAACACTACAGCGGGATCTCCCCCTGCAATGGTCTAGCGCCCCCGTGCCCTATCTGGGCATTCTCCAGGCCCCCACGCTCCCTCGCACCCTGGAACTGAACTATTCGACTCTGGTGGATCAGACTCGGAAGGCGTTGGATGGCTGGACTAAGCTCAACTTGTCCTGGTTTGGGCACATCGACGAGGTGAAGATGACGATCTTGCCGAGGATCCTGTACCTCTTCCAGACTCTGCCTCTGGTTCCCCCTCCCAAAGCCATGCGGGCGCTACAGTTGGCCATAAATAAATTTATATGGGGCAACAAGAAAGCGCGTCTCTCTGTTGCACACCTGGCGCGCGCCAAAAGCGAAGGCGGGGTGAACTTGCCGTTAGTACACAGATATCTCCAGGCCGCACACCTGAGGTATGTTCTGGAATGGAATCGCCCCCTTTCAGAAAAGCACTGGACCTTCATGGACCAGGCTGTAGCAGGAGCGAACGTCTGGAGGGAGATATGGCTTCCGCGCAGATCACGCTTATGGGGTCTATACTCCTCCCCAGTCACTGCAGCGAAAATGAAGGTGTGGCATGCGGTGGCTCTCTTGAGAGGCCTCACAACCTTCCCCTCCCTGATGACGCCAATGGTGGATAACCCAGATTTCTGCCTGGGATGTAAGACTGAGGTCGCCCAGCGTTGGAGGGAGGCGGGCTGTAAGCGCTTGGGTCACTTATTTGACCCGGATGGTATCATTCCCTTTTCTCAGATATGACTGGACCTTGATCTTCCCCAGACAGACGAGTATTATATCTACAACTGTGTCACTGGGCTACCTCAGCGGCGTACTTATCGCATGTCTCCCGCAAGCTTACTCCCTTCGAGAAGTGGATAGCGAACAAGAAAGATGGCAAACATCTTATTGCGGAACTCTATGTTCTTCTTGCTCCAGGCCAGAAAGGTAATCGCTCTAAAGGCCAGCTCAGCTGGGAGGCTGAATTGGGGAGGGCCCTTACGGACAAGGAGTGGGACAATATCCATTACAGAGCCCATCACAAGGCCTACAGTACCGCTGGAGCCGAGTCTGCGTTTAAGGTAGCAGCTTATTGGTACCTCACGCCCGCTCGTATCCACCAATGGGACAAGAACCATACTGAGGAATGCTGGCGGGGCTGCGATATGACAGGCTCCCTAGCACATCTTCTTTGGCACTGTCCAAGACTGGAGAGATTCTGGTAGCAGGTGCTCAATGATATCGACTCCGCCTTTGAGACTGAGATACCTCGCTTTCCGAGCTACACTCTCCTGGGACTTTCGAACCCAATAACATTTCCACTGCGGTCATTGCAAGGCAGGCAGATAGCACTGGCGCTGCTCGCTGCACGTCAAGCGATCCTGGTGCATTGGGGCACTGCCACGATCCCAGACCATACGGCATGGCTCCATAGACTTTGGATGACCCTAGCTATGGAATGCCTCTCTTTAGTACAAGACCATACAGGCGAGAAATACGCAGAACTATGGGCTCCTTTCATTGCACTACTATCGAAAGATCTCTGGGAAGTTATTTGCCCCAAACTCCTGCAAATTCTCCAGCTGATCCCACACGGTCAAGAAAAGGGAGTCTCCAAGATGGGTTAACGGGGGATTTTAGACTGGAAAATAGTTCGTCCTCTGTCAACACAACCAATATATAACCCAAATACACATTAAAAACACCATCCAATCTCACATGAAGGTGAAATATCACACTCAAGGAAACCTCTCCGTGTGGAGTGAAGTAATGAATATATAATTTGAATAATTTTTGATAAAGATAACAATGGTTGAATGTGTGTTTATTTTGTATATTTTTCTTTATATTTAGCTTGGAATTACACAAGGTATAACCTGTGTAGGAACAGAGAAATTTGGTTTTTAACCCTATCCAGAACCAACTGGGGACGCCATTGTTCTGAATTAAGAAATTAGTATACTGAGGAGTATTGAGGATACTCCATCTACGTCCTCAATAAAGTTTAATGAAAGGTGAGAAGCCTGGTTTATAATGACCACTATGTGTGGAATAAACAGAGTGATCTTGGGGGCGAGTTTGACCCATGATACCTGTTGTTTACAGTATATTTTCTTTTTACTATTTTAGTAGAAAGTGGAGAATACAGTGATTTAAATAAGGACTCCCTTTGGAATATTTGAAGATGTTAGTGTGGATGTATACATCGTAGGATAACCGAATAGGTAGGTTATTGGTTTGGAGGATCTGAAATACAGAATTTAAGAATGAGGACAACACCTGTTGAAGTTTGGATGGTATGAAAATGATAGGGTGGGTTTGTCCAATGGTAAACTTTGCACTAATGAAAAGTAAATTATAAATAGACATAATAAATGTAAAAAAAAAATTCCTTTTTATTGTTGTTTTTATAAAAATGAAGTGTATAATTTTCAAATAGCTAGTGGATTGTATAAATTTACTCTGTGGTGGTTTTTTATGTGCAGGTATATTAATGTTTTGTTGCATTGTATATTTTTTTAACTAGGAGAGAGACTTCTAATTATTGTCTTGAAAAAGATGGTTTTATAAATTATATCCATCGAAACGCGTCGACGCCTTAAGATCCATGCAATCCGTGTAATCCGGTGGTCGGCTGATCTTTGATGATTTACGTATAAACAGCGACCCCTGATAGCAATAATATATAAAAAACGGGTGTGGAATTTAAATGACAAATTTGAATGTCCTTTAGTTTTATCTGTCTTCTCTTATGCTGCTATTTTCTCTCTTGCTGCTATTTTTTGATTACTGTTTTTGATGAATTGTTGTACTGATTATGGTTTTAATATGTGATGTTTTTAGTAAAAAATGATGATTTTTTAACAATACATTCCTTCTCTTTTTTACAATTAAAAGACATAATTCTTTTGTGCACATATGTATTAATAAATCGAATTTTTTACAATTGTATTTATGATTGATGTGATTTTATTGGTGGTAATAATTTGCTATTGGACAAAATAATACACCCAGAGTAATTGAGTGTGATATTTCACCTTCATGTGAGATTGGATGGTGTTTTTAATGTGTATTTGGGTTATATATTGGTTGTGTTGACAGAGGACGAACTATTTTACAGTTTTGGAGAACCCCGGTCCTTTGGTTGCAAAGGGTCCCTCTCTTTGTTTTATATATGATTTTAGACTGGGCCTGGCGGGGGGTGCGGGTCACTTTCTGACATCCGAGGGTCATGGTACGGACGCCCCTTTTTCTTTCTTTCTTTTTCGTTCCGGGGGGGAGCGGGAGGGTGGGGTTTTCCTGTCTCTATTATGATTCCGGTTCTTCGGTCCGGCACTGTTTTCCTGATGATTTCCGTTGGTTTTTCTACTAACTAGGCATGTTTGTCATCGCTGCGGGCCTCCGGGATGTAGGCTATAAAGCTGTGTACGTATATATTATTACGCTATGCATCCTTCCCTGGCCGCCGGCCCCTGTGGTTGTAGGCGATGTGTATATTCGTTGCTATGCCTTCTAAAAATGAATAAAAAAGATATGTTCCATAAAGGCGCCCTCCCACACACAACAGATGAAGTAAGACTCGGTCCGCTCAGCAGAGACAGAGTGGCTTGGCCGGTCCTAGCGGCTTACAATCCGCATCCAGACATTGACACAATACTGGTAGCAGACTTACCTCCACTACACAAACAAAGTAATAAAACTTTAAAGAAATTCGACACAGTTCGTTATGAGAACACTCACACTTCCATCCACAAGGGTTACCTCAGCAGGAGAAATACAAGGAACTGCAACTAAAATAACTCCACAAACGCGGAACGCAGTTATGGGCAGAATGCCCACTAAACGTGAGCAGATGCCATTCTGGATTGCTCAGAAAATCACACAGTTAGAGGCAGTGTTCCCACAGACAGGCCCTCAAGAAAACACAGAATGCTAACAATCTGCTTGCTAATGGGGATAGCTCCTCTGCTAGAGGACTGTACCTCTTGGGGTATAGTTTTCGCTGCCATCTATACCAGAACTCATGGTATCCCTTCAATAGAAGTGATACCAGACGTATTGAAACAGATAAAGAACGAGTATGGAGCAGAACCTGCTCTGAACTTTGGGATGAAATTGTTAGGAAATTTTGCCCAGGTTTCCTCGATTATGTTGGCAAACATAAAAGGGGAGGCAGCAGCAGTGGCGATACGCCAACGCCTGAGGGATTTCACTTCTGTAGAACAGGAGCGTGAATTACCTAAAATTATCGAAGATACATATGCCGATTTAGGTAGAGATAATTTGGGAGCTAGAGCAACAAAACGTCAACTCATGGGTGGTCCTGAAAAGGATAACACCAAACAAGCACCTGATTCTTCCCAAAAGAAATGGGATAATAAACAACAAAAGAATAGAGAGAATAGATCACTATCAAGCTGTGGGTCTACTCAGCAGGAGCCCTCCGAAAGGAGGTACAACCTTAGGAATCATGATAACATTATAAAATATTACAGGTATCAGGATACTGATACACGTTCCTCTTGTTGCTTTCAGGGTTCATCAATAAACTCCAAGAGGGAAGGACGGTCAGAACACAGATCAGAAGAACGAACAAAGTCCAGACACACGTCGTACTTCGGACTATAATATCAAAATCGAAGATAAACCAAAATCGAAACCTTAATTTAAAAAGAACAAAGTAGCTGGCCTTAAAGTAAGAAATGCCCAGGCTGCTGAGAACTCAACTTCAGAATGGGAAATGGGCTCTGACGATGCTAGACAGCACAGCAGAAGTAACAATAGCTCACCAGAACCTGATGGAATTTTTTGTGACAGCGGTGTTGAATGAACATATCACAGTGGAAACACCTGATACTAGGGTAAGTGTCCCACATCGGTTATACGAAATAACACTCCAAATGGAGGGGGACAAACCCAGGAAAATTAAAGGTCTCTTTTGGGAGAACCTGTCCTTTGGATACAATATCCTTTTAGCAGGAAAAAGATTGGCTGCCTGAGTTTGTTATGGATTGCCCAAAGGGAGAAACCTTGTTCCAGAATCTTTGAAATATTTATATGCGCAGGAGTGGGCGGTAGCATTATACCGCAATCATGTAGGGTGGGATGCTGAGTCACATCACCATGAAATCCCCGTAGAAAATACTCCATCTCCACAGAGACAGTACCCAATAAAACATGACGCGAACAAACAAGTCAGGGAGATCTTAGATCAACTTGAATATCAAGGTAAACAATTGCACCTCTTCCATGAATAATCCTTTGTTTCCTGTAATGAAACCCGGTAATTCATATCGTCTAGTTTTAGACTACAGACATTTGCAGTACAGAATGCACACAGTGCCGCATTAATGAATAACATTGAGCGGAATAAATACAAAACAACACTAGATATCTCAAATTGATTTTTCTGCCAAAATATAGCACCTGAGAGAATATATTTGACATTATTCTCAGCCCTAGGCTCTCAGCCTCAATTTTGTAGACTGCACTAAGGGTATAAGAATAGCCCCGGGTTGTTCTCAGTTAGGGTAACAGAGTTACTTCAAAATTTTAATGAGGAGGCATTGTCCTATGTAGATTATATTTATCTGATGGATGATGATTTATTGGATCATTTGACCAGGGTAAGCAACATAATTTTGGGATTTGCCTCTGCGGGCTACAAATGTAACTTTAAAAAATCAAAAATAGCCCACCTCAATGTCCTATTTTTGGGATACAAGTTATCAAATGGAGGTAAAAGCCTAGCAGCTAACCTTTTAGGAAAGTGCGCGCTGCTCCAACCTCCAAAAACACTGAAAAACTTACAATCCATATTGGGATTCCTACATTTTGTCAGAACATACATTTTGGATTACGCAGAAAAAGTTAAACCTTTCTACGATTTAATCAGACCTGATTTTTCAATTCGACATTGAACACAGGAACACACGGATATCCTTCGTTCCTTACAAGCTGACATGATAGCTTCCAAGCACTTACACACACCGCGGGTCAAACAGGATACACTTACCTAACCTTCAATGAAGGCGAACCTGTACCCATTGCATACAAATCACATCTGTATACAAATGCTGAGATGCGCTTTCCATCTACTGAAAAGATTTTAACAGCAGGACAGACTGCTGTAGTGAGGGAAAGAGCACTGGCACTGGGGAAACAAATAATTGTCGTGACTTCGGTACCAGCCTTAGAGGCTGTTACAATAGCTAGCGTTCCAAACGCAAAAGCACTGCATCCATGATGGATACAATGGGCTAATTCTCTCACTGCAACAGATGTAGACTACAAATTTGATTCCACATTAAAAACACAAGCATTCCTGCAATACGAACAAGAATTTCCTCTCCCGAATGAAATAATGCCTCTAGATCAGTATGTATGCATTATTTACACTGACGGTTCTGCTCAGCCTGCCATAGTAAGTAAACAGCAATACAGCGCAGCTTGTGCGGTTGTAAAAGGACGTATGCAGGAAGGCAAGCTCCATCCTAGCAGTACGAAGACACAGTCTTTAGGTTCCTGCACGGCACAACTGGCAGAATTAAAAGCCCTATTACTGGCACTAATAAATACAGATCAGGAATTCCCCACACTTATAGTGTGTGATTCATTTTACTGTGTCCAGTCTTACAATAAATACCTTCACTACTGGGCTCAGAATGGGTTTAAAGACTCAAAAGGGTGCACGATAAAGCATAAACTGCTTTGGGAACAAGTGGCAGAGCTGAAAAAAGGCCTGGCGCAGGCTCACTTGATTCCTTGACTGGTAGGTCGCTCCCCCACCACACAGCTCCGTCTGTGTGCCCAGCTGCTGCCCCTGATTGTGCTCGTTTTTCCTTTCTGTGCCCCCTTGCTGCCCCTGATTGTGCTCGTTTTTTCCTTTCTGTGCCCCCCTTGCTGCCCCTGATTGTGCTCGTTTTTCCTTTCTGTGCCCCCTTGCTGCCCCTGATTGTGCTCGTTTTTCCTTTCTGTGCCCCCTTGCTGCCCCTGATTGTGCTCGTTTTTTTCCTTTCTGTGTCCCCCTTGCTGCCACTGATTGTGCTCGTTTTTCCTTTCTGTGCCCCCTGCTGCCCCTGATTGTGCTCGTTTTTTCCTTTCTGTGCCCCCCTTGCTGCCCCTGATTGTGCTAGTTTTTCCTTTCTGTGCCCCCTTGCTGCCCCTGATTGTGCTCGTTTTTTCCTTTCTGTGCCCCCTTGCTGCCCCTGATTGTGCTCGTTTTTCCTTTCTGTGCCCCCTTGCTGCCCCTGATTGTGCTCGTTTTTCCTTTCTGTGCCCCCTTGCTGCCCCTGATTGTGCTCGTTTTTTCCTTTCTGTGCCCCCTTGCTGCCCCTGATTGTGCTCGTTTTCCTTTCTGTGCCCCCTGCTGCCCCTGATTGTGCTCGTTTTTTTCCTTTCTGTGCCCCCTTGCTGCCCCTGATTGTGCTCGTTTTTCCTTTCTGTGCCCCCTTGCTGCCCCTGATTGTGCTCGTTTTTTTCCTTTCTGTGCCCCCTTGCTGCCCCTGATTGTGCTCGTTTTTCCTTTCTGTGCCCCCTTACTGCCCCTGATTGTGCTCGTTTTTCCTTTCTGTGCCCCCTTGCTGCCCCTGATTGTGCTCGTTTTTCCTTTCTGTGCCCCCTTGCAGCCCCTGATTGTGCTCGTTTTTTCCCTTCTGTGCCTGTTTCCCGCCGCTGCGCCCCTGCGGCCCCGCCCCCTCACTGCCCATTCGCTGCCCCATTCCCTGCTCCTCCCTCCCACCTCCCCATTTATGGCGGCCGCTGCGCGGCCGTGCAGCGGACGTGCGCAGCGGGCGCGCCGCTGGCGTGCCGAAGGCGCGCCTAAGGCAAGCCCGTCTGCGCCCGTCCGCGCCGTGACCGCGCCCAGCACCAGACCCCCTGGTCCGGGCAACCCCCGCGCCCGCCACATCAACAGACGCCGATACGACGCCAGCACCCTCCACGCACTCAACCCCGGAAAAGATCACGCCTGCTACCAGGCCACCCCGAAGCGCACCCAAGGGCCCTTCACCTGCCGGAACTGCAGCTTCGCCAGCACCCGCCCCGCCAAACCACCGCCCAGGAAAGAACCCAACTACCTCAGATGCATCCTCCTCAACACCCGCTCCGCCCGCAAACACGCCATCGAACTCAGGGACCTTCTCGACTCAACCTCCCCAGACGTCGCATTCCTGACGGAGACCTGGCTGAATCCCGCTTCAGCCCCCGACATCGCCATTGCCATCCCGGACGGATACAAGATCACCCGCAGGGACCGCACCAACGGAGTCGGAGGAGGCATCGCCATCGTCCACAGGAACACCCTCAGAGTCTCAACCAACACCGACGACACCCTCAGCACCGCCGAACACATGCACTTCCAGATCCACACCGATCCCAACACCACCCTCAGAGGAACCCTCATCTACAGACCCCCGGACCCCGACCACAGTTCAGCGATTCCATCGCTGACTTCGTCAGCACACACGCCATCGCCTCCACGGACTACATCCTCCTCGGGGACCTGAACTTCCACCTCGAGAACAACAAGGACACCAACTCCACCACCCTGATCGACAACCTCGCCACCCTCGGACTCAGACAGCTCATGACTACACCCACCCACGCCGCCGGCCACACGCTAGACTCCATCTTTTCCGCAAGCCCACACGTCTCCTTCAACCACACCTCCGAACCCCACTGGACTGACCACCACTGCATCCACTTCACCTACAGGAAGCCCACCACGCACCACCGCACCGAACAAATGCCTCGCCGCTGCTGGAGCAGAGTCACGGAAGACCAGCTAACCACAACCCTCGCCCTGAGCCCACCCGCCGAACCCTCCGACCCCGACACCGCCGCCCGCAACCTCAGACAGTGGATCGACGACTGCGCCAACACCCTCGCCCCGCTCAAGAATCCGCCCAACAGCCACACCAGCAAGAAAGCCACCTGGTTCACCGAAGACCTCCAGGCCTCCAAGCGAACATGCCGAAAACTGGAGAAGATCTGGCTCCACGAACGGACAGCGGACAGCTACGCCGCCCACAAGAGCGCCACCCGCAGTCACCATCACCTCATCAGATCCGCCAAAAGGGCCTCACTCAAAGACCGCCTAGACAACAACGCACACAACAGCAAAGAGCTCTTCAACATCGTGAAGGAACTCTCCAACCCCAGCTCCAACACCAACGACATCCAGCCGTCGCGAGACCCTGTGCGACTCACTGGCCACCTTCTTCCACTGCAAAATCGCCGACATCCACGACAGCTTCAACACCACGACCGCCCCGGCAACCACCGAGACCACTGCCCCCACAACCACCAACCGCCTGCTCTCCTGGACCAACATCAACGACGAGGACACCAGCGAGATCATGAACACCATCCACTCCGGTTCACCGCTAGACCCGTGCCCTCACCACATCTTCAACAAAGCCAGTACAGCCATCGCGCCCCATCTCCGGAAAATAATCAACATCTCCTTCGAGACAGCAACCTTCCCGGAAAGCTGGAAGCATGCCGAGATCACCGCCTTACTCAAGAAACCCAAGGCAGACCCCAAGGACCTCAAGAACTTCCGACCCATCTCTCTGCTCCCGTTCCCCGCGAAGGTCACCGAGAAAATCGTCAACAAACAACTGACCCGCTACCTCGAGGAGAACAACATCCTGGACCCTTCCCAGTCCGGCTTCCGCAGCAACTACAGCACCGAAACCGCCCTCATCGCCGCCACCGATGACATCAGGACCCTGCTAGACAACGGAGAAACAGCAGCCCTCATCCTCCTGGACCTATCAGCCGCCTTCGACACGGTCTGCCACCACACACTACGAACACGCCTTCACGACGCCGGGATCCAAGAGAAGGCCCTGGACTGGACCACATCCTTCCTTTCCGGCAGAACATAAAGCGTCTGCCTCACCCCCTTCCGATCCAAGGCCACCAAGATCATCTGCGGCGTACCCCAAGGCTCCTCCCTCAGCCCAACGCTGTTCAACATCTACATGGCACCCCTCGTCCACGTCGCCCGACAGCACAACCTCAACATCATCTCCTACGCCGACGACACCCAGCTGATCCTCTCCCTCACCAAAGACCCTCACACCGCCAAAGCCCACCTCCACGAAGGAATGAAGGCCGTCGCCGAATGGATGAGGACCAGCCGCCTGAAGCTGAACTCGGACAAGACGGAGGTCCTCATCCTTGGTTCCAACCCTTCAGCCTGGGACGACTCCTGGTGGCCAATATCACTGGGAACAGCCCCGCCACCCACCGACCACGTACGCAACCTAGGGGTCATCCTCGACCCCACCCTCTCCATGACTAAGCAGGTCAACGCCGTTTCCTCATCCTGCTTCAACATCCTCCGAATGCTCCGCAGGATCTTCAAGTGGATCCCCACCGAAACAAGAAAAACAGTCACCCAGGCCCTCGTCACCAGCAGGCTGGACTACGGAAACGCCCTCTACGCAGGAACGATGGCTAAGCTCCTGAGACGGCTGCAACGCATCCAGAACGCCTCTGCACATCTTATCCTCGACATCCCCCGACGCAGCCACATCACACCCCACCTGAGAGACCTGCACTGGCTCCCTGTCAACAAGAGGATAACCTTCAAGCTCCTCACCCACGCACACAAAGCACTCCACAACTCCGGACCAGCCTACCTCAACAGACGACTCAGCTTCTACACCCCCACCCGCCAGCTCCGCTCGACCAGCCTCGCCTTCGCCACAGTCCCCCGCATCCGGAAAACGACCACCGGCGGCAGATCCTTCTCCCACCTCGCCGCCAAGACCTGGAACACCCTCCCCACCAACCTCCGACAGACCCAAGACCTACTGGCATTCAGAAGACTCCTCAAGACCTGGCTCTTCGATCAGTAGCAGCACCACCCCCCTCTTCCCCCAGCGCCTTGAGACCCTCGCGGGTATGTAGTGCGCTTTATAAGTGACATGATTGATTGATTGATTGATATGCTGAGTCATCAACGTGTTGGCGTGCACGTTGAAGGAAATTCAATGGCTGATGAAGCCACCAAGGCGACAGTGCGAACTGCTGCCGTAACTGCAATCACTCGTTCTAGCACGAGAATAGATGGACAGATGATGGTAGCTGTCATCGCTTCACACAAAAACAGCACAGCCTTGCCAAAAGGCTTTCCACTCAAGTACTCCTACAAGTTAGATGCGCAAAATATTTTGTATGCTCAAATTCCAGGAGTGGGGGATAGAGTAATACCAAACATGGATCGCAGATTAGGTTTAATTATAGCTGCACACGAGGGTCTGGGTTGAGCGCACGCAGGGAATACTGAAACAGTTTCACTACTGAAACAACTCTATTGGTGGCCAGGTTTAACGAAACAGACAAAAGCATTTGTCCTTAAGTGCGACATCTGTCAGCAGATGAAGGGTTCGACCATCCCTACTAATTTCAGACAGACCTCTCGCATGTGTCTATTTAGACCACTGCGGTCCCCTACAATCTGACGGGGCTTACATGTACATCTTGGTGGCAGTGGATTCATGCTCTAGATTCCTGTGGGTTTGGCCTCAGCGCTCAGCTGACGCCCAAACTGTTATCAAGGATTTGCGAGTCTTTATAGGGACATACACAGTTGGAACATTACATTCTGACCATGGCCCCGCGTTTAGCTCTCGGGCTTACAAGGAAGCCATGGGAAGTTTGGGTGTTGCATTGCGGTACGCATCTCCATATCATCCCGAGGAAAATGCGATAGTGGGGAGGAAGAACCGAGACTTAAAGCAATCCTTAACAGCAAGGGTATTAGGCTCGGGTGGTAGTTGGGTCAATCACCTATATGGGGTCCAGAGGGCACTTAATAACATGCCAAGAAGTTCCCTAGAAGGCCGTACTACTTACGAGGTCCTATTTGGGACGAGAATGTGGGTACCCGATCTTGATTGTGGCAGCACAGTGGCGGATGAAAAACCATTTGACATTGATAACCGTTTGGCTGTTTTACAGGAACTCAATGAATTCCGGGCACTACAAAGCAATGTCCAAGTAAAATGCACAGCCACTGGGGAAGTAAAATCAGTCACAGCAAGACCTGTCTGGATCCCAAAAGTCAGGGATCTGGTCAGAGAAAAGAATGTGGACAAGAATGAATTAGGGCCATCCTACGGAACGGATGTACCTGTCCTGGCTGTCGAAGGAACAAGACCAGCACTTCTTCTGCCTCTTGCCGGCAAAAAAGAAAAGAGATTTGTCTCCATTGATCTGATAAAACCACACTATGTGGCTGATATTGAATAGCAGGCCACGTGGGCTCCTGGGTAGCCGCCTCTCTACTCTCGCTACCATACAGGAGGTTCAGACAGAAAGACAGATAACATTTGAAGAGTCTTCTATACATAATTATGGTGTAACCAACAATAAAACGGAAGTCGTTCCTATTGAAATTGAACATCAAAGCCCAAATGAAACACAGATATCAATTCGACCTAACACCGACTTCTATATCAATGTGCCTCTCCAGGAGACATCTGCAAGTTCAACAAAACCTGCTGAGCTACCAAAGATAGATCGAACTGCATCTGGCTACTTCATTGATTTTGACAATTTTTCTCTTGATCCAAGTGAACCTGAGTCACCGCCAGCTCCAGTTTCTGCAAAAAACAACTTCTTGATTTCTACTTTTGGCTGAAAAAGACATATCTAATCTCTTCTGGATAGCAACTGGAATACTGTTCCTACTCTTCTGAATAGGTTTAGTGACTGTCTTTTCCTTGCTTGTGAATGGACATTATCTCCCAGAACGCTCCGCAGTTGCACATGTGAACTTGGTACTGAAACCTCATACGTCATTTCATCGTGAAAAGAGAGACCTGTCCTATGTGAACATTACAGCAGTTCCAGTTCTCAACGGAATAGTTTGGGACAGAGTTTCATATGATGTATTTGGTCTCACTGAACTTCTGAAAATACTGCATGTATTTGAAATTTCTGTAAATGATATCATCACCTCCAGTACACACTCTGACTATTTGGATTTTGAAACTGTAAATAGTATGCTGTCTGATTTAGAACAATCTGCTGCATTCTCGAAAAGTGAAATGTTTGATGATTCATCTGATTTTGACACCATGTATTGTTACCAACACTATGGTCATGATTTTCTGCATAAAATAAGTGCACCACGTAAGGTTTTCACATACCACCAATGGGAACATTGCCCAACACCACCGAAAGGTAGTTCAAACACGTTTGCACAGAAGTTTGCTTATTTTTTAGGGTTCAATACATCAGACTCACGCTCATATTATTATAGGCTTGCACCTACATCTGCAAAGAAAAATATGCTTACTAATACGAAACAGATATACTCTGCATCCTTTATTTTCCAACTTTCTGAACAGGGTTTCGACTTATGGAGAGACACTATAGACATAAAATCTGTCTAGGGTACTAAGGAATGGCAGGTTCAGGGAATTGAGGCACTATTTAGAGCATGCCTCATACCACAACAAATTATCTTCCTGAACAACACTGTGCAACAGACTTCCTGTCTTGGGCTAGCCACGATTAAGGACTTGAACACACCTCATATTCCCTCGCTTTCACACTTTGAGGGATGGCAAAACTATACAGACAATGGTGAGGGTACACTAGATGACATCATGCATGACGTTCACACAATTCACACAGTTCACACAATTCATCAGACCCCAATTGGAAGGGATGGTTAGTTTTATCAACACAAATAGGTGTCAGACAAGATTCAAGGGTACCATCAAAGGGTTTAGTGTCCATAGGCCTGACTTACGCTATTTACAACAAGAACATCCGGGGGTGGTGACATCATACAGTGTTGGGAAGTTATGCCTAGATTGGCTAAGAACCTTAACACTATTTCAGATAAAAGAACACTTGTCCTTACTCTCAGAAGACATGGATCTAAGGGATTTTTTGCTAGGTACCATGCCGTAAACGCTTCTTATAAGCTATCTATAATACATTTGGAAAATCTCTCAACAGGTAGCTGCAGAAAGATTGCGTGAAATTGACAAAGTTAACATAGAAAAGGCTTTGGCTGTGGTTGACAACGGTATGACCACATTGACATCCAGGATTTATTCACTAGGCAACATTGTGTCTTCTGCAATAGATATAATGGAACAGGATCTGTTCATATTACAACATGGACAATCACAGTTACGATCTATTCTATTGTTAAGTTGGACGCTACAATCATGCGCTCTGGTCATGTGCCCTGGCGATATATTAACAGTACGTCTCTATTCTCTGCATATGGTCTATCAGATTAAGCACCTTTCAGACAGTCTTCGGAGTGATTACAGCTTTTATACACTACGTATTTGGAAGCATTTTTTGAGGGCTTCCGCTAATCCTGCTACTGGTAGTGGGAATCCTGATTTTAATTTTTCTGCTACGCAATAGACATCCCAGTCACCATAGAAATGGAAAAAATGCTCTTGGAGCGACGTTACTGTGACCTCATGGTACTCCATCTGGGCACACCTCGACTTAAGAAGCTAAGCGAGTCTTGGTTACTATCATTCCGACCAGTCTGGATCGACTGTGTTTTGCCTGTTCTCCGCTGCTTGTTCTGCGGAAAAGAATGCGTGTTGGATCTCTGTCTAACACTTCCATCGGTTGCGCCACCGGGCGTGGATGTATTTCTGGACCCGTTAATGGCCTACGGAGTGCAGTGTCCTCAGCGTATTCCCATGTTGATGTCAGCATTCTTATAGCCACCATGGGATGCTTCAGCTCCTGTTGGATTGGATACTGGCTCTACTACAGACACACAGGCTTTGGATGTTTCCAATGCTTCCCCAGCATCAGCTGTGGGAACTGAAGAAGATCATCTTTGCTCGATTGACCTTATCTGTGAGGTGTTACAGGGACCATCGTCTGCGAAGGCAAGCAGCAGTGATGTTGCGACTCCCACACAGGACACATAAACATTTGGCTCTCCCTGTGCTGCGAAGAATTTGGCCTTTTTCCAAAACAACCAAAATTGGAATTTTTAAACAAAATCTTTTTTCTTCTTCTTCACTCTTGCTGAGCACCATGGCTTTCAGATGCTCTCAAGTGTCCAATCGTTATATATGAACATATTTTAAAGGACTTATAGAGTTTTCTTTTATATATAAAGGACTTACAGCATTTTTTAGACATTGTTTATAAACTTTTAGGGCCCGATTCACAGAACTAACTTAAGACATAATCCTAAACTTACTACCATTTTGGTATTCACAGAAGGCACTTACTCATTTTGGTATTCACAGAAGGCACTTACTTACTCATTTTGAGTAACTTACTCATTTTGAGTAACTTACTCATTTGTGTAACTTACTCATTTTGGTATTCACAGAAGGCACTTACTCATTGATGAGTAAGTGCCTTCTGTGAATACCAAAATGAGTAAGTTACACAAAATGAGTAAGTTACTCAAAATGAGTAAGTTACTCATTTTGGTATTCACAGAAGGCACTTACTCATCAAAGAGTAAGTGCCTTCTGTGAATACCAAAATGAGTAAGTTACACAAAATGAGTAAGTTACTCAAAATGAGTAAGTAAGTGATTCTGTGTATACCAAAATGAGTAAGTGCCTTCTGTGAATACCAAAATGGTAGTAAGTTTAGGATTTTGTCTTAAGTTAGTTCTGTGAGTCTGGTCGGATGAGGAGTGGGTGTTATGATTTGTAATGTCCCCCAATATAGGCTTCGGTAGCCACCTAACCTTTCACCTACATTTACTGTGCTATTATACTACATACCAGGTATGTGATGACCTTTTACTTAGTTAGGTGCTGCATAAATTTCGTGTGGTTTTCTCAGAAAACTAGTTTTATTATGCATGAGGATTCTCAGAATCACAGTGGGATTACCATCTTCTGCATAATAATTATGTATAAGGGTCATCCCTTTCGTCATCCTCGGCCGACATGACACAGCAAGGTAGAACGCCTGAGAGTATCTTTTGCGTTTATAAGCACCATATCTTTGCTGGGGCGGAGAGAGGAGAAAGACTTCCATGCTGACACACTGACGCGAGACGCTGAGGTTCCTGCATGCAGACACTCCAGCACGCAGTGGTCTGACATCCCTTGCGGGGTGTCCGTTTGAGACCAAGACGGGGTCCTTCATTCTCTCACACCAGGTAATGGGGTTGGTTCTTTCCTAGGAGGATTCTTGGCTATACACCTACATACATGCTAGGTACATTTAGGTACATCTAGTTAGGGTTAGCATCGTAGGAGTATGTTTTTTTACTATCATGTATCTATATACCTGCGTATATCTATTATTTTAGCACTATGGTAGAAATCCACCATCCATTTACCCTGTTGGTGCTTACCCTCGTTTATATCTGTTTCTGTCTTATGGTTGTTACAGCATACATATTTTACACTAGAATGACGCTGGCTCAATAAATGCTTATTGAAAACGTCCCCATTGTCTATTCTGTGTATCTCTCTGAGACAAAGTGAGCACGAGTGGCTGAGCGAAAAGTACTGCACTGTTTCCATGATCCCTGAGGGGTCAGGGTTGTCAGGTTCGATAATTGCCCGAAACTATTTTCTCCTTGGTAAGAGGAGTTCATGGTAGCACTGGGAGCTAGCTGGTATACAGGCGAACATATCCGGTGGGGTGTCTGGAATCAGTCTGGACACCTATCCCACAGTTTATGTTGTCTAAACGTGCAGATCCTATATACATTTATAGGAACTACATGGCAGTGTTCGGTGGGCAAGGAAGTCAATGAGCCAATGTAGCGCCCTGCCATATAGCCCTGCCTCGTGAAGCCTGCCGGTAAGAATAGAGTGGGAGAACATCCGTGTCAACTGCTGCTGATAAATCCAACAATACCAACATGACTGGAGTTCTAACATCAAGGGAGAGCCTGATGTTATCTGACACAGCCAATAGTGCGGACTCAGTGCTGTGAAGCTCTCTAAAGGCCAATTGTGAGATATCCAAGATGAGGTTAGCTTCAAGAAAGGCCGAAAGTTGTTTGTTAAGAAATGTTTCAAAAGGTTTTGCAAGTAAAGGTAATAGTGAAATTGGTCTATAGTTGGAAAGAACTGTTGGATCAGCAGTAGATTTTTTCAGCAACAGGGACACTAATGCATCCTTCCAGTCCCTGGGCACTTTAGCAGTAGTCAGTGAGAGGCTGAATAAATCTGTGATCCTGGGAGGCAGGCATACCGCTAGACTAGCCATTGTCTTAGGAGGGCAGAGGTCCTGCGGAGAACCGGACTTGGCGTGGAGAAGCAATTCCAACACCTGGTCTTCCAAACAAAGTTTGAAGTCACACAGGCTACCCATACCTGAGGGATGTAGAAGATTAAGATCAAACTCATTCTCAGACAAGTTAGGAATAACAGGGAAATTACTATGAATTGTCTCGATTTTGTTTTTTAAAAAGTCAGCTAACTCATTGCACAGCTCTTGTGAGGCCTCAATAGTAGGATCGCACAACTGGGGATTCATGAAGCTATTCAGCGTTTTATATAGCTCTTTGGTGTAGTTTACGGCATTAGCAATTGTAGTGGCCAAGTATTTGTTCCGCACTGCCCTAATCATATTATGATAAACTCTAAGCCTAAAGCGATAGTCTGCTTTATCCTTGGGGGATTTGGTAAGACGCCATCTATGCTCAAGGCGTTTACAGGCCGATTTCTCTTGACACAAAGGGGCATATTTACAAGGACTTAATGCCGCCGTAGCATCAATTTTTTTACGTTACGGCTCCTTTTATTTATTGCCTAATCTGCAAGTTGCCCCTAACTGCAGTTAGCGGCACTTTTCCAGCTTAAACATGAATTTTCAAGATCGCCATTTCTGTTAGCGGGACTGAACGAAAATGAGATGCGCCATGGTTTTGTGGAGTTGATTGATGTTGTGCAGGAAGGGACACCAGCCTGCACAAAACCTATCAATCCAGGGTATTTCCTCTTCCTCCTTGTGGTGTGCGATGACGGCGGATTTGAAGGTTGTGTGAGCTTCAGGGGTATTGTTGTGGCTCAATCTCTTCTCAACACGTCTGTTGGTGAGTCTGGACTAGTGGAGGGCAGGAGTGAACCAGTTGGCCTTCTTGGAGTGTTGTTTGCCTGATATTTTCTTGAGGGGTGCCAGGGTGTCGGCGCAGTTGGAGATCCATCGGTGGAGGTTGCGTGCTGCAGTGTTGGTGTCTGTAAGCGTTGGCGGAGTGGTGGTGCTGAGGGAGTTGATGAGAAGTTATTTGGTGGCTTTGATTTAGCTGCGACGGGGGCGGTGATGGCGGTGGTGTATGGTGGGGGTGGTGAAGGCGTGATGTATACAATGATGGTCGGTCCAGGAGAGTTCAGTGGTGTGGCTGTATTTGAAGTTCCCGCTGGCGGAGAAGATGGGCTCGAGCGTGTGTCCGGCTATGTGATGTGGGTTGGTGCGGTGACTAGTTGCTTGAGTCTGATGTTGGCGAGGTTCCCCCGGAGGGGGTTGGTGTTCTGGTCACTGGGGTTGTCCTGGTGGAACTTGAGGTCTCTGAGTAGGATGTTGTCGGTGGATGGGAGAGGCTGGGTTGCGATGAGGTCTGCAATGACATCGGTAAATTGGGGTTTATGGGCGGGGGGCCTGTAGACGAGGGTGCCGTGGAGGGTGGTGTTGGGGTTGGTCCAGATCTGGAAGAGGAGGTGTTCCATGGTCGCCGTTGGGCCATTAGAGTGCGTGGTCAGTCGGAGTGTGCTTTTGTAGATGATGGCAATGCCTCCTTCTGGACGGTCGGGGTGGTCCTTGCGGGTGATTTTGTAGCCATCGGGGATGGCAATGTCATGTCCGGTGCAGAGGTTGGTCCAGGTTTCCGTGAAGAAGATGTCTGAAGAGGTGGCGTCGAGGAGGTCCCAGATTTCTGTGGCGTATTTATGGAGGGACCGCACGTTGAGGAGGATGCAGTTGAGCCAGTCGAGTGCACTGTTGGTCGGCTGGGTGGCAAGAGGCGCTGGTGTGTTGATGTGGCAGAAGGTGTGTTTGCAGTTTCGGCAGGCGCAGGGTGCAAGGGTATTCTTCGGTGATGCTAGATGGCGGGCGGCGTGGCATCCAGGGTTGAGGGCGAGGAGGGTGCTGGCGTTGTAGTGGTGGAGTGTCCGAGAGGCAGAGTCCCTGGTGCTGGGTGCAGTACAGGGGCAGACGGATGCAGATGGGCTTGCCTTCGGCGCACCAGTGGCACGCCCGATGTGCATGGCCGCACAGAGTCTGCCATTAAGTAGTGCTGCGGGGGGCTGGACGGCTGGGAGGCAGGAAACACGGGATAGGACACTGGAGGGGGCGGGGACACAGGGGATCGCAGCAGCAACGAGGGAGAGGACAGGGAAAAAGGAACTGAAAAAATGCACAGGAAAAACAAAGCCAAACAAAGTAAAGATAAACAAAAACAAAGGTAGAAAAGCAGTGGAGAAGAGCCAAAAGATGGACAGCAGAAAAGAGGGATAGGAGGGCAGTCAAGCTGCAGAGCAGTGATGCACTACCACTGGACCACCAGGGATGAGGCGCAGGCAGGAGCCTGCGGGTGGAGGAGGGACTCAAACACCTGACCTCCAGGTCAGAGGAACCAGCAGCAGCAGATGGGGACAGCAGCAGCAGCAACCAGACAGCGCAGCGCTGTGGGAAGAGGAAGTCCACTAGGGGGTAGTCCCACATACACCCAAAAGCAAACTAACAGGGAGCAAGGAAAGGCAGCACCACCCACTTGCCTCTTCCGATCTAACAGTGGTGACCGGATTCCGGATTCCCCTTTTCCGATATCAGCGACTTAAGCCAGTTAGTGGAGTCCCCCACCAGTCTTGTGCGGTGCCCTGGGTGATGTAGGTCAGCCAGAGCGCAGGGATTGCTCAGGGCATGGTGTGTGTTACCCACAGGTGCTAGGCCTGGGCCTGACTTGACCCCCGGGCCTCCTCCTCTACACATACCACCTTCTCCTCACCTGGACATTGACACCGGGGCTCAATGCGCTGCACTCTCTCCAAATCTGTGACTCAGCCAGCAGAAGCCTCAGCCAGGCGGGAGTTCACAAGCCTGGGTACAGCTGGGGAACCTCCTGATGCAGGTGATGCAACAGGGCCCCCTTAGGAGTGAAGTTGCACCGCTCCTACCACACAAGTTTGGTGCAGCTCAGGGGCCTCACCCTCCACAGCATCCGGCCAGTGCAACATCCCCCGGCCTGTGATTTAGAAATGTGCGGCCCACCATTGGTAATCTCCTCCGTGCACCCCGGTGCAGTGTTGGCGCATGGTATGCGATGCAGACCTCCCTACGTTGGTGCGCAGGAGCGCCTCTACCGTTCACAGCTCCAAGGGGCACCAGTCGGTCTTCTCACACAGGTCAGCAAAGTGTCTCCATGCAACCTGCCAGATTTCACCACCAGGTAAGGGTGATCGCCAATGCCTCAATGTCTACCGCTATGGCCCAGCAGCTCCACAGCACCTCTGCCTCCCACTTCGGGTCACAGACGCAGGCCAACGCAGCCTCCGGTCCCTGGGGACTGTCCATGCTTTCAAGGTTTTGGCTGCCATGGTGCTGCAAGGAGGGCGCTATGAAAAGTGATGCATTACTGGTTTTTCCCAGCGATGCGCCTCTTTTCATAAATGTAGCGCTGAATCTGCATTTCTTCTTCCTCTGGGACTCTGGCTAGTCATCCTGGCTGTTGGGGAGTTTGGGGGGGTTATTGATCTGTGCTGCACTTGGCCCTGGCTGCTCCAGTCTGCATTCCATTGTTTTTATTTTATTTTTTTCATTGGAGGTGGACTTATAGGCTATTTTTGCCTCTAGAGACAAAAAAAGTGACATTGGGCTGAATAACATGAGTTTTTTTACACTAATTGACCTTTCGTCACTTTTCTCTCGCTAACGTAAACATTTTTATTGCCTTGACTCTAGTGTTAGCGGCAGTTTTCACCACGGCTAGCTGATACTATCGCCATGTAGTGACGTATTGTAAATACATCGCTAACAGGGCGATAGTTTTCAGTGATAAGCCCCGATAAGAAAACTGCAGCTAACTAATGCTAACGCTAGTTAGCAGCAGTTCTTGGATATATACCCCAAAGTATCCAAGAACCAAGGAGCTGGACTTCTAGAAGAGGCAAATGAACATTTTTTTAAAGGTGCAATCCGATTAAAAAAGCTTGTCAGAGAGTCATGGTAGACAGACAAAGCTGTGTCCACATCCAAGTGAGATAGAGGCAGGGGGCCAAAGCTGGCCTCCTTTAAGGCGGCATGGGTAACTGTTTTCCAGTTGCGTCGAAATCTAGACTCAGTTTTCTTAGGATTTCCATGAACAGTTTTACGCAAGATTGAAACACTGATTAAGTAATGATCTGACCAGGTAACAGGAAAAGGTGAGTCAAAAGAGACTTCATTAACATTAGTAAAGATAAGATCCAACGTGTGTCCTGCCCTATGTTTGGGGCCGGACACTATGGGGCTTATTTCCAAGCCCCTTGGTCCGCCAGTGCATCACTTTTAATATGGGAAAAAGTGACGTACCAGCGGCGCAAGGGGTTTTATAAATAAGCCCCTCTCTATTTAAGCCCAGTGATTCCAGTAATCTCCTAAAAGTTAAATCACACCTGGATCATCGCTGCTTTTGCAATGATAATTAAACTCACCCAATAAAATAAACTTTGCAGAGGCCAAGACACAGGGTGCAATGAGATCCATTAGAGCCTGAGTGAACTCCTTTTTCGTCCCTGGAGGACGGTATAATAGCACCTCTTTCCAAGTTTTAGTGGCAGCTAAGACTATCTTAAAAATGTATATCTCTAACCAGCCAGTGCAAAGCTCAGCGCGAGCACCCATGAGACCTGCTCTGTGCAGAGAAGTCGGGCTGCCCACGGCCCACGCGGTAGCACCCAGTGCCATAGGCTTTCTCTCCTGCTGGGTTCTCTCAGTTTTCGGAGCAGCTCCGAGGCGGCGAAGATGCTATAGGTTGACTTTACCCAGCGGGGAGGGGACATCCTTTATTCAGCTCCCAACTGGAGCCAGCAAGGGCACAACGTCATCCACTGTATCCTCAGCTGTCCTCAGTGGTGAGTCAGGAGCAGTTCCCCCGCAGTGAGGGTCCAACCTGCTGAACGTAGTCTCAGTCTCTCCTTTGGGTAGCTGCCCGAATAATTTAGAAACGTTGGTACCACTGTGTGGGATTATGGGATAATACGGGAGCAGACTACTCCATCACAGGCACACCTGCCTAGACGATTGCACGTCTCAACACTTCTCAAAGTAGCAACTCTACTTGTGGCCCCTTCGGGCATACAGGTCACTGCAGTACGGTGGTATGGGCTTAGCAATACCCATGCTGCACTCAACACACAGCTCAGTCCACAGTGGCCCTCTCCTGGCATACGGGGGTCGCTGAGCTGACATTGCACACAGGCAACAGTCCGATTGGTGCAAAGCCAAATCCTCACACCTCACACATGCAGTCCTCACAGTGGGGATTCCAACTTTACCTTGCTCCCTCCAAAGCTCTCTGCTTCTCACAGGGCACATTGGTCTTGGCAAGCAGGCAGGTGCTGGTGCTCCAGGCTCTAGTGCAGGTGGTCTTGGGTTCCCTGGCTGATGTCCTCTCACCCAGCAGGGAGACTAGCAGGCCTTTGCCCCCAGTTCAGGTCACAGGCAGGCATCTTGCAGAGCTTCCCAGTGGCGGCTGGTGACATGAAAGTGGTGGGTCATAAAAGTGCGGGATGAGTGCCCTGTGGTGAGCGAGCCCAACCATCATAAAGGGGGATGGGAGGGTTCTCCCCTCTGGGAAAATTTTGAAAAAAGAGTTGGCAAATTGTGGATTTTCAAGCAAATTTGAGAAAGCACGAAAGTTAATAAAGCAATTGTGAAAGTGTAGTTATGACATCAATAAAGAGATTTCATATGATAATTACATAGGAACCCGCTTATTCAGTATAACCAGAGAACTTCACTACACAACCCCCAAACACTCAACACACCTACTCAGTGTAAGCATGGTATTTTCATTTACTTTTGCTTTCTCAATATTTTGGCAACTGTGTACCTCCTTCACACACAGTTGCACAGAATCACAATTGCAACTGGAATAAGTGACCAATGCTCTGTTTGTTCAGCAGAGAGACCAAGGATTGGGTGACCAAGTATTCTGAACACCTTTTTGACCCACTGACAGGCACTGTGAGAAATTTGCACTGCCTTCGGTCTTTGCTCTTGAGCTCTCAATTGTGGCCCGTTAAAAATGCCTGAAGGTGACTCAGTTCAAAGTATGCACTGTTTAAGAGAAGTATGCTACACAAAAAATACAGAAATACAACATCCTAGAAATAGTGAGCAGTCTTAAGGAATACAAGATTAAGTAAAGCATGTGAAATATAAACAGGAACTAAATCGTTGACATAGGATACCTTAATGTTTTCTACATTCTTTTTTCATAAATCGATCAGTTTTATTTGCCAGTTGTGGATGGGTGGATTGGTGGATGCATGCATGCAGGTATATATGTATGTATGTATTTATGATTGGTGATGTGGATGGACGGATTGATGGATGGATGGGTGGGTGGGTGAGTGGATGAATGTGTTTGAGGAGGATGAATTGATGAATGGGGAAATGTGCTGATGGGTGAATGAATGGACGTGTGGGTTATGGGTGGATGGATGAGGTTGTGGGGTGAATCGACAGATGCAGGAAGGAAGGGGTGGGTGGGTGGATGGATGTATGGATAGATAAATTGGATAGAAGAACAGATGGTGTTGTGGAAGGATCGATAACTTGGTAAATGGAAATTTGACATACGGATTGATGAGTGAATGGATGGTCAAACGAATACTTTTGGTGGCAAGATGGATGGACAGGATGATTGAAGAGGTGGATTCATGGATGGGAGGATGGATAGATTATTGATGGGAGGTTGAATGGATGGATATGTACATTGTAGGATGGGTGCCTAAAACACTTCTTTAGTACAATGCACAGTGCCAGCAGCAGTGGACAGCGATTGTGAAAACTTGTACCATGTATCTAGCTATAATCGTCTTTAAACTGATTGGATGTTAAATTGGGGTCTGTTAGGTGTATGATTGCACTGCAGAAGGGACCATGAAGTGGTTTCACTCTGTAAGTGACTCCCACCTTCAACCAGTGACCCACCATCCATCACAGCGAGTCAGTGCAAGGCATTGGCTGCATTATTTAAGTTGAATACACACTTTAAGAGTATGTGTCGGTGGAAGGGCAAGACGGCCTCTGAGCTGTCAACGGACCGGCTTGGCCTGTTCAGGCCCTAGTCAAACGCCCAAGGACCGACTGGGTAAATGTTGTGACCTCCCACGCAAATACCAGTCACTCTCAAAGAGGAAACACACCTGCTTTGACACAGGCAAACCTACACACACTCATGCTATCCTAGACAGCAGCTAAACCCAGGGTATATGGAATGTGTGCTGAGACTTGTGACCTTAGGCAAGTGCACACGCAAATATGCATGCATACTAACACGCGATACTAACACACAGTAATGTGCACACACACAAAGAGTAACACACACACACAGACTCTATTCTAGATAGCATCTACACACAGAGGTATACAGAATGTATGCTGAGACTCGTGACCTTAGGCAGACGCGCACTCAAATAAACACGCATACCAACATACACATACTAACACACACTCACAGCAATACACGCACACACAACAGCAACACACACACTCACTAACACACAGACACACACACAAACACGCACTCACACACGCACACACAGACTCTCTGTCACAGATATATTGCCCTTGCAGAAGGATATACACATGTTTGATATAAGAATGGGACACAGTACACAGTCTACATCACACCTAAACCAAAAACCCACACTCAATTTCATGTACTGTCTTTCACCCATAGATGGGGCATTTCACAAACACATGTTCAGTTTAGGGGCACCAACACCTTAATTTACGAGTGTAAAACCATATTTTAATTCATAAAGCATGAATTTATACTATGGTAGTGCTAGCACGTAATATTACGCTAGCAAATATGCTCCAAGTATGTCCTGCAACTGCTCATGGACAAAAATGCATACCTGAGTTAGAAAAAACAGACACAGTTGTGTAGTTTGTGTGCATTTGCCAACTCAGTGTATGCGCATTCCCACAGTATATATGGCTGAAGAGGTGTTCCTGTGAAAGGCAGAAAGAAGTGTGTGTCCAGGGTGGGAGCAGGGAGGGAACACCCCAAAATCCCAGGGCTCTAAGGTAAGGGCTTGGTACATAGGAAAAAAATATTTTATGGTGAAATAAGTACATTTAAAAGAAACTAAAAAGTTACTAAGTTAATTGCATTCAAATGGCACATTTAGGCATGCTAAAATGCTTTCACATTGGAGTAACCTGGAATGCACATCATTATCCCAGAACAACCCCTGGGTAATTGTGACAGTCCTAGAATCTTCTATAAACTCAAGAAAAGTCAGACATTTTTCTAAATGTCTACAGGAGTAGCATAATTTCCTGCTTTTTTTATGAACAGAGCCTGTGGCATTCTTGAACTAGAACACATAACTGGGGTGAGAGATTTAAAGCACAGAAGCCCAGGTTCAATAAGTAAAGTTTGTAATGTATGCACTGCAGACAAACTGTATTAAACCAACTACTGAGACCGCTTCTGTACTCACACCTCCCAATAATGACTTACTGTCCATCAGAGTTTCCTCCACTGGAGGCCATGTCTCCCTCCAAGGAGTGCACGGTAGTTGTACTGGGATAGCAGCATTTCTGAGCTGTGAGCAGGCCCTCCGCCGAGATGTCAAGGAGGGAGGGGCTGGTGCTCAGCCATGTTTTCATCAACTGCCCAGCCGCGGCCCGTGCAGGTAAGAGCGGTGGGGCGGTCGGGACATGCGGGGGGATGATTTCGACAGACAATAAATAATTAATTTTCCCTCGTCAACGTCTGTCGAAATTCCCACTCACCCGACCCCACCGCTCTTTCCTGTACGGGCCACAGCTGCAACTGCTACATATGTCAGCGTGTGGGCCCCACATAATGTCACAGCTCCCACTGATCGAGCTGTGAGTGAGTGAACTCAAGTGGAGTGTTAATGAAGTGTGAATTAATGGTGCTTGCAGGCCTGCACTTTGACACCGCCTTTGAGGACTACCGTTCAGAAGTGAGAAGCGGGAAGAACATTGGTGACTTCGAGCTGCCTCCGGGCATTCATGGAAATTCTGCTGAACTCAGCAATTCCCAGTTCTACTCCTCCACATTTTCCAAGCCAATCTAAACGCTGCTCCCTTGCTATTTATGCTAGTAAGTAGCACAAGAGCAGTGCGAGGACTGGCTTGGTCGGGCGCAGACAGTGCTCCTTAGGAGACTTAGAGGCAATGGCTTGAATTCTCCGGGCTCCTAACATTACACTGGTAGGAGAGGGTTTAAGTGTATATGTCAGGCTGCACACAGCAAGGCACCCATCCAACTTGACATGAGTACTACACTACAAAGCCTAGCTCAACTTATGTGTCAATTATTCAATAAAGCTCCACTCCCACCCACGTCTGCCTGCCCTCACTCACTCATGGAAAAAGGCAAACTCTGCCCAGGACATGCCGTAATAAAAGCAGTGCGCTGGCACTATGGCTGGAAATGGAATCAATCAGAACACTTAATTTGGGGTCCAGGGTCAACAAAACAAACAGGGGGGGGCAACACCCCCATACCCTTATAAAGAAATCGCCCCTGGAGCTTTCCCTTCTCACACTGTGTTATATTCCCGAGTTATGCCCATGTAGCGAGGCAGCTTTTTCCTTACATTGTCCTAGAAAATAACATTTCAACGGAGACCTTTTGTACACACTTGCATGCACGACAATGTTGGATTTGTTTCTCTGAAACCACTTTGTTTATACATCCAGGTTCGCACAACATTATCACGATGCCCTGAATATCATGTACTAGGCCTCTCTATGCACTAGGTACAAAAGTCGTCCTATCTTCATCCATGGGGCGACAGCGCTATCTACGTATCAATAACATCCCTAATCTAGCGCGCACATCGAGAAGACAGCTTTTTATTATAAATAATAGGCATCCCGATAGATTAGTATAGGAGGTACTTCTGCTGACACCGAAGATCCCTGCATTCTGAGAAATCACCATGCACCGGTCTGACATTCCATGAGGGGTGTCCAACTCAAGAAGAAGACGGGGTCCTTCACTCTCTCCCATCAGGTAATGGGGTTGGATTGTCCCTAGGGGGGATTCTTGGCTCTACACCTTCACACACTCTAGGTACACTTAGAGTAGGGTTTGCATCATAGGAGTACGTTAGATTACCATATTGCATAGTGTCTGCATATATTCATTGCTTCAGCACCATGGTGGAAATGTATCTACTGTTTACTCTTTTGGTGCTTGTAATCTCCTTTATTTGCTTCGGTCTCCTAATCATTGCAGCACACGTATTTTATGCAAGAATAATGTTGGTTCAATAATATTATTGAAAATGTCCCACTGTGTATTCTCTGTATATTTCTCTGAGAACAAGAGAGCATGAGTGACTGAGCGAAAGGTTCTATACTGTTTCAACGGTTCCTGAGGAATCAGGGTTGTGATGTTTAGTGGTTGCCAGAAACTGTTTGCTCCCTGGTAAGTTAGGAGGGCTTACAGTGGTTCTTTGAGCTAGCTGGTCTATAGGGCAACATATCCTGCGGGGGTGTCCGGAATCAGTCGTGACACCAAGCCCTTAGTTTATGTTGTCCAAACAATGTGCAATGTGCGGATTAGTAAGAACTACACAACATGGCACCACCAACGTTGGTTAGGCACTTATTTAATGGTCAAATCTGAGTAGTTCAGTCATGCTTTCTCAGAGACCCCTACTCACATTTAACCGGAGATGTCCGTTGTGGGAGAAGGGAATCCGCCTCGGCTGAGTAGGAACATCCTATGTATTGGCTGTGGGTTTAATCAAGCTTGAAGCATTAAAAGAATATTCCCATATTGTACTAACAGAATCTCAATAAATTCATTTTAATAAAAAAAATTGTTTTCACTTTTACAATGTCCGAACATGGAGACGGCGTTGAAGTACAAGAAGCTACTCTAAATATTTTAGAAAATTGTAGACCGGCAGTTACTATGAAATTATTACAACATGGCCTCCCGACAACAGGTGGAGATGATACCTTCATGGTTGAGGTACACTAAGCATTCAGGACAGAGGTACTTTATTCTTGGGTTACATTCCCAGCTGCAGACACACGCACAAAACTGTTTCACACTTACATTGAAGATGAGACACCAGATGAATACTTTCCATACATGGACATAGAAGTCCTGTTAACTTACCAAGAGCTCATAAATTGGTTTAAAGGCACCCTCTCCCACACCGTAGAAAACGTGAGACTTGGTCCGCTCAGTAGAGAAGGAGCGACCTGGCCGGTCTTAGCTTCGTTTACACCACACCCCGACATTCACAGGTTAGGAGCAGCAGAAATGCGCACACTATAAGAAAATTTTGTGAAAATGTACAGAAATCTTACACAGTACATAATGCGAAAACTTATAGTTCAACTTGTGAGTGCTGCTCAGGCTGCACAACCCCATCTGACTGCTTGACAGATAACAACATTTTGGGCCTCAACCTCCCATTATTATAGTCCATTTCCAGACACCAAAATGTAATTTAGATTCTAAGTATTTGGCGTTTTATGTTGGGGTTCTGCTTCTTTTGGAGTGCACACTTCTCTTTTTCTTCTTTCATCATGAAAGACTGCCTGTCACAGCAGGCATGACTCCGAAGCTGCTTGGCCCACAACACAATTCATGGGAGTGACTAGAGTTCATACCTGGATGTCAGCCACAGTGATATGTGCATCAAAAGGTTAATCCCAGAACCCCAGCCCTACTCTTTTTGACTCACTTATCAGCCCCCTCTCCTTTTCTGAGAAATGTCCAGGCCTCGTCCTTGTGACCTATCACTGAATTAAAGAGCAACCTTTTGAAATGTAGAGGAGGAGTCTCTTCCTCCTTATCTCCAGTGTGTGTCCCACCAAGCTAACAAGAATACACTAATACACAAATCTGTCTGGGGGGATTCTTCTACTCCTCATGGCTTCACCAGGGAGGTTAGGCCTGGGCTTCCCAAAATGAACCTAGGATCCTCCATATAATGTACCATTGCAGGCGCACTTACTCAGGGTACATTCACAGCACACTTACTGTCCAGCACTGTTACATCCATGCATTGTACCATTCCAAGTACACATTTATTCAGTATGCACGCACTGCGTGCACAATTCAACACCAAAGCTTTTCTATATTTAACTGGAGTGTGCTATTTACAAACGCACACACTGCCAGCACACAAACTCACCAGGCTGCATAACACTTCACCATTCATGTATTGTACTTTATGCAATCACATATACACCCAGCACGTGCTTTCATTGCACACGCACTGCACTGAACTGCACTACATCTCTTATGGAATATATTCCTCACAGGCATATATACATCCAGTACTTGCACTAGCCACACATGCACTGCATAGTACTGCTCTATCCCTGTACTGTACCCTTCCCGGGCACACATACATCCAGTGCAGTCACTACTCCTGTGCTGCGCAGCACTCCACATCTACGTGATGTAGTGCGAGGAGTGAGTTAATCACACAGCAGCAGAACTTTTAAAAATGTGAGTGAGCCTGTAGGCCTCACTCTAGTGACACAGAGTAAAAAGGTTCTATTCACCACGACTGATCACTACACGGTATGCTGCCACCACTGCCCTTAACTCATGGTGAAGGCGGTAGCCTTCCACCACTATGAGAGTAGCGCTCTGGGAGCCCCTCCTGGTCAAACAAAACCGCAATCCGTGATGCAGGCCTATGTCATGATGAATATGCAATATCCGTGTTTGCCTACAGCAACAGCATTGGGGATCCTAACAACAGTACATTTAGGTACTCAGGGCAGGTGTACACTTCTCTTACCATGCAGAGGACTTTTCCGTCCCAACACCTCCATATTTTTTCCACAATATTTTGGCCCCATGGTATTTTTGTCCTCGTTATTTTTTCCATACAACCTCTACATGCAGAAAAAACATCTTCAGCACTTCCTTAGTAGGTGGAAGGTCACTTATAGGGGCTTATTTACAAGCCCCTTGTACGTCATTTTTTCCCATATTAAAAGTGACGCACTGACGGCGCAAGGGGCTTGTAAATAAGCCCAATCGTCTTTCGTCTTTGGACACGCAACATGAATGCATTTACTGAGCTAGCAGCTTAATGACGCAGGACCATCGTCCTGGGTACCGATGTACGCATGTAAGAGGCTATTCTTAAGACAAATCAAGTTATTTTACGATGAAGGTGAGATTAATGGGCACATCACCAGTAAACACAAAAGGAACATTAAATACATTCTGGGCCCATAAATTAAATTCCATCCCATCTGCCAGACTTTTCATGTGTCCCACATCGCCACAGAAGCCCACCAGTAGATAACCATTACAAAAAAAAAGGCTTGTTTTCTTGTCAAATAACTTCTGAGTCTTAGGCCATAAATCCACTCTCTTTAAAATGCGCAATAAATGTGTGACCTGCCCACGATTAATTTTAATTAACTGGTGTCATTAATTCAATCTCTAAAACAAAATCTGTCTTGTGCTAAGTAGAGATGCTAATTAATTAAATAACACAATTTGCTATAAAACCACACCCTGTCGTAATTTACTTAGCACTTTAAAAATGATATAAAGTGTAAATAATTAATTTCAATTAAACAAGATATTAAAATCAGATGAATTATCTGTCAGCGTTGCTTAATTAAAACCCTCAGTACTTTCTCACCCAGATGGCTGGCTCGGATAGTAAACCTTGAATAATAAGCCATGAATTTCCTCCTTTGTATTTCCCTCCAAAAACAACGAAAATACAAGCATTGTCAAAGCCAATATAACTGGCTTTTATGTGCTATCTCATGTACACACACGAGTGCACAAAGCTTAGGGGATACTCCCAGCCTTCATATTTTTGTAGCCTGTGGGATTTCCTTTCTAGCACAGTCGGAGATGTATAAAATCACCCAATTATTATCAAAAAAAACTTCCGCTAACGGAAACACGGACTTATTGACTTTGTTGATGATTGGCTTGGCACGTGAAAAGAGAACGGTTGATATTTTCAAAATAAAACTTCACTAGCTCTCTGACTTACTAAGACCAGTAACTCAGCTCTGAGTTCTAAAGAAGCTGCTTTATATTTATCCTACACTCACGCAGAAGTGACCTGCGCGCGCTTCACTTCTAATGGCATACCACTTAACATGCTCTGACACGTGCGCACCATTCGCCCTACACTCACACTGGCACCCAGACAGGCACACTGCCCGCTCTGCACTCACAGAGGCACACCACTCACTCTGAGCTCACACTGGCACGGAGCTCGCTCTGCACTCACAGGCACACCACTCACCCTGAGCTCACAGAGGCAGACCACTCACCCTGAGCTCACAGAGGCACACCACTCACCCTGAGCTCACAAAGGCACATCACTCACACTGCACCGCAGAGGCGCACCACAGACCCTACTCTCACACTACATTTACAGAAGCTGATCCCTTAGTTACACAGGTCGATGTATGCAAATGCCTGGTCTTACATATGCACAATCGCTCAGCTGGACGAAGAAAGAAAAGAGGAAAGAACACGGAAACAACTAAGAGAAAGGAACAGTAAAAAGCTAACAGGTTAGGAATAGGGATAGCATACATATCAACACTTTGGAACCGGAAAAGATAGGGAAATAAGATCGGTGGAATTTATTTTCCCCATTGACTAACATTGAAGCAGAAACTTTTTTAGGCAGGAGACAACTAAAATAAAGCCATTATCAGCTTTAAAAATCGGGAATCTCCCGCCTGAATTGGGTCTCTTTGCATGTAGGGATAGAGAGAGAGAAAGTGAAAGGAAAGGGAGGACAGGAAAGAGAAAATAGATGGCAGTAGAAAAGAGGAAGAGAGAGGAGGAAAGGGAGAAAGAATGAGGAAAAGAAAGAAAGAGGGGGGTCAGAAAGTTAAAGGGTGAAAATAAGCTGAGCATGGGGAAGCAGAGCAAAGAGATGTGGCCAAGAGTGTGGGTGAGTGAGAACCATCGAAATGAAAATGTGAAGGGAATTAAAAAGAGGACGGGATCTTGCAAGACAACGACAGAAAGCAAAGAAAAAGAGAGACAAGGAGTGAAAGAGAGTAACATAGAGAAAGATTGGGATGTGAGGTAGTGTGAAGTTATTCTTGGAAATCCAAGCCAGTTTTTTGTATTGATCTATAAGATCCGCACACCTGTTCTTTGTACTCGGAGGTGTTTCCGTTTTTATGGGAGTCAAGGCCGTCTCTGCACCCACATGTTTTAGGTGAGCTCGGAAGGAACCCAGGATGCAGTCTGGTGAGAGGACAGGGGAGAGTGCACTCCTGCTGGCAAACTCCTGCTCCAAAAGCGCAATTCGGCTCCTGAGGATGTGCTTTTAATTGGGTGTGCACCAGCGGCGACTCCTCTGCTATGGCGGAGGAGCATTGCACCCCCCTGCTAGCACTTTCAAAAATGTGAAAAATAAAATGATAATACAATGGGTTTAAAACCGGTTTTATTTTTGTTTTATTTTTCTTGCGCCGAGTTTTGGGGGCGGGGCCAGGGTGGTGACAGGCTGCAGGGGGAGTGGTAGTGCACTGCCTTCACTGCACATGTGGGTTTGGCCGGCCCTAGATGTGCAGTGAAGCTCTCTCCAACCCCAGCTACATTGCTGGGGTTGGAGAGAGCAGGCACAGGCTCCCAGTCTGCTCTGGAGCGCAAATCGTCGGCGCTCAGGCCAATCCTGAAGTTGCTCTCATACATGAGAGCAGCTTCAGGATTGGCCTCAGGGCAGACTGGGAGACTGTGACTGCCTGCAGCAGAGAGGAGAGAATCAGAGGTGTGCGATGCGATGCGATGCTGGAGGGCGGCAGGTAAGTTCTTTTTTTAAATTTTTTTTTTATTTGTCTCCATTGTCCCCAATTCCCCCATTCCCTCACCTCCCTGACCCCCTTCTCTGCCCGCCTCTTTTCCCTGACACAAGACACTGCTCGTGGTGTGCACTCTAGCTTCTTTGGTGCACTCTTGTCATGGGATGGGCTCATGTCCTGTTAGAGAGGCAAAGAGGTCACAGCGGATCCCAGAAGATGGCATGACCCTGTCGAGCAAGGACATTCAGTGATCTGAGTTTCTCTGGCTTGCCCTTCATGTCCAGTCCATGCTACTGCTGGGAGTTGGATGCATTCAAATATGCGTTCACATCCTGTAATCACACAGCCACAACATAGGCTACACTTAAGCAGGGACACCATAAGCTTGCCTTGGGGACAGCGTTGTCCTCAAGAATAGATGAGACAACGTGTCCCTATGATAAGATTTAAAACAGAATTTCGAAGTACAATCAATAATAAATACTGGCTCAAAAAGAGAGTTGGAGATCAGTAAATAGGAAAACCATCAATGTTTATTGAAATATAAAAGTGCAATACAGAATATGTAGCAGTCTCATTAAATTAGTCATAAAGCTCAGAATCTATTGCCATGAAGACTCTTAGCATTTTAAACAGATGCAGCATTGGTTAAAATCTGAAAGTAGGCTAAGTCCAAAATGTGCGGCAAATTAACAGAAAAAGAAGAGCATCCCTATTAGGGACCCAAAAAGATCTGGCTCACACCGAAATTGAGGGGCTTTTATAGTAATATTAATTATAGACAGAAATGGAAATTGCACAGTGTATGAAATTGGGTTGGTCGTTGATCATTGACTGGGGTGTGAGCCTGGGTCAAGCAGTGACCACAATTCTTGTCAGGGTAAGGCACATGCAAACCCCAAACTAACCTGTGCTTATCCCCTGGTAGCTCGGCACAGAGCAGTCAGGCTTAACTTAGAGGCAAAGTGTAAAGTTATTTGTGCAACACTTCAAACAGTAAAACTGTGAAAACACACCACAGAAGGAGACCACAACAGAGGCATAAAAATAGAGTCGTTTTTAATAAATAAAACAAGACCAAAACTATAAAAATCCAATTAGTAGAACCAGCGACAGTGGATTTCGAAGTTTATAAAGAAAATTGTGCCAAAAGGCGTAAAGCGCCAACTTTGGATTTCTGGTCGCGCCAGTCCAGGACAAAGTCACAAGTTTAGGTGATCACGATGGAGCGCGGGCTGCCAATGGACCTAGTTAGACCCGCAGAACAAAAGTTCCTTCAATCTTGGTTTGCGGAGCGTTGTGTGGGTCCATGTCAATGATACATCGTGCAGCCTAGGCAATGCAGCGGTTCTGAGATGCAGTGAGGCTCCAGTGCGAGGCTCGGTTGCGTCAACGTTGAGGATCCTGTCGACAGGGCTTGTGATATGAAGTCTGATGTCGGGGATGTGGCACACAAGCAGGGTTGATGCATCGGTTCAGGTGAGCTGTGAGGCTGGGATGGGGAGTCCGGTGTTGTTGAGACTGCCATTGATGAGAGATACGAGGGCATGCGCTAAGAATGTGTTGCGCACTGGCAGTTCTGAAGGCAATACGGGCTTCGACTGTGATGTGAGTCTTTTGAGATGGGTCCAATCCACGCAGCAGAAGAGATGCATCTGTTCTGCTTGGGGTTGAATAAACCGCGCAGCCGAGGTGATGCATTGGTCCCACTGGATCCACAGTCTAGCAAAGCACCGTAGGCTTACTTCCAAAGGTCAAGACTGGGGTGGCACCACTTGGCAGGGTAGACTCACAGATGGCAGAGTCCAGGTGCAGATGCAAGGTTGTTGGAAGCCTGTTTTGTTCCTGAGGCTTAAGATCAGGAGGCCAGTCAACTAGCCATTGGAGTCACTATGGGGTCTGGATTCAAGAGATGAAGGTGCACTCCTTCTTACCCAGGCAAGAGAGCAGTAGGCAGGAGGTCAGTCCAGCAAAGCAGGAGTCCAGCAGGGTGGCAGTCCTCCAGATGCACAGTTGTCCTTCTTCCTGGTAGAGTATCCACAGGTCCATAAGTGTACTGAAGTGGTGGTGTCTGAGGTCCATCTTTTACACCAAGGTGCCCGGTTTATGGAACGTGGGAGAAGCTTCTAGACAGTGGTTTTGAAGTTTAAGGAATTCCCTGACTCCCCTGCCCAGGCTCCAAACTGGCTGAAGTGACAATACCAGCTCAGTAGGCCCTTTGTGTGGAGATAGAGGACACAGCCTGCTCAGGTGTAAGTGAGGCTGGGCGCAGCTCCTCCCTCCCATCCTGACTGTGATTGCCCATCCAGTCACTCCTGAGCTCCCATTGTGCATGGCTGTCTAAAGTGTGCAAAGCCTAACCATCACCAGGGCCCATTCATGTGCCCAGAGACACGCTGCAGGCACCAAATGGCAAAGGCAAGAAATTGCCAACTTTCTAGAAGTAGCATTTTCAGAGCTGTAATTTAAAATCCGACTTCACCATAAGTTAGGTTATCATATTAGGATTCCGATTCTGAACCGGTTCTCTCTCCCCATTTGGAAATTACAATTATAAAACGTAATAAGACAACTCCAAATGTTCTCCTATGGGAGAGATAGGCCTTGCACTAGCGAAAAACGAATGTAAGAATTTTTCACTACCAGGACATGTAAAACTTATAAGGACATGTCCAACTTTTTAAATACGTTGCACCCTGGGCTGTCTAGGGCCTACCCTAGGGGGTACTTATATGTATTAACAAGCATTTGCAATGCAATCGGTCTCACCTTTAGACCTTATATGTATTTAGCTATGCAGCACATTAGCCTGGGTGCTGAAACATCTACTGTTCTTTAACATGGAGGGAAAGTAAGCACCAAACTGCGTGACACACCAGGTATGGGAACACACGGAGAAAAATATTGTCTTTCAGCGGGAAATGGTATTTTAATATAATATCAGGGCATTCAGTGGTCATATCACTGAAAATACCAGATTTGAAAAAAATATTATTGTCTACGGGTGTGTCATGGTTATACAGCGGAAGCTTAGGAAGAAGGGGTTAATTACACACACTAGTAGGGCCTTTTCTCCCTTACCCTATAATACAGTGACTAGAGCGAGATTGGTGTCCGATGGCACGTTTACCGTGAATCCACCGAAAGACTACATATCCCAGAAGACATTGGGTTACCGGGCAAAAGGGAAAGCCTGGAACGATTCTGGTACGTTTGCTATACAAGCCCCTCCCTTTCCGGAGGTCGAGGCTTGACATTCTACTTCCGGTATCCTGTTTCCTGCCTCTGCTTCGATTCAAGGACCTTATGATTGACGGCTCTCCAGCGCAGCGTCCAAAGATTCCTGTCGGCGTTTGTAACAACCACGCCGGCTGTTTTCCGGATACTTGGCGTGCTTCTCCTTTCAGCGTGTTGACCAGGTATTGTTGCAGGTTGTCGGGAGAGACGGATCTCTTCACCCGCTTTCGCTATTGACCTTTGATCGTGTTGTTGTGCTGTGGGATTCCAGCACAGCGAATACGGATTCTTTGTTTTTTGGTGCACTGTGACGCAACAGCGCACCAGGGTGTTTACGGTGCTGTGCTTACTAAACAGCACTCGGACAAAACTTTGTTTACTTAGAAGCTGCTCCGCACAGGAAGTGCGCTACAGGTTTCGGAGTGGTGAGAGTGCTCTGTGCCTTGCCCCTTATCTCTACGTTGTGGGGGAGCTTGCTGGGACAGCCTGATGTGTATTTTATATAAATACCCGGTTATTTATATCTCTCAAGTTTGGATAGGTATTTAGGTTTAGTTTTGATGCGTAGGGACCGAGGCTTGGTTTCCCTCGAAAGATTGGATTACTTCATGCTTGACAGTGGATTGTAGAGGCTCGTTCCCTGAACCTCATGCTCGCTATGGATTGCTGAGGCACTGCTTCAGTTCTGCTTTATTCCTGTGTTGCTGGTGTTTGTGTAAGTCCTCAGGGTGTCCATGCTCACTGCAGTCATTGTGTTTGCTGTCCTTTGCTTCTCTGCCTCACTTTCTTTCTTGTGTCTCACTGTAGTATTCCAAGGTGTAAGAAGTGGCTCCTGTCCCGAACTCTACACACTCAGCCCTAAAGCCGTGGAAGAGGACAACAGGCCTAGCAGCACTGTTTATTGTTTTCTCCGTTCCCCCTTTCCCCGGGGTGTTTTCTCTCAGAGCGATGTCTATTGGTACGCTGTGAGGGTTTATGCCAAAGGGAATCAGGGGACTTACATCTACCCATCGTATCCGCTGGTTGTCATCTCGAAGGTCAGTGACTTTCTTTCTGTCTGGCAGTCCCTGACAGGGTGCTTGTGGAAGACAATTTCTATGGACTGGAATCTAGAGCATGCTAAAGTGATTCTGGTTTTTTACTGACCTCTGCTGGTCGTTTTCTATCAAGAAAGTTAAATAGAGGCAGTTGCCAGAAAAATTTAACAAAATAAAGTCCCTCAGCATAAAGCAACTCTGGTATTTTACTGACCTCTACTGGTCATTTTCTATCAAGACAGTTAGATAGAGGCAGCTGAACAAGCAGAAAGCAATTCTGGTATTTTACTGACCTCTACTGGTCGTATTCTATCAAGACAGTTAAATAGAGGCAGTTGAACAGAAAAAAAAGTCCCTAAGCAGACAAGTCCTAGGGCCACCTTACTGGGGACGTATAAGTAAATTAAATATGCCAATTGGGGATAGGCCAATATTACCATGTTTAAAGAAGAGAGTACAAGCACTTTAGTACTCGTTAGCAGTGGTAAAGTTCACAGCATCCTAATACCAATAAAAACAAGGTCAGAAAAAGTGGAGGAGGAAGGTAAAACGTTGGGGGGGAAGACCACCCTAAGGCTGACAGGTCTAACACACAGTCAGCATGGAGTGAGCAAATTTAGCAATACAACCTTAAATCAAAATTCAGCAATAGAAAACATTATATAATACCATCATCCTACCACTATCCGTTTAAATGAATAAATATTATGTCCTCTTCAGACCTATTGTCATCGAAGGTGTTCAGAGTAAATCTGGCTAAATAAACAATGGAAACACTCATGAGTAAATTAACTATGGCATGAGCAGGAAGAGCCTTGAAGAGTATTTAAAGGCTTCCAACAGCAGCCGTGTTCATACAAAGGGAGCTGAGGCCTAGTTGAGGCCTAGTTTAGCATAAGTATAAAAAAACATAGTTCCCGACATCCCAGCATTTTTGTTTTAATTGCAATGGGTTCAGGTTAATATGCACACCAGATTTAAATCAGAAAATAGATTTATCAAAGGCACACCACTTACTTTGCACTCACACTGGCACAACACGCAACCTGCATTCACACAGACACACTGCTCACCCTGCAGTCACAGAGGCACACCGCAATCCATGCAGACACGCAGACACACTGCCCACCCTGCATATGCACACATACACCACTCATCCTACACCCACAGAAGCTGACCCTTTAGTATAAAGGCACAAAACTAATTCCGCACTTACTGACTAATCTCCCTGGATGCACACTGCTTACTTAGCATTTACAAAACACACTAATAAACCTGTATTCACACAGGCACACTACTCACCCTGTAATCAACCAGACATTCGGCTCATCTTACACACACACACAGGAGCACCACTCACCCTTCACTCAAGAAGCTGGTCAGTAAAGTATTCATACACATACCTCACCCTGCATTTCCTGATCCCCTCTTTGGACAAAATATAGAGTTTTAAATATTGTGATACCAGAATATCACTGCAATAAGATTGTGATGTAGAAAATGTAATCAACAGAAATATAGTTTTTTAGTGTTTTTTAGTGTTGTTTACAATATACAGGCACATGCATCAAGCTAGGATTTTGCGAGTCCTTAATAGCGAATATTAAGGATTCGCAATTAAGTACTCGCAAAATCCTATGCATGTAGGAATCGCTATAATAGCGATTCCTTCACATTCCTTATTTGCGACTCACAAATTGCGAGTCACAAATAAGGAATGGCTTCCCATTCATTCCTACGGGCCTACAGGCCCATAGGAATGAATGGGAAATTGCGAGCGCTATTTGCGAGTACCAATAGGTACTCGCAAATTGCGCATGCAATTTCAAGGGTGCAGGGGTGTCAAAAGGACACCCTGTTGCACCCTGAAATTGTTCCGTGCACATATGTTGCGCACACACATGTCCCAAGGACATGTGTGTGTGCAACCTACAACTTTGAAAAATGCACTTTAGTGCATTTCTCAAAGTTTTGTAAATTACCATGAAGTTCAACTTCATGGTAAATTGCGCCCCCTAGTAGCGAAATCGCTATTTTTTTTACTTTGTTGCATTGCATTTAACGCCTTCGCTGCGGCAGGAATTCCAGCCAGGTGCTGGACATTCCAATCGCGGGCGTGGTCGTGACGAGCTCAGCTCGTCATGCGCACAGCCCGCCCGTGCAGCATGACGAGCTCAGCTCGTCATGAGCAGGGAAGGGGTTAAGGAATCTCAATTGGCGATTCCTTAAATGCAATCGCAATTTAAGTAATCGCAATTTAGAGATTACTTGCATTGCAATTTTTGCATTTGGGATGATGCATCCCAAATGCAAAAATACCGGTGGCAAAGGGGCAGATTCTGAGAATCTGCCCGTTTGCGACCAGTTTTTCTTTTGATGCATGTGGCAGATAGTGGTTAAAAGGTATTTTTGTGAGTAATATCATTTTTTAAAATATTTTTGTAATGTTACATGTATTATTTATTCTTTAATGGTTTTTATGTTCAAATATTTAATATTTGTTTTTAATTTAGTACTTATGCAGTGGCTTTTTCAGATGAGCTTAAATACATGTATAATTAGAGATTTTCTTGTAAATAATTGTTTAAAAAATTAAAAATATTGTTTTAATTATTGGTTAAGTTAATCTTTTTTTTGTAGCGGGGTATTGGGCTTGGAGTGGAAAAGGGTCGTGAAATTATTTAAAATACATACATTCATTAATAAAATTACTTTTAAATTGAAAAAGTTTATAAGTATATTTTTAATTGAAATGTTACCTTTTAGATATGGTATTATTTTTTATTTTTCTAATTATGTGTGAAATTCAAATGTTGGTTTGCTTTTTATTTTATATATATAATATAATTAAATTGAATTTTATAATAATTTGTTTACTATATTTGGAGGTGCATATGTTATAAAATTACTTGTAAATTATTATTATAGGTAAATATCTTTTGTAATGTAATTTTTTTTAAGTAGTGATATTGATAATTATAAATATGTATTTGTTGGCATTCTGTTTATTTTATGTATTTATTTACTGAGTTATCTATTTATACTTACAAAAAAAATCCCTCTTTACGATGGCGGTTTGATGAGCGTCCAACTGCCATCGCCGTGGACAGGTGACAATCCGACAATGTATCGGTGGTCCCGCCCGACCTATTTAGTTGCGACCGCCTTGCAGGCGGTTGTCAAATGCCTTTTTCTACTATGACTTCTGCTGTGGCCCAGAAAAGGGCCACAGCACAAGCCGTAGTAGTAAAAGGCACTTTACAAGCATCCATGCACCGTGCGCCAGGCACCATGTCGGTGCATGGATGTGTGGGGTTGCACCACATGTGCCCTCTTGGCCCCTTATCGGTGGCCCACGGGGGCTCTGCTTGGGGCCCCCAAAGTCCCTTTCTGGCTGCCTTTCCATGGTGGTGGGACCGCCATGAAAAGGCAGTAGGAAAGGGACATCCTAATCCCTATGGTGGTGCCAGCGCAGGCACCACCTCAATTGTAGGGATAAGAGTCCGAAAGCTGCCCCGACGGGCTCCTTGAGCCTGTTGGAGGCGACGGCCTTTCCCCCCCCCCACCAGCATGGGCTGGATGTCAGGCGGACCGCCATCGGTGGCGGTCCGCCCGACATCAAAATGAGGGCCTGTTTGTTTAATTGAGAAAATGTAGTTACATTTTTATTTTTAAAAGTGCATTTGTTTATTTAGAAATATATGCATTTAATGTGTATTATTTGGTAGAAAATGTTTTTATTTAAATATACTTAATGTTTAACAGTTTATAAAGTATTCATTATTTGTTAAGTACAACACCAAACTCAATGTAGGGGGGCGTGGTCTGGCCACGAAGGAAGATGGCCACCTAAACTAGGAGCTCCGCTTCGGGACGGCACCCATATGGAGGCAGCGTTGTTTGCAGCGAGTCCAGGACTATCAATGCGACGCTCCCGTGCAGGTTGAATAACGTGGCCATGAACGGTGCGCGTTTTGTTGACCAACGACCTCTTTTTGGGGCTTTTTCCAGTCGAGGAACGTCTGAGGAAACGAGCGCCGGTCGGGCCTGGTGACGTATCAGAAACCCCGGGCCTCACGTAATCTCTGCACCCGCCTCTCTGACAAGCACCTGGACTCGGCGTTTGGTGATTTGTGTAACAGGCGGTTTATCCGCTTTCACTTTCAACACGCGAAACCATCTGCTCCGTAAGCTATTGCCGTTCGGAGTCCACAGATAAATGTCTCTGTAAAGAAAGCTATTTACAGAATAGACAGAAGAATTTCCAGTCACTAGGTATTTTCTCATTTTTCAATTCTTATTGACGTGAAGCACTTCTAACTTAAAGATAAATCAACTCAGAGGCGTGACTGCATTCAGATCTTCTATATTGCACCAATTTATTTCCAGATAATCACTAGCTTCTTTGACTGAGTAAAACTTGTTCTGGTTCCTGCCAGCACGTCTTTAGACTCAATAAATTAAGAGCCAACATTTTCCTTTTTACAATATGAAGCTTGCTGAAATTCATATATAAATTACCTTCAAATGTTAAAAAAGGATAAAAGAAGTTTATTTTGAACTATATTTCACACTTGAAATATCTGCCTTGACAAGTGCTAGTTTATCGCGGTTTTCCTCACATTACAGCGGCCACTTGTGTACAGAGACTGAGTAGTTGAAAGCCCTCATAATATCTCGTTAATACTTTTTACATACTGTGGAACAAAAGTAATATTACGTTATACTGTGTACTACTTACCTTGGATCTTGCGCGGCTTGCCAATCATATAATGATCCTCTGTTATGACATTTGCATAATGAATTCACGCATATTGAGTGAATGATATTTCCTCAGCTGTTTATCCCTGGAAAACGAAGTTTTTTCAGCTAAAACTTCTGACACCGCTTGCTTCACCAATGCAGAATTACCGCCTCTCAATCTGATTCTGATACCTCACAATAACAGTTGGCAAGGATCATATACTGGGTTGTTTAAATCCAACAAGAGCCAATAAAAGTTTATATGCTTCACGTTTTGTCAAAGAACATTAAGTAACTACAATTCACTTAATTTCTTTTGGCAAGTTTGAACCACTATTGTTCTTTATTACTTCAAATATTTGAGGTAATGCCTAATAACAAGAACGAGAACAAGGCTACTAAACAGCTACTTTTTGCTGACGTACTTAAGCAACCAAATACTATGTCTGCGAAGAGCTCTGCCTCACCGTCATCTAATCAACCCCGCACTACTTCAACTGCAATATCAGGAGACGCTATGGACCGTCTTTTTCAGGAAATTTCAACCATTAGTTGCCGTTCAACGGAGATGGACATTAACATTTCTTCCCTTGCATCGGAGGCCAAATCAATAAGAGCAGATATAGTGCAATTTCATACTAAAACAGAAGGACTGGATCAACGCTTGACAGTAGTTGAAAATAAACTTGACTCAGTACAAAGCAGAGATCAAGAATTATTGTTTCTCCGTAGTAAGCTGGTTGATTTGGAAGATCGCAGCAGGAGAGATAATATTTCTTTCTTTGGTCTTCCAGAAAAAAATTGAAGGCCAGAATACTAGAGCCTTTTTGTGTGATATTATTCCCAAATTGGTTGGTATTCATTTTGAACCAATGCTTGAAATTCAACGTGCGCACGGTCTTGGTCCTCCACGTAAAGACCTAGATACTCGTCCAAGACCCCTCATCGCTTGCTTTTTAAGACACGATCAGGTTAGACAATTACTGACAGCGGCGCACACGCAAAGCTTCTACAGCTATGAGGGGCATGAAATCCGAATGGCAGCTGATTTTTCTCGAGAAACTAATGAACGACGGAAAGCATTCTTATCTATGAGGCCTCAGCTACGAAAAATGGACATCAAATATGGCTTGTTCGATCCAGCCCGTTTTCATGTCACCAAAAATGGTGATTCAAGAGACTTTTACAACCCAGATGAGCTACAACGTTTCTTGGATGACATGAAGCTGCAAGATATGGACATACAGCATACGTGTATGCTTCAGATTTCTCAAAGTTCTCAGCCTACTCATCACCTTACAGATGGCAGACGTAGAATCCCGGGTGAAACTCGTCAACGTGGTAGAGAGTCTGAGAGATCGAATCGCACCCAGGAAGATAAAACCTCAGCTTTGCAGACAGTATCTAACTTTACTCAGGATCAGTATAGAGACAAATCTCGCTCTCCTTTAAAATCCGCTTCAGATGGAGAGTAGTCCTTGGTGCCATGTTTCTCCTATTGCTAATTAAAATTTTAGTTTGTGACTTCTATATCCATGTTTCACAGGGAGACAAGCACCTTACACACTTCAGATGAGTATTCTCTGCATTATTTCTATACCTACTTACTCATTATTGCTATTAGTTTCAAATATTTATCTGTGGTGCCCTATGATCTGAAATTCACTTAAGATGTTTCTAATTTTTATAAAAGCATATTTTCTATATATTATTTATTGTCATGCCTCATAAGATTTCTATGTGTTATTTTCAGTAACGGTATCTGAATCAAACTTCTTTAGTTTATTATAATTCCCACAATCATTTAGCATCTCCCAAAGCTGGAAATAAGTTTTGTAAAGCTATACTTTTCAGTTACCAACTTGATTATAGTCAACTTTTCTGCATACCTATTATTAGTTTTTAGATAGAGAGTAGTCCTTAGTGTTGTATTTCTTTTATAATTAATAACCATTCTAGTTTATGACTTCCAAGTCCATATTTCGCAGAACGATAATCCCTTCGTATGCATCAGATGAGTATTATTCACACTATTTCTCTATTTACTTCCTTATTATTGTTGCCAAAGTTTCAAATGAATTGTTTATATACTTATTTATACTCACCTTAAGATCTGAAATTTACTTATATTAATTATTATAAAGATGTATTTTCTATGTAATATTTACTGACAAGATTCGTAATTTCTCATGAATGATATTTTAACAGTTTTGTGGGAACACACTTTCTTAGTCTATTGAAACTCTGGAGATTATTTAACATCTCCCATACGTAGCAGCAGGCTTTTTAGAGGCAAACATTTTAATTCTAAAATTTGATTGTAACCAATTTTTTTTATTTTTTATATACATATATTAGCTTTTCCACTTAGGATGAATGTTTATTGCATTAACTATTTTATTATTCATTATTGATGTTATTTATTGGATACCGAAACGTATTTATTCAATCTTTTACAAACATGTCTACTAAATGATATTTATAGTTATGAATGTAATCTATTATATATTAGATCTTTTATGATATATTTAAAATGAAATGTTCTCATCTGTTTATATTATTGACATGTATGTCCCCTTAGAATGTTCTTTAGATTTCTTTCTTATATATCCTAGATATGGCTGGTTATATGTCTTATAGTACTTGGTCCTCCCCTTCATAGATCACCACTAAGCATAATTGGATTCCCTAGATTCTCATACTTTTTATAAATGGTCCTGATTTTTGATTTATACTCCTGGTGGGGGTCCTGCCCAGAGCAGTGCTCTTGTGAGCCCAGACCCGCGGTCAAAGTCTTAATATTATAGTACCCTATATACCATTATATTGTAACTTGAACGTATATTTCTATTTTTTCTACACAATACATTTCTTTTCATTGGCTAGTAAGTCAACAAATTTTATATTGGTCATTGGAAAATCTATTCCTACATAGTTCACTTTCTTCCTTCTATTTGGGGTCCCACTCTTCATTACCTTTTTAAAAAAAAAAAGTAAAACAAAACCCATAGTACTCTTACAAACATGGTTGTTTCTCATGCCTTATGTGCAATATCATGGAATGTTCATGGTTTAACACATTACATTAAGAGGAAAAAAGTCCTCTCTTATCTCCAATCCAAAAAAGTAGATGTGGCTCTTCTTCAAGAGACACATCTTGACAAACTTGAATCAAAAAAATTGTGTAGGGATTGGGTGGGAAAGGTTTTCCACAGCAGTATACATGACGACAGTCCCTCGGACACAGGCCATACTCGAAAATGTGGTGTGGCAATTCTCATTCAAAAAACCCTTCCAGTTATGGTATCCAAAACATGGGAAGATCCGGACGGCCGTTATGTCTTTGCTAAGTTGCGAATCGGAGATCTCATATCTGTGTGAGATCAGTCTACGCCCTGACATGTTCCAAAAAATCCTTCCTCTTGCATTTGAATCGCTTGTTGTCAGAGATTGATGCTTCACAGTACCTTATAGGAGGCGATTGGAATTTGGTGAGAGATCCGGTTCTTGATAGGACAGGTCCTCTTGATAAACATAATGCTGCAGACAGAGCACTCATGAATGATATAATTGAGGACAATGGCCTTGTAGGTCACTGGCGTCTTTCACACCCAGATGATACTGAATACACCTTTACATCCCCCACTCATGGAACTCTTTCTCGGTTGGACTACTTTTTAATCTCTCAAAGTATAGTCCAATCAGTTCAGGAATCTCATATTTTGGAAGCATCAATGTCTGATCACTCTCCAGTCTTATTACATTTACAAACAGGGATGACCAGACCAGGTCGCAAACCTTGGAGGATGAACATTCAACGCCACAAAACACCTAAGGGTAAAACTCAATTACAGGATCATCTCCACAACTACCTTTCCTTAAATCAAGGCTCTGTGGCCTCTGGTAGGATTATGTGGGCTGCTGCTATTGCTACTATTCGGGGGCAACTTATGCGGGATGCAGCACAGGCCAATAGGAAAAATGCTACTCGACAGAAAGAATTAGAACAAGATATTGCACATTTCACCCGCTTATACAATAAAAAACCTACTTTACAAAATCGTAAATCTTTAGAACAAGCCCGTATGGCACTGAATAGTCTCTTCACCTCCAAGGCAGAATATGTTCTACAAAAAATGAAAGGGAGGCATTATGAACAGGGAGAAAAGGCGGGTAGACTTTTAGCAGCACAATTAAGACAAAGAGAAGTTGCCATGGCTATTCCAGCCCTAAAATCATCTACAGGTAACATGTTGAATCGCCCTCAGGATATAGTTAATGAATTTGCTACTTACTATAAATCTCTATATACCCCAGGTACCCACGTAGATCATGATAAAAGGACATCTTTCCTTGCAGGAATTGATTTACCTCTCCTTTCTGCAGAAGATAGAGCACTTTTAAATACAGAAATTAGTAAAGAGGAGATATCACAAGCTATAGCCAAACTTCCATATCATAAAGCCCCAGGGGAGGATGGATTCCCTGCGGAATTTTATCGCTGGTCAGGTGACAGCGTAGTAGATTGTTTACATGCTGCATTCCAAGAGGCTGAACATACATCTTCTCTAGGAAGTCTTTCTAATAAAGCAGTAATCGCAGTCCTGCCCAAACCGGGGAAAGATCCACTGTTCTGTAGCAGTTATCGTCCTATAGCGCGCCTTAATTGTGACATAAAAATTCTGGCCAGTATTCTTGCCTCTCTTCTCCGCAGAGTTATTCCCTCCCTAATCCATCATACCCAAGTGGGATTTATACCTGGGCGTTCTTCTAGAAATCATTTGCGTTCCTTAGCCCATACTCTTCATGCTGCCAAAATCCTTCAGGATGATGCCATAGCATTATCGCTTGACACCGAGAAGGCATTTGATTGAGTAGAATGGACATATCTATTTAAAATTTTAGAACAATTTGGATTGGGGGATCAGTTTATAAATAAAGTACGATTGTTATATGAACAACCTACTGCATTAGTTAACTGCGGGGGTTTAGTTTCTGATGCATTTCCAATCCGCAGAGGAACTCATCAGGGTTGCCCCTTGTCACCTCTTTTATTCCTACTGGCTATTGAACCTTTGGCAGCAGCAATCCACCAGTCAACCTCTGTTGTTGGTATCCCTCTCCCGGTGGGAGAATCTAAACTTTATCTTTACGCAGATGACATTCTACTCACCATTACTGACTTATCACGATCACTACCATCACTACTTCAAATCATAGAGAATTTCTCCTCCTTTTCTGGGTATAAAATTAATTGGGACAAGTGTGAAGCGATCCCTATATCAGATGGCACCTCAAAACCTGTGATACAAGATTATCCCTTCCATTGGCAACCCTCTCGTTTAAAATATTTAGGTATTCTTGTGAACAAGGGAACAGAAGCCATGGTCACGGATAATATAAGTCCCTTACTTACTCAGATGCAACGTGATTTCGGTAAATGGAAAATTTTGGGTTTGTCTCTGTGGGGTAGCAGTAAAAATGGCCACTCTCCCACGTTTTCTATATACTCTCGGAGTGCTTCCTCTTCATATTCCACTATATTCCACTATCTACATTACGTCTCATAGACTCTAAGATAAAATCTTTTATATGGGGCTCCATCAAACCCCGTTTAGCCATAAGCAAGCTTAATGCCCATCACTCTAATGGAGGTCTGAGTCTTCCCTCGATAGAACATTATTCAATTGCATTACAATTATCCAAACTTACATACATGCTCCAAGATAACTTCAACACACCACAATGGGTACATATTGAAAGATTCCTCTTGTCTACTGAATTGGGTCTCTCAGCCCTATATGGGTCAGGTACAAGTCGTCTAGATCCACGCAATCCTATATTATCTGAAATGGGTAAAACATGGCAAAGGACACAACGTATTTTAGGCTTTAATTCCCGTTTACATGTAAAAGCCCCAATATGGAATAACTCCGGAATACGCATTAAAGGGAAAACTCTCTCCTGGCCCCAATGGAAATCAGCTGGCATCCTTCCCTTAGATCAGATTCTTCATAATGGAGATCTCAAACCTTTTTCACAATTGGTGGATAAGTTTAATCTTCCCCTACTACAAACAGATAATTATTTACAGTTCAATAACTTCTTACTAAGGCTTTAGGCCCAAAACCCTGGATACTGCAAATCTCACCAATAGTATTTTATCTCCACACCTGGGGGAGACATAAAGGGGTTATATCCGGTTTGTATAAAACGCTCACTACACAATTATTTTCTCATCCTCTATCCCGTGATCTTCGTTCTAAGTGGCAATCACGTCTAGGGCTTTCTTATGAAGATGAACAATCGGTGGCTTTATGTGAAAACTTAGATAAAGTGGCCCGGGAGGCTCGTTTAAAATGTTGTTTATTTAAAATACTTCATGAATGGCATTGGCCACCGGTAAAATTACATAAAGCGGGCCTATTATCGCATACTAATTGTTAGAGATGTAATGCCTCTGGTTGTGACATAGTCCACATCATATGTAAATGCCGCAAGGTTAAACATTATTGGTCCTATATAGGTCAAGTTTTGCATAACACTGTTCCTTTACATTTACCACTCTCGCTAGCAACTATTTTACTGCACGATTTACGAGACTCCCCTACCCTTTCCAAACCGCAATGTCGTCTTGTACATACCGCATTGGCTACTACTAAAATTTGTATATTAAGACAATGGAAATCCCCGTCTCCGCCATCCCAAGAGAATTGGTTAGCATCAATGATCCAAACTGCCTCACATGAGAGAGTCATATATAACATTCAAGACCAAACTGAATTGTTCTTACAAGTATGGGATCCTTTCTTACATGAAGAAGATGTCTCTGCAACTACTTCCACTTCTTCAGTTACTTTGGACATTTCAACGGATTGATACTTAATTCTTTTCTTTTCTTTTTCTTTCATTACTCTGCCTAGTTATGGCATCCTTGTAGTTCATAGACTGGTACTTTTAATAAATTTTATTCAGTTAGTAAATATATTTATATTATACTCATACCCATCACTGGAGTGATCCTGTATTCTCAGTAGTGCATTACCTTTTAGTATTTCAAATGAATTTACTTAATGAAATGTGTAATTAATGTATTGCCAAATTAATATTTTATTACCTTCAGCTTTTAATGATTTTCGACAATTTATTGGCTTAACACTTTAGTATTTCATATCCAATATTCAATATTTAATGGTGATTGTATTAATTTTACTTGCTATAATATGTTCTACCCCGATTACCCCTTTTCTGCTATTCTATGGATTTTGATGTATCTCCTTTTCTATTTATAACTATATTCATCAATATTTCTCTATTACAAAATGTTTTAGAATTTGCAATTGTATCATATATTTCTTGTATTGTATTTATGAAATGCTAATAAAAAATTATAACACAAAAAAAAAAAAACTCAATGTAGTATAGTTTGGAGTGACAGAAACATATGTAACACTTTCGCTGTCCGACATGTTCCCCAAATGTAGCTTACATTGAGGTGGAGAGGAGATAGTAAATTTTACCCCTTTAACATCCAATACCTTCCCCAAAATGGTTTTGAATGGAGTGGCAAATGTAAATATGATCCTTTCAATATCTAACACATTACCTAGTGTAGTTTAGTTTGGCATGGGAATAGTAAATCTGACCCCTTAAATGCAACTTAATGCAACCTGTACTGTAGAGTGAGACTAGAATAATAAATAATACTTATGGTATTAATGCATGTTTTGTATTATTGGTTGGTATGTAGTGTGTGTATGCTTTCACAAATAAATATTAACATTTTATTTTTTAATTAATAATTATTATGTTTAATTAATATGTTATTATTACATGTTTTAATAATTCCAACACATAGATTAATGCAGTTTATTCATACATATAGCTGTATTAATATAGACAACATGGTTAATATATTGTTTCATATTAACATACATTTCCATATTAATTTATGTTTTGAATCATGTTTAAATGTAATTTTAGATATCACATACATATATATTTAATATTGTTACATGTTTTACACGTTGTGCAGCATTCTTTTTCAACAGATGCATTTTTATTTTAAAGTAAACATTACATGAACGTTTTTGTAGCAATATATAGGATTAAAAAAATATATTATTATATGATTAAACATTTCTATTATGTTATAGTACATTTTAATATATACTTTAAAAACAATTCTGTACATGTTCATTGTACTTTTTTAACCACTTTTTTTATCACATATATTTTACATTGTTAATAATGAATTTGATTGAGTTCTATAGGAACATAGACGTTATTTTATTTTCACTTAAAAGCCATGTTTTTCACCGCCAATTATATTTTTTACTCTATTAGCAACATTGTTAGACAATCTTCATTCCTGGGAGTCACTGTTTCCTGCTGCTAGTGTATGCATAGGGTAAGACCACTTTTAAGTCATTATTTGGGGGTTTTCAGCAGGGGGATGGCAGTAGGGTGGTTTAGAAAGTATAGAGTAGTCTATTAGTTTGTGATGGTTGGGTAGTTTTGGGTCAGGTTAGGTTTTAGTGTAATGTACTGTAGTGCAGTAAGCCCTGTACTATAGTTAGTTTTGTTATTTATTGATATTATCAAGAAGGAGGTTTAGGCCACAGGCAAGTGCCGTTCCTCCAATTTCTTCAGGTATTAAAGTGGTAACACAGGGTTGGGGAGGAGCGGGCACAGTTATGGAGACTTGGTGAGAGGTGTGCACCAAAAAACTATGACACAGCTCACAAGTGGGATAGGTGTTGGTAGCATGGGTGACAGAAATTTATATACATCAATATAGGAAACATTGTTGGCATGTCTGTGTGTTTCACCTTGAGGGACATGGATCTTCCTGGTGGCCGCAAGCTCACAAGAGAGAAGCCAGAGTAGAAGAGTGAGACAGAGATTTCAGGAAGACTGATCCTGTTTAGGGAATGAAAAATTGAGTAAAAGAGCAATAAAGCCCTTACAATACTATCTGGGTGATTGTGGTGATTCCACAGAGTGATTACAAGTGGTATCAGAAGTGGAAGCCAGTGTCTGCAATCATGACACCACCTGAATCACTGGAGGAGATAATTTCTCATCTAGCCAAAGGACAGCGTCAACTGCAGTTGGTTGTGGAGCAACAAGAGCAGGCAGCTCAACAAGACTTTGAAAATCTACAAGCAGCCCTAAAAGGCCAAGATACGTTACCGACCAATAACTGACAGGTACAGGACACAGCTATTTAACAGTTAACAGACGCTGTTTCTAGTGCGTGAGTACATCCAAACGTACCTGGTACAGTTTTGCAGAAGTACCAGGAAGGGGATGATCCAGACTACTTCTTCATCATTTTTGAATGAGTAGACTCTACAAAAGTGTGGACCCCAGAGCAATGTTGACAGTACATTGCACCGTTAATATCGGGGGAATTGCAGACAGCCTACCAGGCGGCCAACCAGCAGGAACTATGGCATATTCAGATAACAAAAAAGGCCATTTTAGAAAGATTGGGATGCGACCCTGAATACTACCGGACATGACTTAGAAAGGAAAAGTAGAATACTGGAGACCCATGAGCACTACATTACTGGATACGAGATTTGGGTACTAGATGGTTTCAGCTGAGTAACTCCAGTCTGGAAGAAGTGACCAATAAGATCTATCTGGAGCAATTTCTCGAATCCCTGCCCACATGCACATGTATCTGGATTTGTCAGCACCCCAACCTGACAGCCACAATGGCCATCAATCTAGGTTGCACCTATCATCGTTCCCCTGACTTTAAAGTACATCTGCCCGACCCACTATCCCCAGTATTCGTAGAACCCGGACTCCCATCAGTCAGCAAACTGCCTAGTAAACCTGCTCCGAGAGGGGGATTCCACAAGACCCACAATGCTTCCGCTGTGCTGAGTGGGGGCACATTGCACACAACTTCCCACAGCAAACACAGACCGCAGAACCTATGGAGGTGGGGTATGCCCGGGGACAAGTATTGACTATGGGGGCAGTTCTGAGTCAGTATCGCAAGATGATTTTTGTCAATGATAGACCCCTTCAAGTGTTGATGGACTCTAGGTGCCATTGCACAGTAATCAGTCAGGAGTTAGTTCCCCTTATCCCAAATAAGGAAGGGAGTGAGCATAACTGCCACAGGTGTCCAAGGAGGTCTGAAAGTTTACTTGGTAGCAGAGGTGATGCTAACGATAGAGGGTGAACCACAAATAAGGAAGGTTGGGGTAATACCAGCATTAGTAGAATGCATGGCTATAGGTACAGATATTCCAAAATTCCATCAGTACCTGCCTGCTCTTGAACAAAGGGATTCAGAGAGTGGGTGGTGGAAGGAGGCTCCGTTTAGGGATACAGAGATTGATACAACCCCCATTAGGGAAAAGAAATTTAAAAGTGAGAGGAGGCGCAAGAAACAAAGGTTTATTCATATTTGTAATAAAGACTGTGCTTCTATCCTCTCATCCTCAGAAGTGTCCTGAACAGTCTGGCTATCTTGATCCAAATCAAGCAGGGTTTCGCCCAGCCCATTCCACTGAGGCAGTGATACTTACTGTTCTGGACACGCTTCGGAAAGAAGTTGACAAGGGCTCCCCCCAGGTCTTGGTGCTACTAGATCTATCTGCGGCATTTGACACGGTCGATCATGGTATTCTGATCGACCGTGTCAGGACTGCCGGCATCAAGGGGAGGGCATCTAACTGGATTGAGTCATTTCTTGAGGAACGCACTCAGTCAGTGCGTCTCTCCCAGTTTTCTGCACCTAAAATGGCAACGACATGTGGAGTTCCACAGGGCTCCTCGTTGTCTCCCCATTTATTCAACCTCTATCTCCTTCCCTTACTTCATTCCCTCAGAAACAGGAAAGTATGCACGTACAACTACGCAGATGATATGCAACTGGTGTTCTCTATCAATAACTTACCTGAGTCAATATCTGAATTCCAGGCAACAATGTTGCACATTCGCGACTGGATGAATAACAACCAGCTAAAATTAAATCCGGACAAAACAGAAGTGATTCTGTTGGGTGGTCCCTTGAACCCAAGGAATGCACAGTTTTGGCCGAGTGAACTGGGTTCCCCACCCAATACTTCTCCCTCAGCCAAAAGTCTGGGAGTGATCATTAATAGTGATCTTACCATGAAAGCTCAGATAGGAGCAGTAACTTCCACTTGTTTTTTTCAACTGAGGAAAATAAGAAAGATTAGGAGATTGCTTACATGGGAAGCCTTAATTCAGGTGGTCCTAGCCATGGTGATATCACATCTGGACTATGCCAATTCTTTATATTTTGGCATACCACTTTATCTCATCAAGAGACTGCAAATGGTACAGAACCAGGCTGCCAGATTAATATCCCAACAACCAAGATGGGAACACATCACTCCCACCATGAAAGAACTACACTGGCTTCCCATTCCACAAAGATGTGCGTTTAAGGTTGGTTGCCTTATCTTTAAAACTCTGTATGGTGCTAGCCCAAAATTTATATCCAGACTCGTTCAGAAATACGTACCTGCACGTAGTCTAAGCTCTGCACATAAGAACCTCTTAGCCATTCCTCCCTATAAACGGAAACGAATGGGAGGCTGCAGGTTTGCAGTATTAGCACCCAGTTTCTGGAACACTCTTCCTTTGGACATAAGAACTTGTACTGAATTCACAAGGTTCCGTAGACTTCTTAAGACTTGGCTATTCACCCAAGCGTACAACTAGTTCAGACAATTGAATACAGGGGGCCCCAACAGTTCCTTAAGTTTAGCGCCAACTCCGACTCTGACGTCACTGGTAATGGCGGGGCGACCACACCAGCCCTGGATGCCAGACGCAGACAGTTCACTTATTTTCATCCCTAAGTGCTGTGAAGTGAGCGCGCCGTGTGATCTGTTGCAGATGTTTCTTCCTCCCACTGCAGCATACAGCACGGGGCAATGGATCAACCCTTTTCAGCCATTATCTGTGAGTGACAGCGTTCCGCCCTTCACAAGAAGCACGACCAAAGAAAAAGGAGTTCCCTTCAGTGCCAGAGACTAGGACGACAGTGTGGCTGTTTGGTGGGCCAAGAAATGCTTCTCGTCCACATACACCCCTCGTCGCAACTGTGCCAATTTTAACTCTTTGCCACTTCGGACTCTACATGCACTCTGCCTCACAGCCGTGCCAACATACACCCTTTGCGATATATAAATAGCCATACATTACAATACAATTGTGATCATATTGTCAACGTGCACTTCTGTAATTTTTTACAACGGGGTAACAGAGACCTTAGCGCAGCGCCAAAACACACTGCTTATTATAGAAGTGCCAAAATATTCTTTTCATCACAGCACTGGTAACATATTTTTACATCAATGCCACCGTGCACTTAGTATCACTGAAATGTGCTGGACTTCACTTGTTAGTTTCACAGCAGAGTCAAAGTACTCTTATGACGCCAGTGCAGACGCATGCTTCTTGGTACAGCAGTGCATGCGTGAGTTATTTCATGGGTGCCAACCTAAACTCATTAGTAAAGCAGCATCGAGGCGCACTCTGCCACAGCTGGCATTTCCGTACACAGACGGCCACGTCACCCTGGCACGCGGGAAGGGCTCCAAGATGGGATATTAGTCTAATGTGCTCACGCAGCACAGCCATTGGCTCCAGGCCTTGAATACTGGCAGCTACCCAATGTTCCATAAGTATGACTTAAAAACGACCCTCGATGCACGAGTTATTTAAACGGCCACCGCACCCACCATCTTGAGGGTGAGTGAACTCTTAAGAAATTGGGTCACCAAATGTCATGACAGCAGGGTGGCGTAAAACCCATACGCCGACACTCAAAAACTCGTCGGCCTATGTTGTCTCTCCCTAGAAACTAATCCCTCCGATTATTCCGTTTGGAAAGTGCGTGTTGGGCACATTCGTTCACTCGAGGCCAACTTCCCCACCCAGTTCTGCCAGGGGATATAAATGCCAATTATGCACTGGTGCCCCTCCCGCCAGCTCCAACAGGACAGCTGTGCCAGCCCAGCGACGACCAGCTTACAAAGGCGGGCTTGTCTGCAAACAAGTGATACCCGGGACGGGAGCCGAACCGAAGTCCAAGGGGAAGTGTCAGTTTATCTCCTGGACAAGGGCAGAGTTGTTTTAACTCACAATGGCTATGCCCTGGCCTCCCTCACAACCGGCCTCGAGTTAGTCTGTCTCCCGCCACACAGCTGGTCCAGAAAGAGAGGGGCAGGCGAAGGCGTCTATGACTAACAGGTGGACAGGTATGAACATATGACCAAGGCAGACCCCCATGGCGATTTGTGGCAAAGCCTTTAAGAGATGCAGTGCTGATATTGGAACACATTTACTCTGGGAACCCATAAATTAGGGATCAGGTTGTGGCAGCAGACAGTGGGTGGAGTTAGGAGTGGCAGAGTCTAACAATCAATTATACATTTAGGGTCATATTTCCTAAGGAAGTGTGTTGTTCTTGTGTGATGCAAGTCGTTGCAAGGCAACATAAATCCTTAAATGGGATTTACAAAGCCAAACAAGGGGTGATTTGCTCTGCTTTGCATGACTTTGTAAAGAAATGTAACACAGTGTAGTGGCTTGCGTTGCGTTACATTTCGTTGTGGTAGGCATTCCATGGGTGGAGCATGGGCATTCCTATGCATCCACCCGAGACTCTGACACAATGCCAGATTTACTAAAGGCAGTGAACCGGGGATTGCACCAAAATGGTGCGCAAGACGTAACTTGGAGAAATATCTTGATTTCTCCTTGTAACTTCCTCTTTCCTTGCATGATGCATGAGTTATCCTTTCCTACATGAAAACAATCCTGTCTGTAAAACAGACACCCTTACAGCGTGGGGCAAGGGTGCTTGCATTGGCGCTAGTCAACACACAATGCGCCAGCGCTAGATGAGAGCAGAAGTGACCATATCTTAGTATAAATGGCACATTTCTGCTCTCTCTTTTACATAATGCAACATAGCAAGTTTCCTTGCTGCATTGTGTGAAATATTAGTAAATATGGCCTTGATCTTTTATAGACTCTGGTGCAAAGAAATTGGGAACAAGAAGAAATGTGACAGTAAATCTTTTGTGACTTATTTAATTGATCACAAAGGGATTGCATTTTAAAATATCTTATGGGGTCGAAGCACCTGCTGTAGAGATCCTTGTGTACCCAGCAATTTTTAGGGGATCTTTATAATGGTAAATAACTCTCATCATGAATGCACTTGCTGGAGAGATCTCTATTTTGTCTAGTCAAAGTTTTGTGTCATACAGTAGCATAGCAGGTTAATTTGCCTGTTACAAAGCACACCATGCAATATACAGATCACAGATTTAATTTTATGTAGATAGGGAAGTGGGTTACTGCTTTTGACATACATAATTGTGTTACCTTCAGTTCATAAATTGTAATCCTTCTCTTATAGCACTGTGAGCTATGACCCGTCATCATGGAGCTCCATGCAAACTGCAAGGCATGGGTTTAGATTCTCATGTTTTTTCTCAATCTGTCATTATTTAAGGTTGCTAAAACCGGTTCCTTTGGGTATGTTAGTAATAAAGTCTTATTAGTACAAACAACCCCAACTGCTGCATTACATTTTAAATACATTGATTCACGCACTTGTATGATGTAATGTCTCTGTATAATGTGTGAGTGTGATGTAAAGCGCTCTGACACCCTACATTGAGATGACTAGCACTACAATTTAAAATAAAGTACATGGTAGTTAAATTGTTATTTGTGTAATTACTCATCAGAAGGAGCATGGGTTAAACAGTCAAAACCACCGTCCAAAGTATAGTTTCTCTTAAGTTCTTAATGTGATAACGAGCTGTGTGCCTATCTTTCCATCCATTGCACTGGCATCTAGTTGTTAGACTAGCTCCTGCAGTGCTTAATTTGAGCTGGTGGATTCCGGTGCTCGGCACTAGAGGTTAATTGGCAGTCTGCCACATGGTGGAACTGTTTATCTAATTTAGGGATGAGCACAACAACAGTCGTTTAAAAATTGAATACACATTAAAAATGACGTATAACAGCCACGGAAGCCATTCTTATAGCTTTGGGGGCCTGGAATAGTCTGAATTGTCACACTGCTAGGAGTATAAAGGTTGGTAGCTGTGCTGGTAGTGCCATTGTCAGCATTTCCAGGGGCGATGGGTCATGCAAACGCAAGTGGCCTCCTGACCCTGGCACTTATTTCTTTACAAATTAAGCATTGGCTCTCAGCCAGGATCATACTCGAAAGAAAGGAGGGCTGATGGTCCTTTAAAACAGGCTTTTTTTTATGGGCCCAGCTGGAAGAGAAAATAACAAAGACCTCTCAGAACCTGAAGGTTGATGTTCGGAACAGAAAATATGCAAACCCAAAGGGGATGATGGACGGAGTGTTGAACATTGCAAGCACTCACCCCCAGTCACCTGATCTGGGTTTAATCCATCATCATTCTTTAGCTCACTCCGCCACGCCAGTTCAGACATGGCCATATGCAAATCAGTCTGACCCTGTGCCAAATGGGAACAGTCCAGCCCGAACTGCCAAGCCATGTCTTCCCTGGACCGGAAACCCTCGACCGATCCTCCTGCACAAACGGCCCGGATTAACAGATGGCAGTGGGTGTGATACCAATGTGAGGATATCCCCGCTGGCAGTGGCGGAGCTGATCTCCTCGCTGTGGGAGCCTAGTCAAGTTGTTCAAAATCGCTGGGGGCATTGCAGAGCGGCTAACAGCCACATGCAATCCCAATGTGGGCTCAGAGGACCGGCAGGCACCAAAATTAATCCCCTAGAAACCTCGGCAATTTCTCTTAAATTGGAGCTCGCCGAGCCTGACCCTAAAATGGCGCCCGCCAAGGTATTTCCACCGGAGAGGGGTGATGTCCCATTAGTCGAGGGGGTCCCGATGTTCTATCCAGATAAATATTAGGTAGTGCCACTCAAAATGAGTGGTAACCCTCTAGGCGCGACAGGAAACCTGACCAAGCAGGTATCAAATCTTCAAGGTCAGAGTAATCAACTACTTAGTGGTTACACAAAGTCCAAACAATATTCTTCAAGTCTGTTGAGTACATGAATTTAATTCATTCAATGCATATAATTCAAAAGGTTAATGTGAGTGCCAAAGGCATCGTAATCCATTTCCCAATGCATTTCGGGCATGCAAAGCCCTTCTTCAGGGGAAAAATCTGAAATCAAATACAAAAATAAACAGAGCGTCACTATACTCTATGAGAAACTACGTGTCTAAACAGTCTACTCTCAAAATGATATGTGAACAGTGATAACTGAACCCAGTGTGGGCGTCTAATACAATCGAAACGTGCTTCAGAAAGTAATTGTGAAAATGGAGCAGTGAGTGAAACGATATCAGCCTCTTGTCTACGTGAATGATCACGTCCCGAGTTGAAACGGTGTGCACATCAAGTGCGAAGACCAACGAGTGAAAAAATGTGTAAAGTAACCGATGCATGCCATTCAACGCGAAGTGTTATCTACTGGAGTGTGTGAATTAATAAACAGAAAGGATTCGGAAATCTCATAAGTCAATAATCATGCAACACACTGTGTACCAACGTTATAGCAAACAACAAAGCAAAACTAAGTGTAAGAAATCAGTGAGCATGCCATGTCTCCTAAAAGTTAAAAGTACCCAATAATTGCACGCAAAGTTTAAAGCGAGCAATATTATATGCAGTACAACCACGGTTGTTAAACAATCCTATCAAAAACAGTACACCAAAAACTCACATCAGCCACACGGGGATGCAGCGTACTCCGAATGATCCGAAAGCCTCGAGTGATTGTTAACAGTTGGCTAAAACGAACCGTGTGAATATGTATAACCAAAATTAATCCCCTAGAAACCTCGGCAATTTCTCTTAAATTGGAGCTCGCCGAGCCTGACCCTAAAATGGCGCCCGCCAAGGTATTTCCACCGGAGAGGGGTGATGTCCCATTAGTCGAGGGGGTCCCGATGTTCTATCCAGATAAATGGCATAGCTGAGTAACACGAACCACAGAACTAGAGGCAAGCCCAGCTGCAGAGTCACGGGGATAAACAGACTCAACTTGCCTGACTGTAAGATGGCTGCCAAGCTACATACCTTTCCTATCCTGCCATCCTCGTCATCTCCTCTCGCCCGTTTCTGGACTCAAGACCTTCGGTCACTTCCTGATCTTTTTTCTAACCCAGCGGAGCCCGAACCACATGGCCGATTCCCGGTGGAGCTGCACCGACAGCTATAGGGGAGATTGGCTCCGGCACACTGCTATGGCCGTCAACTACCCGGCCGGACTTCGGACATTTGTCTCGTCGTTTTCTCTGCTGCTGTCTCCTCCCAATGGACTTCCAGCTCTCGTTGGTCTTCTTGGGTCTTGATTTTTATGTTCGCTAGTAACTCCTGTCTCGACTATGTAATCATTCTGTAGTTTGTGTGAAATTTTGTAACTTGCAACTTGCTATTTCCTTATGTAAAGCGCTCTGATACCTTCGGGTCTAGCCAGCGCTATATAAAACTCATCAAATAAAAATAAAATAAAATAAATAAAGAAACCAACTGGTGTACGTGCGCTCTATAAGAAATTTTAACATAACATAACATAACATCAACTAGCTTCAGAACAGCATTAAAGGGAGGACAACACAATGGCACAGACTTGGGGACATGCCAGTGAGAAGGACCTCAACCAGGTAGGACCATACTTTCTACTAAAGAGGGATCAGGCTTACGGAGTGGTGAAAGAAGGAGAAAAGTGGGTCGAGCAATTGTTGGTTCCTGTAGTCTCCTGATAACAGGTGTTACATCTAGCCCACAGACAGATGGGAGGGAGCCACTATGGGAGGGAACACACCCAGAAATATCTCCTAGAAATGTTTTATGGGTTAGGGGTCTATAGAAATATAACAAGATTCTGTGCCTCCAGTCACAGATGTCAACTAGTGAATCCCCCAGGAGTAGCACAGGCCCCTTTACATCCTCTCCCTATCATCAATGTTCCCTTTAAGAGGGTCGGTATGGACTCAGTGGGACCCCCTTTCCCCATCTATACAGGGACACCAATACATCATAGTACTTGAAGACTATGCCACCCATTATCCAGAGGTGATTCCCATACCTACCACCCCGGTAGCTCAAACTATGATCACATTCTTCTCTTGAAGTAGGTTTCCGCATGAGTTATTGCCTGCCAGAGCACTCCTTTCATGTCTCGATTTATGGATCAAATATGCAAGGTTCTAGGAATCTCCCAGATCCATACCTCTGTGTATCACCCTCAGACAGATAGGCTAGTAGAGAGATATGATAGGACTTTTAAAACAATGTTAAGAAAAATGATTGCAGAAACACGGAAAGATTGGGATCGGAGGTTACTGCTGGCCCTTTTTTCCATGAGCAAAAATCCACGGGGTTTTCTTCTTTTCAAATTGTTCTTTGGGAGAAGCCCGTGCACCCTCCAAGATATAGCTATTGAACACTGGGTAGACGAAGAAGATGGAGGGAATACCCTTCTAGAGTATGCAACAAATCTGAAAAGAACACTATCGCCTTGTGGGAACAGGCTCATGCCAATTTAGAAAATGCACAAAGCCAACAGAAATGCGTGATTGAAGGAAAGGGTTTGAGAATCTTTACCGAAGGAGAGCAGGTTCATATTTTATTACCCAGCACAGAGAATAAACTCCTGGCTAAGGGTGGGCGGTTCTCAATTCCGTGGAGTTACTGAAAAAACTCTGCCGAGTTCCGAGAGCAGGCAGAGTATTACTCTCCCACCTCTAATTAACATTAACAGTTTGTGAACGAGGCAACTAACAAGTAAAGCAAACTTCCCACACACAGTGGCGCTACCAGCTCATTTACAAAGCATCAATGAAGCAGAATGGGGTCAAAGCTACCTGCACATCGGCAGCACCGGTGGCCAGTTCCAGAAAAGAACCTTGGTCCTCTACACTTTTTTCAAATTAAACATTTTAAATTGACACGCATGCATTGCCACAAGTAGCACAGCACGAGGAAATAAATGCAGGCTGAAAATTCTTTGTAATAATCAATTTTATTCTGAAATATTTTTTTCGTTTATTTCAGAATTTTCCATAGTACCGCAGCTTAGTGGAGTGTCAACTTAGTGCGTCTTCCAAGTTGAATAAGCCTAACTCAGAGAACTAAGGCTGCAAAGTGGTTAAGGTGTGTATGGATCAGATGAGCTCTTGGTCGTACCCAGTTATGAATCATTACATGAGGAGGTACAGCTCTCATGAGTGCCCCTCCTGTCCATACTCATACATGACATCCCGGGTACATGTATTCCTGGACGTTCTGTTCAGCTCTCTCACTTGCTCCTGCTGTTTGCACCCTTATTGTACATTACTCACATCAGCCTTTGATGATGCTGGACCAGCGCATCTGATTACTGTGGTATCGCTGGTCCCTCCTCCTCCTCTCTTCTTCTTTGTCTTCATCTTACTCTTCTTCCTCCACCACCAATGCTGCTTCTTCTTCCTCTTCCTCTTCCATGTCAGGAAGCAGGTCCAGCCGCTCAGCTCCATGTCTCTTCCTCCGGGGACACTTGGCCTTCCTGTGGCAAGGGATGGAGGCCCCAGGGGGAGACAGGGAAGACCGCTGCCACACCGCAGCACCCTGCAGCACTCCCCGCCCATCTCTTCTACCAGCCTCCTCGCTCTGTTCTATCCCGGACTGTGCACCTTGCTGTGACAGCAGTCGCACCACTTCGGTCACTTCCGCACCCCCCAACTTCATCCCCAAATTGTTTCCGCAACACTACGGCATGGAAGGGGGGTATGTGATGGTTCACACAGCGCACTGATGTCGGTTAACCTATCGGCCCCTTGTGGAGTTGCCAGGTTCACAAGAAAGGCCAATCTGCTCCAGAAATATGCCCTAAAACTGGTCTTAAAAGTGGTAATATGTAAAAGTAGGGGTGAGCATGTGCCAGGTAAGCTCCACTCTGCCGGCGGTTTGCGGAGTTTTCACTGAACTAGCAAACGGCAGACCAGAGTTTACAGCCAAAATGGTGACCCCGGTCACATATCGCCTAACAGTGCCCCACAAACCCAAAGAAGGCCAAATATACCATGTGAATGGTTGTATGATGGAACCCCGCATGCATTTACTCTGCATGCCGTTACAATGCAGTCACTACCCTGACAGCAGCATCACCGCTTGTTACTTTACCATGCACGTCCTTACAACAACTTGTTTTGGGGTGCTGGACTTTGGAATAGTATAAAAATTACTATTCCAACTCCTGTCTACGTGGTATTTGGAGACTTCAATGTACATATGAATGACCCTAATTGCTGATTGGCTGAACAATTCAAGGAACGAACGACTGACCTCAATTTAACACAATTTGTTAAGGACGCTCTCTTATGGCTTGTACCAAGTGTGGTAAAACTGTGTGTTTGTCGAACAAAATAAACATTGGGATGATGCAAGTCTGATTCCCCGCACCTCCGAAGGAGATGTTGTCCTATAGTCCTGCTAGCTCACAGTGCACCATCTAAACCCCTTAACCTTATAGGGTAACAGATGTGTGTGCAACCTCAGAACATGACAATCCTGATCCTCCCAGGAAATCGTGGTAACAGATCTAGAACCTTTTCGTTTGGACTCTCGTACATACCCAAAGAAGTACACAATAAATACTCAGCAAGACTTTACAATATTCATTAGAGCATTGTGATTCTTGCATAAAATACGTGTGCTGCGAATATGAGTAGAATGAAACAGATTTGCGTAATTTGCATTACAAGAACAGTGAAAGAACATTTCCACCATTGTGCTAAGACAGTGTATATATGTAGGCATATAAGGTACTGTCTATATATGTATTCCTAGCCTGTGCTCCCTAACCTAGTCTTTGCCTAGGGTGGGTCATCTGCCAAATTCCTGCAGGGTGGACTAATTCCCCGTTACTTGGGAGTCATCAGGCTGTCCGTTTTGGTGTAAAGCTGGACATCCCTCACATTGGTATACAGAAATCTGCTGAGCTGGAATTCCAACATGTGGTAACTCTGATGTATGAGCAGAGTGCTCCTCTGCCTAAACAAGGAAGTGGCTGTGTATATATAACAATAGAACCCTTGTGGCCATGTCACAACCCCTGTTTGGGACGCAGTTGTTTATTCTAGTTGGATATCAATGTCGCCAACCGAACAAATATGACATTTGCGCAGAGAACTTTATCCCTTCTACTGAATGTTCAAGATATCATGATAGAGTGCCTAAGAAGTTGAAATTTAAGCAATGCAGATTCAGAGAATGTTATCCTGCTTTGACACACACGCAGTGTATGTCAAAAGTCATCATGTGTAAAAGGGAAGGCAACCGAAGGAACGTGGGCTTGTAAATGATGCTGTTTCTGCTAGGCCTATCCTGACCATGTGACAAAGCTACACACAGTTGAGGGCACACTCTAGACCTGATTTTCTCTAACTGTCCCTCCCGTGCTATTGGTCCTCCACTTCCTCTAGTCTGGCCTACTATTTCCTAGTGCCTTTTCACATGGCCCATGCTATCACCCAGACTGACACCTCCAATGCCAAGAGAACTTCCAGGCCTTGGCATGCCATTTCGGATTCAAGTCTGACCAATATGTATTCTCAAATCATGGTGAATGTGTCTGTGGGAAATGACGGATCAATAAGCTCCCTCAATGATACCTTACTACTAGGTTTTGATAATCTGGTACCTATAAAAACTTGCACTAGAAAGAGTTCTGTGCCTTCGGCAGGTTGGATCTCATCCAGCCTCCAGGCAGAAATACTTAAAAGTAAACAACTCGAAAGGAAATGGAGGTTGAATTATGACTTTGAGAAAAAGTAGGCTTATAGCATTGCCCTCAAGCAGTTAGAAAGCCAAAATTGGCTTCTTTGCCAAACAAATAGTTGCCTCCAAATATGCCCCAAGAACAGTTGTTAAAATTGTCGAAACATTATAGCAACCGTAGGTTCACAAACAAGTCATCCCAGCCTCTCTGCTGCTGGCGAAAGACCTCTCCTTATTTGTTCACACCAAAGTGCAAAAAATGTGTTTGAACTTCAATAGGTCAGCAGAACACCCCTCTCCAGGGTTGAATTCTACTACAGCTACAGCTACAGCTATTGCAATCAACCCACAGGTTAATGCTATAGATTAATGCCCTTTTTATTTTGTCTCTAGAATGGGATGAGGTGCTTCCCATCTGTAAAAAGGCACTGGTGGTGCCTTAAAAAAAAGCCAATGCTGATCCACTCATCTTGAGCAATTAAAGACACATCTCCCTTCTCCCTACCTCAGGAAGATGTTGGAATCCCTGGTGAACTGTCAAATCACCGGGCCTGTTGAACAGAATAATATCCTTCATCCCCCTCAGTCAGGCATGCACACCAGTGTCAGCACTAAATCAGCCCTATTTGAGGTTAGTGAATATATTAGAGGGAATTTTGGCTTGGGACGTACAGCGGTGGTTATTTTATTATACCTATTCACCACGTTTGACACATTGTCCCACTATGAGGCAGCAAGTGATCAAAGTTGCCTCCACTTGTTTTGCTATTCTAAAGTGGCTTAGGAAAATTCTCTGGATGCTTCCTTCCGCTACGCAAAAAACTGTCATCCAGGCCTTAGTAGTGTCCAGATTGGACTACGGCAACGTGCTCTATCTGGGTGCTAGTAAGGAAGTGCTCCGCAAGCTACAGGTAGTCCAAAATTCCGCGGCAAGACTGCTTTGCCAACTACCCAGAATGGCTTCTACTTCAGGTTCACTTCGTAAACTACACTGGCTGAGAATTGACAATCGCGCCAAATTTAAAGCCCTTTGCTATATGCACAGAATAAACATGGGCTCAGCTCCCCACTATCTAAGTGCTTTGGTGCACCATTATCGTCCCTCACGCCTACTACGATCCTCTAATCAATTAAAATTCCAGGTACCCAGGATCAAACGTGCTAGAATGGGAGGATGTTCCTTTGCCTATCTGGCTCCTTCCCTTTGGAACTCTCTTCCAATGCATCTTCGTCTTGAAAAGCACTACCTCAAATTTCGCAAAGAATTGAAAACGTGGCTTTTTAATCAGTAGAGACTTTTTATCAATAGCTCTGGCCCTTATCTCTTATCTTGTATGTCCGTAGGCGCCGGGAAACCTCTGGGTAGCTGTGCGCCATATAAATTTAATAAATAAATAATAAATAACTCCCTGCACAGAGACTGGAAAAGGAGGGAACAGCGGACAGAGCCTTAAACTGACTTTGCTCCTATTTAGCTGACAGACAACAAGCAGTTTTTATATCTCCCTTCATCTTCCAGTTCAGAGCCATAAGTTGTGGTATCCCCCAGGGCTCATCATTAAGCCTTATTCTCTTTAGCATCTATATGGCCCCATAAGCCCCAATAGCGCAAAGCTGGGGTCTGAATATTATCTCATATGCAGATGATGCACAACTTATGTTGGCTTTTCAACAGCTCAATGATACTGATTTTCAGGGATGTCTTACTGCTGTTGCCAACTTGATGCACAACAGCTGCCTACAACTTAATTCTGATAAATCAGAAGTCTTGGTGTTTGGTACTCCTTCCCCATTCAGCGCTATGAGACTTTGGTCTCCTGAGTTAGGGCCAGCACCCACCCCTTCAGCAGTCGCTAGGAATCTGGGGGTGATAATGGATATGACTTTATCTTTTAAATCCCAGATGCAGGCCACTGCTGCCACCTGTTTCTGGCTTTTTAAATCGTTAAGAAAGTTCTTAAAATAGCTTCCCCTAGTCACCCGGAAGGGTATTGTACATGCATTCTCTACCGGGAGACCCTCAGAACCTGCTTACTTGACTTTCAGCATATACAGAATGCTGCAGCCCGGCTTGTATTGAGCATTCCAAAAAGACACTCTATCAAGCTAGTCCTGAAGCAGCTTCATTAGCTGACGGTTAAATCCAGATTCAAATTGAAAAAACTTCTGTCACACACAGCACGTTCTATCAGACCAGTCTGAGGTACATCCAAGACAAGCTCATAAAATATCTTCCTCCTAGGGAACTCCACTCGACTAATCATAATCTGTTTTTTTTTAGCTCCCAGTCTCTGAATTGCTTTATCATAGTACCTTCATCATATCCCTACTAAAAGCCTGTCTAAGGCCCAGTTAAAGACTTTCTTGTTCTGTGAGGTGTAATTCTGTTCTGACTTCCATTTTCGTCAAAGCACCAGGACGCTTCTAATGAAGCAGCAGTTGCGCTATATAAGTTTTCATTCATTCATTCAAATACCACTTGCCCCGGAAGCACGAGAGAAAACTGCTTTCTTCTATCAATTTAAAGTCCTACCCTTTGGACTCCACGGAGCCCCTGCTACATTCCAGAGGCTACTGGATTCTCTACTGAGACCCCATCAAGCCTCTGAAGTGGCGTATTCAGACAGCATTGTCATTTTCATTCTTACGTGGGAGGCCCATCCAGAACACTTAGATCAGATTCTAGAAGCCCTACATCGGGCTGGGCTGAAAAATTAACCGGAAGAAATCCACACTAGCCACCAATCACATTCAGTATTTAGGGTTTTCTATACAGTCCAGTACCATTCGACTTCAGGTTGACAAGGTAGAAGCAATTAAGGAAATACCCAAACCTACTACAAACAGGCTCCATCCTGGGGTTGGTAGGCTATTACTGGCTTTTAGTCCATAGTTTTCTGAAATTGCTAGCCCCCTTACTGATCTGCTAATCAAAAGGTATCCCACACAATTGATTCATTGGATGGAAGTTCATAACACCAGATTTCAATGTCTAAAGCATATCCTATGCAGTGACTCAGTTAAGTTGCCCAAATTTCAGAAAACGTTTGTGCTACAAACTGATGCTTCGAGACATGGACTGGGGGCAGTGCTATCTCAACCTGGATGATGAGGGAACTCTATGGCCTGTATTATATATAATTCGTAAAGTGTTCTCTAGAGAAACATACTATTCAACCATCGAAAAGAGTGTCTGGCCATCAAATGGGCCATGGAGGCCCTACAATATTATCTACTAGGTTGCTCTTTTATATTATTGACTGATGACGCACCGTTGGTGTGGCTGGCTTGCAATAAGGACACACATCAGAGCACTATGAGGTGGTTCCTTGACTCATAAACATTCTCATTTCAGACCTATCATCAGCTTGGAAGGCTCAACATGAATGTGGACTTTCTCTCCAGTCACCCTGTTTCTGAATGGTCCCACCAGCCATTCCTTGAGGGGAAGTATTGTAATGGAGGTGACGAGCAGACTGAGGACTCCAAGATGGGCACCATGCTGACCCAGGGAGGAAGGGGAGGCAACTCGCTAGTTGCTGAGGCGAGGGTCAACACTAGGATGCGTGCAACATCAAGAATGCAATAGAGAGACAAAGAGGGAACAAGAAGCAACTGACACGAGGAAGGAGAACGACAGCGAGACAGCAGACCTTGGACAGAAAGAGAAGGGTGGATCCGGCTGGACTGATGCTGCGGAGGAGAACCAGGCTCTGGAAGCTACGGACCCAGTCGGAACAGAACAAGGGATCTGATGCAGGGACAGGAACCGGACAGGAGCCGAGAGGCCAGAAACCCTCAAGAGCTGCAGCGGACCACTGACAGACCTGGCAGCCGCAAGAAGGGTGGTACTGTGATCTCTGCAGCAATGACCCAGGAGGAGGGTCGTGGTCACAGACAAGTGCAGTTCCTCCAATTTCTACAGGTGTTAAAGTGGTGGCACAGGGGTGGGAACAAGCATGCACAGAAATAGAGACTTGGTGAGAGGTATGCACCGAAAAGCTACGATGAAGCTCACAGGTGGGATAGGTGTTGGTAGCAAGTGTGACGGCAAACCCATATACATTTATATAGGGAACATTGATTGTATGTCTGTGTGTTTCACTTTGAGGGGCATGGATCTTCCTGGCAGCTGGGAGCCCACAAGAGAGAAGCCAGAGTAGAAGAGGGAGACAGACATTCCAGGAAGACCAATCCTGTTTGGGGAACAAAAAACTGTGTATAAGAGTAATAAAGCCCATAAAATACTATCTGGGTGATTGTGGTGATTCTACAGAGTGTTTACAGACCTACTGAAGAACAATTCCCTCAACTGGAAGAAGTAGACTTAAGTCATGAAATAAGAATGTTACATCAAGACCCATCATGAAAACAACAAAAGTCTACACACCAATAAATTCCAATCTGACAACATTCAAGTAGCTGTGCTGGTGCGGGAAAAAGCAGGAAAACTGAGAATTCCAGGGGCGAAGATAAATGCTGCATGGTCATATCTGAAGGGCTACCTGGGTATATGCATCACAGACATGGTATCGTAACAGAATATTGAGTTCTAAATGTTGTGTTAAAAACATATCATGGGAAAAAAAGAAGACAATATTCACAGGTCAATTATACATAGAAACTTACTGTACTTAGCTCTACATATATGTACATGAACTATGTATATATTTTCAAGGTGCATACAAATGGAGTTAAGAATTGTAAATCTATACTTGTATATTGTGATATACATATATTTATATATGTTTATATATATATATATATATATATATATATATATATTATCTACTGGCGGTCGCCAGTAGATAGTTATAGTTACAACCTATTATCCATAGGAAATCCGCGACATTCTATTTGCAATAACGTTGGCGCCGGTTGACGAATCTTCGCAAAGCTTCCAACTTGTTGGGGCGCTCTGGTCCGCTCCTACCCTGAAAGTCTCGGGGTGATACGTCAAGCGGGGCCGAGAAAAAGGGGGTCCCAAAACGCGTTTTCCCCATTCATTTTTCCATAGGAACCTTTAGTCGCAGCTACAGCCCGAACTGCTGAACGGAATTACCCCAAATTTGGCAAAGAGGTAGCCCTTGGTTCAGACTGGTGCCTTTTGCTAAAATGGTGTAAATCCGTTCAGTAGTTCCTGAGAAATTCACAATTAAAATCACATATATATCTATGGGCGCGTCGGATCCGCGTACCCTCCCGATCACGAGCTGCATGCTAATTGGCTGTCAACACTCCAAATCAGGAAGTGTTGGCAGCCATTTATCCTCGGTAGAACCGAGGGACAGAAACAAGTGCGCAAAGCGCACAAAGGGAGCAGGGTAGAAACACCCTGACCCCTAGGTCTACTCAGGGGTCCCACAAGGGCCCCTGGGCAAAAATTTTTTTTTTTTTTTTAAAAATCGGCAGGATGCGCTCAGGAAGCGCGAACCCTGCCGAAAAAAAAAAATCGAAGCGCGGTCTCCCGCGCTTCGATGTTATTGGCCCCGGGTGGGCCAAGTCCCGGGGGCATGCTGGGGGGGTTAATTTTATGTGTGGGGGCCTCTAAGGGCCCCCAAGCCCGAGGACCGCCACCCCCGGGGCTTTATGCATAATGGTGCGGGAGGGCTCTGAGCCCTCCCGCAGCCTGAGACCACCACCTTCCCGGGGCTTCTTTTTTAAATGAAAAACCTGTGTGGGGGGCTCCAGCCCCACACGCCCGAGACCGCCACCTCCCGGGGCACTAAACATTTAAATATGGGGGTCCGTTACGGACCCCAGAGCCCCGGGGACCACCACCTCCCCGGGGCTGTGCACACGATGGGAGGGGGCCGCGCGGCCCCCCTCCTGGAGCCTGTGGTGGCCCTGGGGACCGCCACCCCCAGGGCCGGCTCCTGCAGTGTCCCGGGGTGCCTACCCCCGGGACACTGCTGTTTGCAATGACAGGACGGGAGCCTCGCGGCTCCCGTCCTGTCATTGCAAACTTGCTTTGGATATTGGAAGAGAGAGCAGGAAACCTGCTCTCTCTTCCAATATCCAAAGCCGATTGCTTTCCACATGGGGAGCAGCATGTTAGCTGCTCCCCATGTGTAAAAGCAATGCCGGCTCCCGTAGGACACGGGGAGCCGGCGGGACTGTGGGGGCTTGGGGACCCCCACAGTCCCCAACGAGAGGCCAGGCCCCGGGGGATGGGGTCCCCGGGGCAAGTAGTGGCCTGGGAGGGGGCCACGCGGCCCCCTCCCCAAAGTTTTGAAAAATAATAAAAAATAAAAAAAGGGTATGGCCGGCCCCGAGGGATGGGGTCCTCGGGGCCTTAAAATGGCCAGAGGAGGGGGCCACGCAGCCCCCTCAAAATATTAAAAATAAAAATAGAGGCCATGCCCCGGGGGATGGGGTCCCCGGGGCCAATACAGGCCCGGGGAAAGGGGCCACGCGGCCCCCTTCCTGTTTTTTTATTTTGAAATTTAAAAAGGGGTAAGGCCCTGGGGATGGGGTCCCCAGGGCCCAAAAACAGAAAAAAGGAAGGGGGGCCACACAGCCCCCTTCAGGGACAAAAAAAAAAAAACAATCGGGCCCGCAGGCCCCGCCCCTTCCTTCACCACTCTGCAAACGCGCCCCTGGCGCGTTTGCAGAGGAAGCAATTCCCCTTGAATACTGGGGGTCCCTGGGGGCCAACTAGCCCACCAGGAACCTCCAGTATGCGCCAGGGAGCTGCCTTGCAGAGAGGTGTACAGAGGCCACGCCCCTTTTACACCTCTCTGCAACGCAGCTCTGTGGCGCTTTTGGAGGTATATGGTGGGCTAGTTGGACTCCGGGGACCCTCAGGATTCAAGGGGACTTAATCCCCCAACTTAAAACGCGCCACGGGGCGCGTTTGCACAGTGGTGAAGGGAGGGGCGGGGCTTCAGGTGACATGTGTGCAAACAGGCCCCGTGGCGCGTTTTAAGATGGGGAATTAAATCCCCTTCAATCCTGAGGGTCCCTGAGGGCCAACTAGCCCAACAGGTACATCCAGAAAGCGCCACAGAGTTGCGTTGCAGAGAGGTGTAAAGGGGTGTGGCCTCTCTACACATCTCTGCAACGCAGCCCCTGGCGCATATTGGAGGTTCCTGGTGGGCTAGTTGGCCCCTAGGGACCCTCAGGATTCAAGGGGACTTAATCCCCCAACTTAAAACGCGCCACGGGGCGCGTTTGCACAGATGTCACCTCAGGCCCCGCCCCTCCCTTCACCATTGTGCAAATATTCTTCAAAAATCATCCGAAATACGAATTCCGATTTACTCACCTGTTATAAGGAGAGACCTCAGTGCTGCATCTTTCAGCCCAGTACTGGTACTGAAAAGTAATTTTAACCGTACTTACCAGTAACTTGAATTTCCTTCCATAGGATATCATTGCCTGCTTTTTGCTGAAAAAGTTTCTAAGTGTTGATTTTTGAAACATACAAATATTCCTCTAAAATCAGCCGAAATACGAATTCCGATTTACTCACCTGTTATAAGGAGAGACCTCAGTGCTGTATCTTTCAGCCCAGTACTGGTCCTGAAAAGTAATTTTAACCGTACTTACCAGTAACTTGAATTTCCTTCCATAGGCTAACATTGACTGGTTTCACTTGGAAATTCTTCTAAGTGTGGAGTTTTGGAACTTTAAAATATTCCTCTAAAATCAGCCGAAATACAAATTCCGATTTACTCACCTGTTATCAGGAGAGACCTCAGTGCTGCATCTTTCAGCCCAGTACTAATCCTGAAAAGTAATTTTAACCGTACTTACCAGTAACTTGAATTTCCTACATAGGCGAACATTGACTGGTTTCACTTGGAAATTCTTCTAAGTGTGGAGTTTTGGAACTTTATAGTATTCCTCTAAAATCAACCAAAGTACGAATTCCGATTTACTCACCTGTTATCAGGAGAGACCTCAGTGCTGCATCTTTCAGCCCAGTACTGATCCTCAAAAGTAATTTTAACCGTACTTACCAGTAACTTGAATTTCCTTCCATAGGATATCATTGCCTGCTTTTTGCAGAAAAAGTTTCTAAGTGTTGATTTTTGATACATACAAATATTCCTCTAAAATCAGCCGAAATACGAATTCCGATTTACTCACCTGTTATCAGGAGAGACCTCAGTGCTGCATCTTTCAGCCCAGTACTGGTCCTGAAAAGTAATTTTAACCGTACTTACCAGTAACTTGAATTTCCTACATAGGCTAACATTGACTGGTTTCACTTGGAAATTCTTCTAAGTGTGGAGTTTTGGAACTTTATAATATTCCTCTAAAATCAACCAAAGTACGAATACCAATTTACTCACCTGTTATCAGGAGAGAACCCAGTGCTGCATCTTTTAGCCCAGCACTGACCCTGAAAAGTAATTTTAACCGTACTTACCAGTAACTTATATTTTCTTCCATAGGAATCCATTGTCTGCTTTTCAGCAGAAAAGTTTCAAAGTGTCGATTTTCACAAACTACAAATATTCCTAAAAAATCGCCTGTATGACTTAAACGCATTCTTTCAACTGTTTACAGGAGATGCACCAGTGCTTAATCCAGGATCCAACACTGAGTAAGAAAAAGTAACGATAACAGTTTTTACCTGCTAAGTGAATTTCCTTCCATAGGATAACATTGGTGATTCTATGAGAAAAAGTTTCTAAGTGTCAACTTTTAAAATACATTAATATTCCTTAAAAATCACGACTGTAACCAAAACGCTTTTACTCAACTGTTTACAGGAGATGTACCAGGACTGAATCTAGGATCCAGTCCTTTGGTTAGAAAAAGTAATCCATAAAGTAACTAATTGCATTTAACTAGAAATTCACATTGAGCTGAATGTTGCATTGTGTTTGAAAATGTGTTGCCCATTGCAACAACTGTAACTACTGTACTTAAAAGTCTATTGCCTATGTGCAAAGTATTTAAACTAAAGTAATTCATTCTGAGAAAGTATTTTTTGTAATGTAATGTATAATGTAATTACAATGTAATTTAAAAAATAAAATATGTAAAAAAAAATTGTTTCTAAAAATGTAGTAAATCAGTATTAAAAAATGTATATAACAATTAATACATTTAAAAATTGTCATTTACAAAACCTTTGAAATTCACTGAAAAAACCGTAGGTTTCAGACATGTTATAGTTACAAATTAGCATTTAAAAAACCTTTGAAATTCACTGAAAAAACCATAGGTTTCAGGGACGTTATAGTTACAAATTAGCATTTAAAAAACCTTTGAAATTCACTGAAAAAACCATAGGTTTTAGGGACAGTTATAGTTAGTTGGACATTGCACTCATACAAAACCCGTGAAATTCCCCCGTTATAGTTAGTCCAGCTAACTATAACTCGCGCCCCATAATGCACTGCTGATGACGTCACATATTACATCACTCATGACATGGTCAGTGACATCACTGATGACATCACTGATGACATCTCAAATGACATCACTGATGACATCACTGATGACATCATCCATGTGATAATTTCATGCATCTTCTCACACCCTAATATAACCTTTCATACACCCACTCTAAATTACAGACTGTCATTCGAAAAATCATAGACACCCCAACACCAATAACTACATACCCACTCACTGATTCTTAGGTCTACGCACACATCCACTCACTCACCCGTACAGTCACTCATACTTACGGTCACTCAGTACAGGACTATCATATGCACTCATACTCCTATATAGACACTCAAGCACCGCCACTCATCCATAGAGGTACTCACACACCTAGTCAGTCATGCAAATAATTAAACACACTACCATTTACTCACCTATACAGTTATACACACACCACATCACTTATTCAAACAGAAACAAACACATACTTACTCTTATACAATCACTGATACAAGCACACACGCATCCATACAGCCGCTCTCACAATCACACACTCTCACTTATAGCCATTTAAATACTCTAACACACATATATACTGCCTTTTACATATGTTGTTACTCGCACATGTACCACTGAGATATACATTCACTCACTAACACACCCATACACACACTCACCCACCCAAGCAGTCCATCACAGATGCACTCTTGTAATCATGCACCCAGTGAATGACCCACTCTCACATCTATCTACAGAGACTCACACACCCCACCCACACAAACACTCAGGCAGCCATACAGACATTCACCCAGTTTTGTCACTAACCCATGCATTCAGTAAGATACGTTAAATCACTCACTTATACAGTCAGTCACGCACCTACTAAATCAACAATACAGACACTTACACACCCACTCATTCTTCAATACGTCTTTTCCTATATATATTAAAAATATTTAAACTTTACAGAAACACACAGTCACTGGATGATGTCATCAGTGATGTCATCAGTGATGTCATTTGAGATGTCATCAGTGATGTCATCAGTGATGTCACTGACCATGTCATGAGTGATGTAATATGTGACGTCATCAGCAGTGCATTGCGGGCGCGAGTTATAGTTAGCTGGACTAACTATAACGGGGAATTTCACGGGTTTTGTACGAGTGCAATGTCCAACTAACTATAACTGTCCCTAAAACCTATGGTTTTTCAGTGAATTTCAAAGGTTTTTAAATGCTAATTTGTAACTATAACGTCCCTGAAACCTATGGTTTTTCAGTGAATATATATATATATATATATATATATATATATATATATATATATATATATATATATATATATATTACCTACTGGCGGGCGCCAGTAGGTAGTTATAGTTAGGACCTAGTTTCCATAGGAAAAGCGTTTTTTGTTTTCCCAATAACTTTGGCGCCGGTTGACGAATCTTCGCGAAAGTTTCACAACTAGTGGCCCGCTCCGGTCAGCTCATTTCTTGAAAGTTTCGGGGTGATTCGTCAAGCGGGGGCCGACAAAAAAGGGGGGTCCCAAAACACGTTTTCCCCATGTTATTTTCCTTAGGAAACTTTAGACAAAGCTACAGCCCGAACTGCTGAACGGAATTACACCAAATTTGGCAAAAAGGTAGGTATTGGTTCAGAAAGAGACCTTTCTTTTAAATGGTGTAAATCCGTTCAGTAGTTCCTGAGAAATTAGAAAAAGAAAAAGTTTCGATATCTGTGGCTGAGGTGGGTTCGCAAACCCTCCCGAACACGAGCTTCATTCTAATTGGCTGCCAACACTCCAAACCAGGAAGTGTTGGCAGCCATTCTGTGACTCGGTAGAACAGAGTCACAAGAAAACAGTAAAATAAAGGTAAAAAAACAAGAAAAGGGGGCAGGGTAGAAACACCCTGACCCCCTAGGCCTGCTCAGGGGGTCCCACTAGGATCCCAAGGGCCAAAAAAAGCATCTTTTTCTTTATAATTTTGGTGGAAATCGCGTTGCGGTCACGAATCCTCTCAAAATTATTTTTAAAAAACAAACCGCGGGCTCCCGCGCTTCGTTTTCAAAAAGCCCAGGGTGGGCCAGGTCCCGGGGGCACTGCCAATTAATTAGCGGGGGCCCGCAGGGGCCCCCGCAGCCCCGGGAACCACCACCTCCCCGGGGCTGTGAAAAAAATGCGTGGGGGGGTCCCAATACCCCCCACGCTGCCTCGGGGACCGCCACCTCCCCGGGGCTTTAAGAAACAACCACGGGGGGCACGCGGCCACCCCACAGCCCCGGGGACTGTTTTAATGAAAACATGTGTGGGGGGGCTCGAGCCCCCCCCACACGCCCTGGGGACCACCACCTCCCGAGGCACTCTAAATTTAAATTTGGGGGTCTGTTACGGACCCCCAGGCCCCGGGGACCACCACCTCCCCGGGGCTTTTACAATGAAGGGAGGGGGGCTGCGTGGCCCCCCTCCTGGAGCCCTCAATGGCCCTGGGGACTGCCACCCCCCAGGGCCGGCTCCTGCAGTGTCCCAGGGTGCCCACCCTGGGACACTGCTGTTTGCAATGACAGGGCAGGAGCCGTGCGGCTCCTGCCCTGTCATTGCAAATTCTGCTTTGATTTGTTGAAGCGAGAGCAGGAAACCTGCTCTCGCTTCAACAGGCTAAGCAGGATTGCTTTTCCACAAGGGAAGCTGCATGTCAGCAGCTCCTTGTGGAAAAGCAATGCTGGCTCCCGCAAGACGTGGGGAGCCGGCGGGACCGTGGGGGCATTGGGGCTCCCCCCACGGTCCCCAATGATGAGGGCCGGGGCCAGAAGTGGCCTGGGAGGGGGGCCACGCAGCCCCCCACCCCAATAATAATTTTTTTTTTTAAATGGAAAGGCCGGCCCGGGGATGGGATCCCCGGGGCCATAATTAGCCTTAGGAGGGGCCACGCGGCCCCCTCCAAATAATTTAAAAAAAAAAAGAAAATTCTGGCCATGCCCCGGGGTCCCCGCGGCCTAAATTGGGCTCGGGAGGGGGGACACGCGGCCCCCTTCCCGTTTAATTTTTTTTTTTTTTTTTTAAATAGGGGTCAGGCCCTGGGGGATGGGATCCCCGGGGCCCAAAAAATAGTAAAAGAAGGGGGGCCACACAACCCCTCTTCTAAAAAAAAATTTAAATAAAAAAGCCGGCATCGCGCCGGAGGCCCTGCCCCCTCCCTGCAGCACTCTGCAAACGCGTCCCCTGGTGCGTTGTAAGTTGGGGAATCAATTCCCCTTGAATACTGAGGGTCCCTGGGGGCCAACTAGCCCACCAAGTACCTCCAGTATGCACCAGGGAGCTGCGTTGCCGAGAGGTGGTCTGAGGCCATGCCCCTTTTTACACTTTTCTGCAATGCAGCTCAGTGGCGCTTAATGGAGGTACCTGGTGGCCTAGTTGGCACCCAGGGACCCTCAGGATTCAAGGGGACTTAATCCCCCAACTTAAAACGCGCCAGGGGGCGCGTGTGCAGAGTGCTGCAGGGAGGGGGTGGGGCCTGATATAACAAGTAAGCAATCCTGCTGTGTGGGACTTACTGGAGGTAATAAAAGGGGTAGTTGGCCCCCAAGGTTGATGTTGGGGGCTAACTATCCCTCCTGTTACTTCCGCTAAATCCCACACAGTGGGATTGCTAAAAGGAGTTTGAAGGCCACGCTCACCTTTCTCCACCACTCTGCAAACGCGACTGCAATGTTATAGTTAGAAATTAGCATTTAAAAAACCTTTGAAATTCACTGAAAAAACCATAGGTTTCAGGGACGTTATAGTTTGAAACAAGCATTTAAAAACCATAGAAATTCACTGAAAAAACCATAGGTTTCAGGCACGTTATAGTTAGAAATTAGCATTTAAAAAACCTTAGAAATTCACTGAAAAAAACATAGGTTTGAGGGACGTTATAGTTAGTTGGACATTTCTCTCATACAAAACCATAGAAATTTCCCGTTATAGTTAGTTCAGCTAACTATAACTCGTGCACCCGCAATGCACTGCTGATGACGTCACATATTACATCATTCGTGGCATGGTCAGTGACATCACTGATGACATCTCAAATGACATCAATGATGACATCACTGATGACATCATCCACGTGAAAATCTGATGCACCTCCTCACACTCTAATATAACCTTTGATACACCCACTGTAAAATACAGACTACCATTTTCGAAACCATCGACACACCAATACCAGTTACTACATACGCACTCACTGATTCCTAGGTCTACACACACATCCACTCATTCACCCATACAATCACTCATACATGCAGTCACTCATCAATACAACACTATCATAAGCACTTATACACCTATACAGACACTCACACACCACCACTCATCCAGAGTTACTCACACACCTAGTCAGTCATGCAAAGAATCAATCACACTTCCATTTACTGACCTATACAGTTATACACACACCACATCACTTATTCAAACAGAAACAAATGCATATTTACTCTCTTATACAATCACTGATACAAGTACACACTCATCCATACAGCCACTCTCACAATCAGTGACTCTCACGTATAGTCATTTATATACTTCAACTCTCACATACACTGCCTTTTACATATGTAGTTACTTGGACATGTACCATTGAGACATCCATTCACTCACCAACACACCCATACACACACTCACCCACCCATACAGCTGTTTCCACATGCACTCTTGAACCCATAGACGCAGTGAATCAACCACTCAAACATCTATGCACAGAGTCACACACCTCCCACCCACCCACACACACACTCAGGCACACATACAAATACTCAGGCAACCAATCAATAACCCATATAGACACTCATGTAGCTACTGACCAACCCATGCACTAGCTTATACAACAACAGACTGATACAGACATTCACACAGTTTAGTCACTAACCCATGCATTCAGTAAGACACATGTAATCACTCACTTAAACAGTCAGTCACGCACCTACTAAATCCTCCATCCAGACACTTATACACCCACTCATTCTTCAATACAGCTTGGCATATATATAATACATATTTAAACTTTAAAGAAAAACACAGTCACTGGATGATGTTATCAGTGATGTCATCAGTGATGTCATTTGAGATGTCATCAGTGATGTCATCAGTGATGTCACTGACCATGTCATGAATGATGTAATATGTGACGTCATCAGCAGTGCATTGCGGGTGCGTGAATTATAGTTAGCTGAACTAACTATAACGGGGGAATTTCTATGGTTTTGTACGAGAGAAATGTCCAATTAACTATAACGTCCCTCAAAACTATGGTTTTTTCAGTGAATATATATATATATATATATATATATATATATATATATATATATATATATATATATATATATAAATATATATATAGATATATAGATATATTATCTACTGGCGGTCGCCAGTAGATAGTAATAGTTAGGACCACGTTTCCATAGGAAAAGCATTTTTTGATGTGCTTATAACTTTGGCGTCGTTTGACGAATCTTTACGAAATTTTCCAAAACGTTCCTCTTTTCAGGTGAGCTCCTATCCTGAAAGTTTGGGGGTGATTCATGAAGGGGGGGGCTGAGAAAAAAGGGGGGTCCCAAAACGTGTTTTTTCCATGCAATTTCCATAGGAAACTTTAGACAAGGCTACAGGTCAAACTGCTGAATGGAATTACGCCAAATTTGGCAGGGAGAAAGGTCTTGGTCCAGAAAGCACACTTTTGTTTAAATGGGGTAAGTCCGTTCAGTAGTTTTAGAGAAATATCAAAATTTACAGATATCGATATTTGAGAATTCTGACATCTGATTGGCTGAGGCGTTACGAGCACGAGCGTGGGGCTCATTGGTTGTGAACTGTTGAAACTATGAAGTGTTGGCAGCCATTTTGTGAGTTGAAAGGCGTAGGGCAAAACAAAAGAGAAAAATTGTATAAGAGGATATAGTAGGAACACTTTGGTCTTAGTTTAAGCAGTCTGTACGGTGCAGAGGCAGGGAGTTTGAATGTTGCGTAGGCCGTGGAAATCACGTCCGCAGAACAACGGTGCACGGTATTGCGGCAAGGTTGCATAGGCTCTGGAAATCCCGCCGGGAAAACAATGCGCCGTATTGCGGCAAGCAGTGTGTAGGGTGCACACACAGGTAGTGTGAATGTGCGGTATTGCGGCAATGTTCAGTAGGCTGTGTAAATCATATCGGGAAAATAACAATGCGCTGTATTGCAGCCTTCCTTTAATATAATGCACAGTAATGTTTACTTATAATGCGGTGTTCACTTTTATCACGGACAGTGTCACTTTCTTAGACAAAATTTAATATTATGTTGGAGGGCGTGTTCTATTCGTGTGTCTGGAACAAAATTAACGTTTAATTGGCTGAGGTGTTCCAACAACGAGCTCAATGTTCATTGGCTGCGAACCATTGAAAGTAGAAGTGTTGCCAGCCATTTCCTCCCTGTCCGCGGAGTAGCAGGGACATCTGATTGGCTGACGTGTTCCAAACAGGACCTTCCCAAGCTTAATGTTCATTGGCTGCGAACCATTGAAAGTAGAAGTGTTGCCAGCCATTTCCTCCCAATCCGCGGAGTAGCAGGGACATCTGATTGGCTGACGTGTTCCAAGCAGGACCTTCCCAAGCTTAATGTTCATTGGCTGCGAACCATTGAAAGTAGAAGTGTTGCCAGCCATTTCCTCCCCATCCGAGGAGTAGCAGGGACATCTGATTGGCTGACGTGTTCCAAGCAGGACCTTCCCAAGCTTAATGTTCATTGGCTGCAAACCATTGAAAGTACAAGTGTTGCCAGCCATTTCTTCCCCGTCCGCGGAGTAGCAGGAACATCTGATTGGCTGACGTGTTCCAAGCAGGACATTTCCAAGCTTAATGTTCATTGGCTGTAAACCATTGAAAGTAGAAGTGTTGGCAGTGATTCCCTCCCCCTCTGCGGAACACCATGGACATTTTATTGGCTAAAGTGTTCCGAGTACAAGTTTGCTCATTATTGGCTGGGAACGGTTCACTGTTGTGAACCATTTTGTGACGCACTTCAATGGAGTACAGGAAAAGAAAGTAGTAGCGGGGAGGGTAGGAACACTATTAACTCTGTACAGTGGACACAAGGTGGTGGACAGGGATTGTGAAGGTAAAAATTGTTTTTTATATATTTTAAGGGCCATTTATATCATTGGCGTGGGGTGTACAAATCACGGCGGGAAAATAACAAAGTGTGGTGCGGTCTTCTTTTTATTAAGTTTGCGGGTGGGATACTTTCCAGGAGCACTGTTTAGTTATAATGTGGTGTTTACTTTTCTGACGGGGAGCTGTGGTTGCGCAGCAAAAATTTCAGTCTAGGTTTGAAATAGTTTTTATTAAGCAATTACAAATATACTTTCTTCGGAAACTGAAGCTGTATATATCAAAGGGGTGACAATTAAAAACGCAATTCATAAAATATCCCTTAAGTGTGGGCACACCCTCCCTTTTTTTTCTGCTATAGTTTGTAAAAGTGTTGCCCCATATTCTTGATAATATAAGAGGGCATGAGTTACTTTTAGATAAAGTAGAAAAGAAGTGCTACAAGAAACACTCCCGCACTACATCATCTCAGGTCACAAGAACAATAACAAGTAAAAAACAGTTAAACACAAATCACTTTATATTTCATAGAAATGTACGCTTTATAATTTTTTATAATTTCTATTCTGTAGAATTCGGGAAAGTTCGGTCGTAGTGCTTAGAGGTCGCTCACTGCTCCGCTAACAAATCACGTACTCCTTTAAGATTATATAGGATAGTAGTATAATAATATACACTACTGGTAGTATATATTCTATAGGGAGAAGGTGAATAGGAACCGCAACAGACAAAAATAGAAATATCAAAAAAACTCCACTGAGGTCAGTATAAATGTAAATATTACAAACTCCTCTGAGATCATAATGTGTGGTTATTATAATATACATACTCACACTATATGATCTCAAGGGGGAAATAGACTACAAACTAGAAGCTGCTGACGTTACATATAAATCTTTAGTCTTCGCGCCGACGGGTCACCAACACTTCTGAGGTCAAGTACAGTGTCAATATTATAATATACAAAGTCACTCTATATGAGCTCAAAGGAGCCAGAACAGGAACAATGTTTGCTGTATTCTGTCTGTTTCTGAAAACAAGCTGCTGACGTTACATATAAATGGCAAAAACAACCAATAACACTTTTTTCTAAACACAAGTGTTTAAATATTGACAAATAGCTACGTATTATAAATATCTAGTATGCCATAATCAAACAACTTACAACTCAGGATTATGTTTTGTGGCCGCAAAAGAAGAATCCGACTGTAGAAAAGAGCACCTGCATCACTGAATGGAGACGCGTAAATAACTCGCAAAAACGAAACTAATCAATCAACGGGTGTGGTTTATATACTTTTTGGTTATTGAGTAGTCTATGGAAGGAAGATGCGGCTCCGCCCATTTATATGTCTTGTTTTACAGTTGACACGTGCTCACGTTTTAACTGTTTAACTTGTGCACGTGTTGGGAAAAGTTACAAAATGTGAAGCGGAAAAAGTTTTGATTTCGAACCTAACACGTATAAGGTCCTTAATATGTACATACGTTGGAGAGCTTAAAAACTGTTACCCGGAAAACCGTGTCATTTCCATTCTCATGAGTAAATACATTTATTAATTTCCGTAATTCTAAATAGAAGACATAAAAAAAAAATCTTTCAGAATAGAAGAAAAAAAAAACGTGATAATATTTCTCATCACTATGGTGTTAAATTAAAAAAATGCGAGCATTTGTAAAGCGTACAGCTACCCCTGGAAAGGTGTGCCGGCACTCTGGGGCGTCGGAAAGATTAAGCAAGGTGTTGCCCACAGTGACATAGTGGTGGGCTAACGTGCCGCTGGAGCCGGGAATCTAACTGTGAACGCTGTTGTTCGAAGTCAGGTATCATAACTGCTCCGTCACACTTTTTCCACACTTATATGTTAATTAGTGCTAATTAAGTTGTAAACATTGTTAAATTATGACTTATAACAGACTACTGTTACAGTTAGTTTTTCACTTCAAAAAGTATGCACATCTTTTTTAAATTTAGTTAAAAACAATATAGATTTCAGGGACAATGTAGTTAGAAATTAGCATTTATAAAACCTTTGAAATTCACTGAAAAAGCCATAGGTTTTACAGACGTTATAGTTAGAAATTAGCATTTATAAAACCTTTGAAATTCACTGAAAAATCCACAGGTTTTACAGTCGTTATAGTTAGCTGGACATTTCACTCATACAAAACCATAGAAATTCCACTGTTACAGTTAGTTCAGCTAACTATAACTCGCGCCCCCGCAATGCACTGCTCATGACGTCACATATTACATCATTCATGGCATGGTCAGTGACATCACTGATGACATCACTGATGACATCTCAAATGACATCACTGATGACATCACTGGTGACATCATCCACGTGAAAATCTGATGCACCTTCTCACAGTCTAATATAACCTTTAATACACCCACTGTAAAATACAGACTCCCATTTTTGAAACCATCGAGACACCAATACCAGTTACTACATACGCACTCTTTGATTCCTAGGTCTACACACACATCCACTCATTCACCCATACATTCACTTATACATGCAGTCACTCATCAATACAACACTATGATATGCACTCATATACCTATTCAGACACTCACACACCGCCACTCATCCAAGGAGTTACTCACACACCTAGTCAGTCATGCAAAGAATCAATCACACTCCCATTTACTCACCTATACAGTTATACACACACCACCTCACTAATTCATACAGATACTAACGCATAATTACTCTCTTGTATAATCACTGATACAAGTACACACTCATCCATACAGCCACTCTCACAATCACTCACTCTCACATATACTCATTTATATACAGCATCACTCACATATACTGCCTTTTACATATGTAGTTACTCCCAAATGTACCACTGAGACATCCATTCACTCACCAACACACCCATACACACACTCACCCACCCATACAGCTGTTTCCACATGCACTCTTGAACCCATACACCCAGTGAATCAACCACTCACACATCAATGCACAGAGTCACACACCTCCAACCCACCCACACACACACTCAGTCTCCCATACAAATACTCAGGCAAACAATCAATAACCCATATAAACACTCATGTAGCTACTGACCAACCCATGTAGCAGCTTACACAACAACAGACAGACTGATACAGACATTCACACAGTTTAGTCACTAACCCATGCATTCAGTAAGACACGTTTAATCACTCACTTATACAATCAGTCACACACCTGCAAAATCCCCCATCCAGACACTTATACACCCACTCATTCTTCAATACACCTAAGAATATATGTAAAACATATTTAAAAATTACAGAAACACACAGTCACTGGATGATGTCATCAGTGATGTCATTTGAGATGTCATCAGTGATGTCATCAGTGATGTCACTGACCATGCCATGAATGATGTAATATGTGACGTCATGAGCAGTGCATTGCGGGGGCGCGAGTTATAGTTAGCTGAACTAACTATAACAGTGGAATTTCTATGGTTTTGTACGAGTGAAATGTCCAGCTAACTATAACGCCCCTGAAACCTATGGTTTTTTCAGTGTATTTCAAAGGTTTTTTAAATGCTAATTTCTAACTATAACGTCTGTAAAACCTATGGTTTTTTCAGTGACTATATATATATATATATATATATATATATATTCAGTGAATAAACAAATGGCAAAGTTCAGATATGGTTAGCTTTGATCAGAACATCTCAAGTTATGTTTTTTTTTTAAAACGCAAATGCAAATCTCATGCCCTTACCTTTAATGTGACAGGTGCAATTACAAATGTTATAAATGATCTTACAGATGACACTACTCATACCACCTTAAAAGACAACTATAAATGATATCATTTATTAATTTGACTGTTTGTTATTTAATTACATTTTGTTTTAGGTGCTGTTATTTAATGGTATAAATATTAGGAGGTCATAAGCATTGCATTTAGTGGGAATGTTATGTCTTGCATGGCTGTTGTGAGATTTATGTATTGTGGTATCACTATAATTGCACTTCATTTGTGGTATTTAGGTGCATTTCCGAGGGTTTTAAGACATTCATTGTTGTGATATAAACACACTAGCCATAAATTAATTGTAGCCTTTGTTTTTGAGAGTTTTCTTTTTATCATATAACACATCCAACAGTTCCAAGCAGCCAACACTCCACCGGTGGCCATCTCCTGCTGCACACAGCCTTTGGTCATGTACAGAGGGGGTTGCCGAAGTACACAAGCATTGTGTCAATTTTATTTGTATATTTTTTGCAGGATTTGTGAATCCAATGCCATATTCACAAATTTTGAGACATCAAGAATGTCTGTGGGTCCCAAGGTGGGTTTAAGATCCATAATCCGATTTGCGAATCCCGCAATATATATATATTTTTTGATATTAGCCTCAATATCGACCTGTGGATCAATGTAGGCTACCACTGCACCTTTATGCCCTTCTGTTTTTATTTTTCTCATCATGGATCTCAGTGTTATGTGTTGGGTAATACCAGCTACAGCAGAAATGTGTCTGTTATGGATAGCCAATCAAAGCATAGCAGATTCACAAATCCACAGCCAGATTCACAAATCTGAAATGTATGAATCTTGTTCACTAGTGTACATTCAAGTCAAGTCAAATAAAACTTTATTCGGCCAATAATGGCCATAAAAGCACAATTGCACACCCCTAGAGTAAAATAGTAAAAACTTATACAATACTTGATAAAAGGGCGAAACCGATAATTCATGCACAAATTTCCATGTGTAAATGACAAAGCCCTAGTGTATATTAATTTTAATAAACATATTTAAAAAACTACTACATTTCAAAACTACTACGCCTTCTTAGACCTGGATAAAGTGCATACTGTTACAGTACTAGCAAATGATTTAAGACAATAACCACTAAAATATAACAATTCTAGGGACAAATCAATGCGTGATCCAATTTTTTCCTTCGCCGTAGGGCTCCTGTTAGGAAACTTGCAACCCCGAAACATATTAAAGGTGAGGACAACATTTGCAGATATATCAGGGCTGGCCTCACTTGTGCAAAGTTACAATGTTTTAAAAGTGGTAAAATGTATCTTGACCGAAGATCATTATAAAAACCACAGAAGAACATAAAGTGTAGGAGATCTTGGTACAAGAAATCATCACAATGGCTGGGCTTTAAAGCCCCAGGCTTCAAAAAACCCCTAGGAACCGTGAGGCACCAGTGAATACAATTGAACCTAAATCCGATTAAAATAAAATGGTGGTGTAGATTTTTAATATAAGACCCGAAGGGTTGTTCTAAAGACACAGGACTCAAGATTATGTACTCTCTTATCGTGGGTTTTTTTAAGTTAATTGTTTTCCATTTCCACCATCCTTTTGGCTAAAAATTGTCTTTTAATTACTTTCAACTCACCACCGTGCATTTGTCTCGGATGTGTAAAAAGCTCAGGGCACCCTACATTCGCCAGCTGCTGTGAGATGTAACCCAGCCAAGGAATGTCAGCCGTCCTGTCAAGTCTCATACAATCATCTGAAACAGTTTGGTTCAGTGTATATGTGGAGTTAGACCATATTTTTAGTCACCATATTAAAGAGGCCACTGCTATACGGTCAGAGATGTGATCCTGTCCTAGTTCTTCATGCACCATAAAAGATGGGTGCTGGGGGGTACAGATAATAGTTTCCGCAGGTATTTATCTTCAACCACCTGCAGATCACCAACTTCCTTATAGCCCCATACCTCGCTGCCATACGTAGCCATTGGTATACATTTCTCACTATAGACCTTCAGTAATGGTCGTAGCGGTTTGCTTCCCCTTCTGCTGGCAAACTCCATTGTCGCTCCTGCAGATCTAGACAGGGTGTGTTTTTGGAGTGTTCGCTGAGCTACCCAAGAACCTTTTTCGTCAAACAAGATACCCGAATAGGGAAATGTAGCAACATTTGTCAGTTCTCCACCTGTGCATAAGAGCGTACACTTGTCGCGCTTTGTTTTGCCAGACGACATTATATGGGACATCGAGAAATTGATAGAGAAGTCGAGTGAGACCATAAAATCAATAAACGAATTTACAAGTCTTTGCAGCACCATTGGTGTCTTTACTAGTAAAACTGCATCATCAGCATATAAAAGAGCAGGGATGAGTTTAGCGCCTGCTCTAGGAATGTCTTTGCTAGCCGTTTGTAGGGCAGCCCCCAGATTATTAATATATAAGGTAAACAAAACAGGGGCCAAAATACATCCCTGTCTCACCCCTCGCTTAATGTCCCAGGATTCTGTAAGGGAACTGTCTTCATTGTATCTGAACGAGGCTGTGAAATTTAGGAAGGAACAATGCAGAAAAGCCACTAGAATGGCATCCATTCCAGTCTCTAATAATAAAGGCCATAAAGGCCACTAGTGTACATTCATTTTTTGAACGATCTGTAAATGAATGGTCCAAATAGCTCTAAAATGTAACCTCTTCATGCCCAGACATGAAAACCTTTAAATGCTTATTTCTCGAAAAGTACTGAACAGATTTAACCTAAACGAAGCAAAGGCACTTCCCTGAGTAAAGTTCAACAAGGTAGGTGTGATTCCATTCCGCAATTTTTTTATATATTAGTAGGCTTTTCAAGCACTAGCATTGGTATGGAGCCCATTACTAAATATATTGATGGGAAAAGTCCACCTGGCCCCAAAAAACACATGCATATGTTTTTCGTCTTACTTACTACCAGAGGCACCTTAAAATGGCTTGCCAATAGGTATACATAGTGCTCTTTAAATTAATGTGCGTCAACAAAATGCTGAAACCTGCTTTAAAAGCTGTACATTTACAAACACAAATGTAATAAATTATATTTGTTAAACATGTTATAAAGAGTTAAAATACCATAGTAATGTTTTAGACCAGAGAGCTGACTTTCCTTGCCTTCTTTCTCTGTGCATACTACAGTCGAAAGTTTGTTGTTTTTCATTTTATCGAGGGTGCATAAACATATGTAATTCAATGCAAACCATCACATACGGATAGAACACTCAGCTTTTCACTTCGGTTGAAGGGTGCATTTACTAATGCCAGTCCACTTGAATGCTCCCAATATATTAAACTGAGGATCCAAGTAAACACTTCAGCATTACTACTTTTGAAAACCAAGCAATTCAAATTACAGATAAACATGAAGAAATCTCATGCAAACTACTTCCTGTGGAGTTCTCAGATCTTATGGGCAAGCACCAAGAAAAAGTAAAGGGGGTGCAGGTTTTCTCAGGAGCTCACCGTCAGTGCTGGGAATATTGGGGTTTCTGAATATATAAGTCCTGATTTACAAAGATAAACTTAAGTTTTTGTGCAAGTCTACGATTGTTTGACATTCACAAAGGTATTTTACTATTTGACAGAGTTATGCACATCCACGCATACGCAGACAGACAGACACACGTTTAAAGTATTATTGAACTCCTCCAGTTAAAATATCTTTGAAACAACCCCATTTCTGTGTTGTGTGAAACTGTGCGTGTGACAGTGACAGGTTAACAATTGTTTTTTTCAGTACAAACTTTCATTCTTCTTTTTTCACGACGTGTTCTGAGGCATTAGTCATCATTTATTTAGTGTTATCTACAATTCACAGTAATTTAGTTTCAGCTCTGTCTGTTTAACATGATAAAAGTAATTTTGCAGAGTTTCACGTTCCCATTTAACAAAATCCAAATTCAGTCTTACACTCCCACGACTGCTCTGAGACCAGTAAATTATCAGCTTGTGCATATCCCACACTTTCATTAAATGTTTCTCAGAGAAAGGAGATACAAGTAGATCCTCAGAAGAGCATTTCTTGACCCTAAAACCTTCTAATAATACCCTCTTTCCTAAGTTGAACGAGCTCTCCATGATGAGTGGAGATTTTATTTGGCTTCCTGGATTTTAGTGCTCTTGCTTCCTGTAAACAGATTTTTCAGACTGTGTTTTTCTAGAAAAACTAAACCGACTCACACCTGATCATTTATGTTATAAATTAGAAAAGTAACTAATATGCAATGACATACATACAACATCATAATGTGTGGGTCGATTGAAAATGAAATACAGAAAAACCAGGATGTAATAGGCGTGGAAATAATAGCAGGACACTTGTAAGTAGTAAGACAGGACTTACTACTTCATATAGATTTCGAATTTAAGGCAAAGTCTATTAAACAGATTTGTACAGAAACACATACATGTTGGTCAAGCACCTAATACATGATTATTTATTTATTTAGGAGTTTTGCAAGGCACCAATTATGTCTCCTTGCAGCTATTAAAGAGCATTGCATGAGTAAGGAGTCCAAAATGGCGAGGAGATAGATTCCAACAAAATCCAAGGTGGGGAACCCATTTTTCTTATTACTCTTTCGCTACTGTTGGTGCCACGGGTGGTTAGATGACTGGCTCTCTTCGGGAGCCATTTTCTGAAATGGATAGAGCCAGGCTCAATTCCTAGGCTGCGGTTCATTTTAAAGTTTGGGACCCCGGATGACTATAGATCACCTTCCATGTTTTTGTCAATTGAATATTTGCTGCTGAAGGACGCCAAGATTTGTTGATCAAATGTTCATACATGGAATATAACGCAGTGCCATGTTTAGAAGATAGTCAGTTCCTTTGTTCCAATATGCCTTATGGATCATGCAAAGGTTCTTTATTTTGACACCAGATTTCATTGGAAGCCATTGGGGGGTTTTCATAGATGGTTTTGCATGTTCATGTTTCACGAGTTAGAAGCAAAGTTAGGCTGTGTGTTGTTTGTAGTGTTTGAAAAATACTTTTTCAATCAAAATCACTGACAAAATTATAGTAGTCCAGCCATCTCAATACAAAGGCTCTTTTCTATTCCACTGGATCAATTATTTGCATTAATGGAGAAATAGTCTTGATTCACAAAATCAGGGCCTGAGCTCAGTTAACCCTGCAAATAGACCTTAGGGCCAGATGAATGAATTACTGGTTTAAAAAAACTGGTCATAGTTTGCTACCTACACTTTTTCTACCAGTAAAGAATTCCTATTCAGATTGGGTCATAATCCAACCTATCTCATGAATATTAATGGGATTGGTTGGAAATGTTGATACTCTCCGATTAGTGGCTGTCACAGTTATGGTGGCATTCTAGGGCCAGCAGACCACCATGTCTGTGATTTAAAAAAAAAAGAATATTGATACATGTTCACACTGATTCACTTCATGGAAAGGACATTTTCAACATCCCCCTTCAAAATGTCGAATCAATATGGGATTGCAATCCCATATAAGGAGACAGTAAAAGTTCAATGACTGCTAAAGTGGGGTTAGTACATTAAGAAAGGCATTTTTGTTGTGCATAAACTCCAAATTAGAGTGTCTGTGACCTTAAAAATGCTTTGTTCATCTTACCTATAGTTAAGAACTAGCTTTAGGAGGGAAAGTGGGAAACATGGTTGGTCCCAGAAGAGACTGGAGACCACTGAAAAGACAGTGACTAGCCAGAAAGGTGTCATTTTGTAGGTATTCTCAAACATTCTTTAGGGATTTTTAAAATAATTTATGATTATTTAGTTAGTGTCAGCATAAGTCTGTGTGTAGGTGTGTGAATTAGAGATGTAAAAAATACCAGAGCATGCCAGTTTCTCAACTTGGAAAATACAGGTATTTCTATATTTTGGTATCTTTTAGGGGCAGGAGGGGTATCACCAGTGGCTTTTTTAGATCATGCATTTAAACATTTTAAAGAGGGTGTATGTGGTAGTTGGCCTGTGATGTGTTTGGGGACTTTAGGGAGTTTATCTTTTAGGATTTTTGTTGTGGGCTCCTGGGAACTAGTGCTTACCTCTCTTATATCCTTCAATACTTACCTTACTTCTATTTCACTTACATTTGCAGGGGTGGTTGTGTTTCCTTACATTAATTACACTATCATCCTTTGTAGTGACCCTTCCATAGTATGAATTAGAGTAATATATAGTACATTTCTAATTCATAGTTTCCATCGATGTACTTTTTCGGTTGTAGGTGTAGCCAATGTGACTTAATTATTGCTTTCCTTCCTGTGATGTTATATATTTAGCTATTCTTTTTCATTATGTCTGAAAAAAATTCAATTGTATAAAGAAGTACCATTTTAAAATGTTTGTACATTTGTTATTTACATTTAAATTATGCAACTACTTCTTTATACTTACATGTATGCAATTCTTAGATGTTTTACACTTTTTTGCAGCTTTTCTGTTGTGGGTGTTGTAATGTGAAGAAGTTGTTTTTTTCTGTTGGTGGAAAAAAAGATAATTAGTTTAATTTTAAATGTTGGGAGTCTGTAGAGACTGAGGTTGAGGTTTTTTTAGAGTGAGTTTCTGTTTTTTCTGGTTTATGATTAAGGCTCCCGATTTTATGGTATTTATTTGTTTGACATTTCCATCTGTATTTATCCATATTTATTTTTTGCTAATTTTATCTGTATTTATCCATATTTATTTTGGTCTTTGTGAAAAGATGAAGCTGTAATTAGTATATTTCCACATTTATTTAACCGATAAATATGCACTCATGCTTGAATGCCTGCCATGTTACAGTGCTGTGAACACCCGCTGAAGTTAAATCAATGCACTAATATGAAAACATGCAAATTTCAGTATCAGCCTTGTGTAGATCTACTGCTGTTAAAGCCTCTTTATTAAAATCCCTTTCTTTTTAACCCTTTTCCTGTCAACCCACACAGCTATTGGCTTGGCAGTCATGGCAGACAGAATTCAGAATTTAGAATTACTCAAAAAACAACCCAATCTCTGTTTTAATTCACATTTAAAAATAAATACAGACAAGAAAATAAATATTTTCTGACTGTATTTATCTGTACAAATCAGTAAAAACGGAAAACAGGAATCCCTATTTATGATCTGTGTTATTTTTCAGTAGCTTAACACTTTCTAGATGTAGTATTTTCTTTTAGTAAGGACTTGGAAAAAGATAGAAGTTGGATAGTATTTGGTGAATTATTTGTTATTTTACAATTATAATTGTCATTAAAAGTAAGTTTTAGTTTAAATATACATTTTACTTGTTTTGCAAGGTGGTTGTCGAGATATATATATATATTTCCGTTTTCAGGCCTTGGTCAGAGAATCCAGCAGAGTTTCTTCTTCTTGCAGCTTTTGGCATTTTAGGAGTATTAAGTTGATGAAATATGTGTACCTTTCATATTGTTCTTTAATTATTTGAGTGATTTCATTGGTTAAGCTTGTTAATTGTTTAATGTTATTGGTTAGTTTTGTTTCAGTTTTAATTTATGTCCTTCTATGGTAAGTGCTAAGTTATGTTTTCTTTAAGTTGTTTAATATGTAGATTGATGTTTTTGAATTTTATTATATTTATTAATATTTAGATTGTTGTATAAATATTTGTAGTTTATGTAATTGTTTTGAACTAATATCACTATGTACTTAGTCACATTTTAATTTGGGATGATTTATATTTATTTTGTTGATGTAATTTGTTTTGTAAAAACGTGTGTATATGTTGTTCAATGTTTATTTTAAAGTTATGTTTAATGTAGAAACTAGTTATTTTTATGTTTAGTAATGCTAATGTAATTATTTTGGCAATATTATTGTAGTCAATATTGTGTGAGATTATATTTTGACTAAACATATGTTTATTTAAAGGTAACAATATTTTTGATTCCGATATTTTTGTTTTCGATATAAGTAAAAAACAATATTTTTAACAGCGATATTTGAGTTTTCTTGATATTTGGTGTTTTCTTGATATTTGGTGTTTTCTTATTTAAGTATAAGAAGGTGGTATTTTTGTAAACAATATTTAATTTCCGATATTTTTGTATACGGATATTGTGCGCATCGATATTGTGTCATTGAAACAGCACAAGTGTACATCTGACCGCAGAACAGTGGGTTGCTCATTTTTCACACATCTGTTTTTCAGCACCATGCCCTGATTCAAGACTTCTGAAGCTTATTCCATTTGACCGTAATAGTACCTTAACTATCGTGCTATGTGAGGTCATTTGTGCATTACAGAAGAGTCCAACTAGAAAGTCGCCTGGGTCTGATGGGATGCATAGAGGTCTTTTTAACAAGATATCTGCTACCTGCATTACAATTTCTTGGTCATCAACTATTATTGTACTTATCTTTAAAAAATGGGATAGACAGCATCCCTGATGCTATAGATCCATTTCTACAATTGCCTCAACCATAAACCTGGGCAGAGTTATTTATAATAGGATTAGTGAGTGGGCTATAGAGAGCAAACCCTTGCCAATATGGTTCCTGTGAAGATCATGAATCTCTATCTGATTGTAGGTAAATATGTTACTGCAAAGCTCTGCCCAATGTACCTGACCTTCATGGATTTATCCTGTGCATTCCACCGTGTTAATCAGTTGAAGTTCTGGCAAGCCCTACTTAGGCTTGGACTGGATGAGTTCTTGATATGCTTCCTTGGTGACCTATATTTGGACCTGGAGGCTAGGGTGTGTTCAGCTTGAATGGTGAGCTTTCTGTCCCTTTTAAACTAGAGCATGGAGTGAGACAGGGCTATGCTTTAGCACCTATTTCTTTTCTTCTTTAAATTAATGATTTGAACAAGCACCTAGTTGACTGTGGTGTTTACGTGCCCTTAATCAAATCCTTTTCTCTACCAGCTTTATTGTATGTGAATGACGCAGTCTGACTGGCCCCCACCCCAAAAAGCCTGGAGCTTTCATTTTGGACCTTTGTAAATTTTATGCCAGAACTAGATTTGAAGACAAATTTTAACAAATTGAAAATAATGGCATGAGGAAGACATAGAAAAACTTTGAGAGCTCTTTCAAATAACAGCATCAAATTGTCTAAGGTTTTTCAGTTCCCATACGTGGGAATTATTTATGACTGCTTCAATTCATGGAGCCATAATTTGTTCGTCAAGAGTCAAAAACTCTGTCAGTCGGTGGGCAATTTGTTTAATTTATCCTTTGCGATAGGCAGTAAGTCACCCACCCCTTAGTTGGAAAAATATGTGCTGATTGCTCTGTGTGGTGCAGGACTTTGGAGTTTCTCATATGTGCGACAAATTGAGCGTGAAGAGAATCATTGCCTTTGTCATATTTTGAGTCTTCCTTCATCCTGCTCCACTTTTATTTGCCAGGAGCAGCTGGGTTTTCTGTATCCGGAAGATCTTACCAAACTTGCTCAGGCTTTCTGTTTCGTCCAATCCTCCCCCCATGAACTAATGTGTTATTAGTGACTTGCAAAGAGGGGCTTAAAAGTCCCTGGCTTTTATCTATTAGGGAAGTTCACACCTGTTGTGTATGTATCGCATGATAAAGCGTGGAAACTGCGTGCACCGGGGAGGTGGCCTGGAGCGGCGCATGCAGTGGGGCCAGTGTCGGGGGTTCAAGTGGGTATGCTTGGGTGGCATCACGCACGCCTTGCCTGAGTCTCACATAGAGAAATACATCCAGTGGCAAGGTCGGAACATTATGAAATATTTGCTCTAAGGTGCGAAACTTCCCATTATGATACAGGTCCCTCCAGCATGTAATGTTCGCCTTCGCCATAACTTTCCTAAATCCTGTCTCCTGAAGCAACAGTATTCAGGTCTGATACATCAGCGGGAGTAGTGGGTAATAAAGCATAGGGGCCTGCAGTAGCTTCATAATACGCCGCCAGGCAGTCACTGTACATGTGACCGTCGTGGTGTCTTTGTCCCGGGGCTGGGGAACGTTGTATATCATACCCGCCAGGGGAATGGGGTCTGCAAGCCATTGTTCCACTGCTACCTGTGGCATGTATCTGGGTGGGTGAAACCAATAATAAACATAGTGAGCCTGTGCGGAAATGTAGTATAGCTCAGGGTTGGGGACATCGAACCCACCCTGTGAGTAGGGGCTGGTGAGCACATCCCACTGTAGTCGGGGCTGCTTGCCCCCCCCATATTAATCTGATCAGTTCAGAGCGCAAAGCAGTGAAAAAGTGCCTACCCGGGTAGTACGGAATGTTCATGAATAAGTATAGTAGTTGCGGGAGAACCACCATTTTGATTAGTGAGGCGCGTCCTGCCATGGACAGTGGCAGAGAGATCCAGCGTGTGACACAACTCGTGACATGGTCTAGTGTCCTGCCATAATTAAGGCGCATTAGCTCCTCCCTATCCCTGGTGATGCGGATGCCTAAGTATTTTACTTCTGAATTACACCAGTCTAACGGATAATCTAATGGGAGCTGTGTGACTGCAGAGGTGAGAGGGAATATTTGTGACTTCCCCCAATTAATGTGGATCCCTGAAAGTCTCCCAAAAATGATGAATTCTCCCAAGATAGGATTTAGATTGTGTTGCGGATCTCGGATGTACAAGGTGATGTCATCTGCGTAAAGGGAGATGAGTACATGGCGCATGGGGCAACGTAAAGCTTTATCCTGGTGGTGCTGCCTTAGTCTAGCCGCCAGAGGCTCAACTGCCAGCGCAAAAAGCAAGGGGGAGAGTGGGCACCCTTGCCTGGTGCCCCTGGTGATCGGGAAGGCTGGCGACATCTGGCCATTAATTAATACTTTGGCAACTGGAGATCTGTATAGTAAACCTATCCATGACAGGAACCCCATAGACATTCCCATGCCCTGCAGTATCCCCAGCAAATAGTCCCATTCTACTGAGTCGAACGCTTTTGTGGCATCCAGGAAGACTGCCACAAGCGCCAAGTCAGGATCCACATTCTGTAGGATGGAAAAAAAGGTGCGAAGATTGTGTGAGGTGGCACGCCCTGGGATAAACCCAGCCTGGTCAGGGAGGACCAACTTTTCCATTAGCAGGTTGAGCCTATTGGCCAGTACTTTAGCTAGAATTTTAGCGTCATTGTTGATGAGGGACAACGGCCAGTACGAGTCGCACTGGTCCGCAGGCTTCCCTGGCTTTAAGAGGGAGGTGATAAGCGCCTCTCTCATCGAAGGTGGGCGGATACTGTTCGCTTGAGCATCTTCATAAACAGCTTTTAGGATGGGGCTAATTGATCAATGTATGCTTTATAAAAGTCTATGGGGAGCCCATCTAAGCCCGGGGCTTTACCAGATTTCATATGCATAATGGCCTTGCGTATTTCGTCCAACTCAAAGAGAGCATCCAGAAACTCCCTCTGCGAATTTCCCAGCCACCCTAAGGCTACGTCGTCCAGATAATCGGCTAAGTCAAATGAGCCTCGCCTGCTGGTAGAATATAGCGTGGAATATTGAGTGGTAAACGCAGCCAGAATATCAGCAGTACCTCTGCACTGCACTCCACCAGGATCTGTAAGTTCTAATACGTAACTGGAGAAGCAGGGTTTGCATGTTATCTCAGCTAGAGCTCTGCCCGGGCGTTCTCCCTCCCCGTATCTGCCGGCCGTCCAGTATTTACCCCTAAAGCGAGTCTCTCGCTCAGCCATCTCCGTATACTCGGAGAGCTTATCACGGAAGTCTCGTTGGGGCACACCATCTGCGCCAACAGAGAGCGATGTCTCCAGCGCTTTAAGTTCGCCCTCCAATTTCTTAAAGGTGCCTTGAATGTCACGCAGAACCCCTGAGCTCTTAGAAATACAGAATCCATGGATTGTGACCTTAAAGGCCTCCCAGACCGTCTCAACACTGTCAACGGATCCTATATTTCTCTGAAAGAAACCTGTGATCTCCTGCTCTAATTCACTACGAAACACTGTGTTCAGTAGGGTGAGAGGTGATAGTCTCCAGCTTCTAGGGGATGAAGTACACCCTGGGGGGTGTAGCGACAGTCTGACAGGAGAGTGATCCGAGTATGTTCTCGCCAAATGAGTAACTGACACTATCGATGGGCCCAGGCCACGAGATACTATACAATAATCCAATCTAGCCTGAGATGTGTACAGAGCTGTATAATGCGTACCTTCAGTTTTATGTGGGTGAAAATATCACCAGGTGTCCAATAGCCCATTGTCAGCCACCACGTCTCGTAATAATTTGTGTGATCTAGTGTAGTGATGTGGCTCCGGATTGGAGCGGTCCATCGCTGGATTTAGAGTAGTATTAGAATCTCCCTCCCATATTAAATGAGTAGAGCTTATGTCCAGAATCTTCCCCCAGAGAGTGGCAAAGAAATCAGGGTCGTCTATATTAGGCCCATAGCAGCAGACTATTGTAACGGACACTGCACCCAACCTACCCCAGACCATGCAGTAACGCCCTTGTGGATCCTGCGTCTTGCCAGCAGTGGTAAATGGAGTGTGCTTTTTTATAAGTATAGCTGTCCCCCTGGAGTATGAGGAGAAAATTCTGTGATCAGCCCATCTGAAAGCGAATGAAGTAGTAGGACTGGGATTTAAGTGAGTTTCTTGAAGCACTACAACGCGAATATGATGTCGGTCCAGGTATGCCAGTACCTGTCTGCGTTTGCGTGGATCCCCCAGACCTCTGACATTACACGTTAAAAAATTTAAGTGCTGGTTAGTGTCTGAGCTGGCCATACAAGAAGTTGTACTCTGGTGAAAAATGAAATTCTGGTGCGATACATGCAATAGAACTACCGTCTGTTCCTTATTCAGTTTTTCATCATGTCCCATTAACAACACCCTTCCCACCCCCACCCACTGTAGCATCCCAATCATGCCAGAATGAACAATCCATTCCCCACCCTCGTTACCCAAGAGAACAGAAACATCCTGCATTTTAGACTGCAGTCAGGGGGATCACCCTTGGGGGGGACTCCTAGGTAAAAGCACGGTTACACCCTCCCTCTGAGCTGCAGGGTAGCTGACAAAGCAGACTCGTCGGGTACAGGGGTGCTCGGTGCAAAATGTTATACATCCCCCAGGAGGGCACTTATCTGCTCCAGCTACTCTTGCCGCAGCCCGTCTTCAAAACTATGCGTCAGCGTTCTATTGTCCCAGCGTGAAGTAAGAGGTGGATTCCGCAGCTGGGTGGAGAGAAAAAGGCGAATTGCCACACCAGTCCCAGGCGGCCACAGCAATAGAGATGAGATTCGCCTTATTCCCTGGCAGGGGAAGATGATCCGGGTGACTGCTCCCGCATAGTGTGAGAATTATTCTGTTGCTTGACGCATTTCAGGAAGTCATCCACTTGCTGCGCATTAGTGAAAAAGTGTTGCTTGCCTTGGTGCGTTACTTGTAATCGAGCCGGATACATGAGCGCATAATCAATCTGTGCCTGGCGAAGCTGGTGCTTGGCGGGAATGAATTTTTGTCGTTCCTCCTGGACGGCGGCCGTGAAGTCAGGGTGGAGGGTGAACATGTTTCTCTCAAACGTGAGATGTCTCTTTTCACGTGCTATTTTGAGAGCCACGTCACGGCCGCGGTAGTTGAGCAACCGTGTAATGATGGGACGTGGCGTGCTTCCTGGTGGTGGTTTGGGGCCCAGGGAACGGTGTGCTCTTTCCACTATGAATTGTGAGGATAATGATTCAACGCCAATTGTTTCACACAGCAGTCTCTCTATGAAGTCTTCCATCCGGCCGGTATTGGTGCTCTCCGGGATGCCAATTACGCGGATATTGTTGCGTCTGCTGCGCGCCTCAAGGTCTTCATTTTTAGCAGCGATAACCCTAAGTAGCTTATCCATCTGCACCATCTGTTTGTGCATTTTTGATGTGTTATCTTCCGAATTAGAGATGCGGCTTCGGCCTCCTTTATACGCTCATCATGGTTATCCAACTTATGGACAATAGCATCCATACGAGTGTTCATTGCGTCCATTTTACCTTCTATGGAGGCTAGGCTTTGTCTCACTGCAAGAAGGAGTTCTTTCATGTCCTCATCTTCATGAACGTGGTCCGGATCTTCCTGTTGTGCGCGGGTGCCCTTTTTTGCTTCAAATGTTAGTCTAGTCTGTTTCGTATCCGTCTTCCCCATTTTGTGAAGCGTATTGTATTCTCGTTGGCAGATATGCTGGTGGAAGCAGTATGCTACCTCCGTGCTCCCAGTATCTGAGATGGGGGTTTCTCTCGTTGTGCTCTCAGAAGGGTTTCACAAAATGGCGTCCCTGACGTTGTCGGCAGTACCTAGTTACTGCTAGTTGGAGGCCATTCAAGAACGAAGGAGGTCTACAAACTGGGGAAGTCACTATTACCATGCTCCGGCGTATGGCAAGCAAATGTATGTGCAGACTGTTGTGCACAAAGTCAGAACTCTTTGATTTCCGCCCTATTCAGCACAGTTCAACCCGAAGGCACCTTGTGTTCAAGAGCACCATTCCCAATGCTGAATTATTATGTTCAAGCACCCTCAGCCTACAAGAAGAGCGTGTGTGGCCAGTCCTGATGACATCAATTGGGCCGAGCGGGGAACCACCAAACAGGCCCCTTGAATGATAAAAATGTCGCAGTCAAGTGCTTTGTCTGTCAACAGACCACTCAGCTTCGCCGCTAATTCCTGCAGTTGAAGGCACCGGAATCAATTAACAGCAGGGGCAGTGCAGGTCACAAACTCAACACAGGTCAGTGTGGGGAAGCACTGCATTCCTGTGGGGCCTGCGAGAGTGCTGCAACCTCCTAGTGTCTGTCCCTGGTGCAAGCGCTACATGCCTTCCAAGCAAATGGGGCACCGCCACAGCCAGCGCTAACGATCGCGTGAGTCGAGCCGTTATCCAGCAAGTTAAATGTAAATTCAGCCCCTGCGGGTTCTCAAGGGGGCCGCGCTTGGGAATCCTCTCAGCAGCCGATGCCTGTAGGCCGCCCGGGGGTCCGCCGCGGGGCGGGAGCCGCGTTGGGGGTTGAAGAGACACCCTCCCCAAACCGCCAAACCACAGCCTGAAAGTGCGCGGGGAGGTGCCGGGTGCCCGCAGGATATTATGCTTTCGTGCACTCACCGCCGCCGCACCACCGTACCGCGTAGTCCAGTCTCAGTATGCGCACGGCCCAAACTCCACGTGGGCGCCTCGGCTGTAGCGTAGTCTGCACCGCCCGCACTGGTTCCAGGCGCGTCAGGCCACGTCTCGGGCAGCACTGTGAAAGGACTTCCGCAGCAAGCAGCAGCAGTCTGATGTTCTCACAACATCTCCGCCAGTTCACCGGAGCATACCCTTCAACCCGGTGCAGTGGATTCTAATCTGGAACCTCCTGGGCAGGATAAATAGACGGATTAGTGGACCGAGCTGCAGGAGCCTCACAGAGGTGCATCCATCATGCTTGTGCGCCACCGAGCGCCCATTTTTCAGCTTTTCTTACATCCTGATTTTCAAGAATCAGAATCTAGGTAATCTGTGCACAGATGGCATGCATTCCACATGTAGGCTGCAGCAATGTAGATTCATGAGTTAAAGTCAATGATGATATCACAATTGATTTGCAAATTTGAATCTCAAGAAGGCACATTAAAGACTTCTATGCCTTCCGAGCTACCATACATTGTGAAAGTAACAACTAGTATTCAGAACACTTAGTTCCCCAATATGAGTTCCCAGTTAGCTCTGTTGGGGGGGTAAAAACTGGAGAAATTAAAAACGTCAGCTGCTATCTTCACACGCATTAACAAGCATTACAATTGCAATGGGACCACCCTACCAGACCTGCAATTACTGGGTCCCTTTAGGCAAGTTTTTACTAGGAAGTTCACTACTGCAATTTACCACTTGTTCCACACAGTTGATATAGAGTAGGTGGGTTCCTAGCAAGGGGACAGGGTGGGGAGGAAGTGTAGCCATGCTAGACTGTGACCTTGTAAGGGATAGCTGTGAGGCTGGAGGGAGGCGAGATTGTGCATCTACCTACTAGTACAAAGACAGTGGTCCCTAATGTACCAATAAAGAACAATTGATAACACATGTCAATGGAATTTAATCATAAAATGTAAAACAGAGAATGTGTTATAACTATGAAGTGGGTGCCAGTGAACAAACTGTGCTCGGTGCTCTCTTAGACGTGATACACACTATTGATAAAAGTGATTATAGTGAGTATCAAATGTACAAGAAGAGCAGGGCCTGTTAATATATGATACAAATTATTTTAAGAGTCTATGCCACAGTTGATGATGTTTTAATCCCACCAGACATATGGAACTATCATCAGGACTCTGAATGGTGGAGCCAGAGGGTGGGGCAAATGTCAGGGTGTCAGTCGGCCCTAGGTTCAATTAAATGGTGTCATGAATAATAGTCAAGTCGTTGGTAGGAAGTCGGAGAAAACCATTCTATAATAATGTCACTGTTTACAGAATGTATTTGGGATGTGTGAGCTCCATGGCAGTGCCAGTAAAGTTACAGCATGCACCATTGGGCCAGCTCCCACCTCTGCTGCTGCTGCAGGCTGAGCTCCCGCTCAAGCCTGGAACCCCTATCAACCAGACACCTCACAGCTGCTCTCAGCCTCTCCCTATGACCTTGTTTTCCTTCTGCCTAACTTTAACCTTTTTGCTACGATAAACAGTCTATATCCCCACCTAAACATTAACCTTTTGCCTTCCTTTTTGCCTCCATAAACATTTTTTCCTGCCTAAACAATAACCTTTTGCCTATTTGCCTCCATATACAGTCTTTTTTCCCACCTAAACTCAACCTTTTGCCTCCTTTTTGCCCCATAATCAATCTTTTTGCCCATCTAAACTTAACCTTTTGCCTCCGTAAACAGTCTTTTTTCCCATCTAAATGTAACCTTTTGCCTCCTTTTTACCTCCATGAACAGTCTTTTTTCCAGCCTAAGCGTAACCTTTTGGGCTCCTTTTTGCCTCCATAAAAAGTATTTTTTCCCACCTAAACTTAACCTCATTCTCCCCCGCCTTCTCCTAACTCCGCCCAGTGCCCTGCCCCCTCCCAGGAACCTACTAAATGGAGTCCGCAGTGCAGCTGCGTAGTGGACACGTGAAGCGGGCATGCTGCCCGCGTGCCAAAGGTGCCCCAAAGGCAAGCCCATCTGTGCCTGTCCCCACAATGGACCACGGCCAGCTCCAGGACCCCTGGATCTCTAACCACCCACAGCTACTCTGGAGCTGAGTTAACTACCCTGATCTCAGGACCTCACAGCGATCTCTGCAGCCTCACTTCCCCTCGATCAACGGCAGGACCCCTCTCCTGCCTACATTATCGATTTTCTTGCAATGTCGACCCACCCCCCCTCGGAACCCAGCCCATACCCCAAAAAAAAGGGAAATTCAATGCCTCCTGATCAATGCTCCATCACTCTGCAAACATGCCACAGAAATCTGGGACACCATCACCTCCCTCACCCGACGCCATCTTCCTCACTGAGACATGGCTCAACCCGGCTTCTGCACCGGACATCGCCACCGCCACTCACAGCGGCTACAAAATCATACACTGAGACAACAAACATGGAGGTGGTATAGCCATCATCCGTAACACCACAATTTCAAACTCAACACAGACAGCAAGTCCACCATCAGGGGCACCCTGGCATATAGACCACCAGGACCATACCCAGCCTTCTGCAAGGACCTCTCTGACTTCCTAGACTCCCTGGCCATCTGCTCCAAGAACTTCATCTTCCTCGTAGACCTCAACTTCCACATCAACAACCCAAGCGAAGGCAACACGACAAATTTAATAGAGAGCATGAACAACCTTCGCCGCACCCAAATCGTCACGGACCCCATGCACATAGCTGGACACATTCTGGACCCAATCTTCACACCCAGCAACAGAATCAAATACAGCCACACCTCAGAAATCACCTGGTCTGACCACTCAATCATCCACTTCACCATCTCCACCACCCCCAACACTGCCACTGACTAGACCAGCACTGCCCATAGGAGCTGGAGCAAGGTAGCTGAAAATCTATGGAACAACACCCTCAACACCTCTACCCTGGGCACCACGACAAACCTCAAGGTGGCCGTCCAAAATTTCAACACCTGGATTACTGAATGTTCTGACATATTCGTACCCCTCAAACCCTCAAAACAGGGCAGACCCTCCAAACAAACCAGCTGGTTCACTCCGGAACTAAAAGCCTCCAAGCGCAATTGCAAATGACTAGAAAGAATCTTGCTCACCAATAAAACACCTAGCGACCAAGCCAACTTCAAAGTGGCTCTCAATAAATATCACATACACCTGAAAAATGCAAAAAAAGAAGCCTTAGCCACCCACCTTAAAGCTAGCTCCAACAATAGTAAGCATCATCAAAGAGTTCACCAATCCCTCAGCAACCGAGAATACCGTAACCCCTTTGCAGCAGCTATGTGAAACCGTCTCGGACTTCTTCTACAACAAAATCGCCATAATCTCTGAACACTTTGACCCACAACCAACCAGCGACAACTTTGATGAAATCCGCAACAGCAGCGACTCCACCTCAAACACTAGAATCACTTCATGGGATCAACTAACTATGCAAACCACCGCTACCATCATGAGCTCCATCCACACAGGAGCACCCACAGATCCCTGCCCCACCACATGTTCAACCTGCATCAGTAAGGAACTCACCACCATCCTCAACTTATCCACCACCTCTGCCTCCTTCCCAGAAGGATGGAAAATCGCAGAAGTAAAACCTCTGCAAAAAAACCTACAGCTGACCCAAAAGAACTCAACAACTACCGGCCTATCTCCCTGTTCCCATTCCCGGCTAAAGTCCTGGAGAAAGCAATAAACAGCCAACTCTCCAACCACCTAGAGATCAACAACCTCCTGGACCCATCCGAATTGCAATTCTGCACCAGTCACAGCACAGAAACTGCCCTAATTACAGCCACAGATGACATCTGATCTCTCCTCCACCAGGAAGGGACTGCAGGGCTGATCCTCCTTGACCCCTCCGCAGCCTTCGACACTGTGTCACACTACACCCTCCTACATGGACTTCATTAGATGTGCTCCAAGGAAATGCCCTTAAATGGATCGCTTCCTTCTTCACCAGAAGATCCCAGAGTGTCCGCCACCCACCTTACAGCTCAGACCCAAAGAAAGGGTCCTCATTGAGTACAACCCTGTTCAACACAATCATTGCTCCCAGTCTCTGAATTGCTTTACCATTGTACCTTCATCATATCCCTAGTAAAAGCCTGTTGAAGGCCCAGTTGAAGACTTTCTTGTTCTGTGAGGTGTAATTCTGTTCTGACTTCCATTTTCGTCAAAGCACCAGGACGCTTCTAATAAAGCAGCAGTTGCGCTATATAAGTTTTCATTCATTCATTCAATTACCACTTGCCCCGGAAGCACGAGAGAAAACTGCTTTCTTCTATCAATTTAAAGTCCTACCCTTTGGACTCCACGGAGCCCCTGCTACATTCCAGAGGCTACTGGATTCTCTACTGAGACCCCACCAAGCCTCAGACGTGGCAAATTCAGACAGCATCGTCATTTTCATTCCTACATGGGAGGCCCATCCAGAACACTTAGATCAGATTCTAGAAGCCCTACATCGGGCTGGGCTGAAAAATTAACCGGAAGAAATCCACACTAGCCACCAATCACATTCAGTATTTAGGGTTTTCAATACAGTCCAGTACCATTCGACTCCAGGTTGACAAGGTGGAAGCAATTAAGGAAATAACCAAACCTACTACAAACAGGCTCCATCCTGGGGTTGGTAGGCTATTACTGGCTTTTAGTCCATAATTTTCTGAAATTGCTAGCCCCTTACTAATCTGCTAATCAAAAGGTATCCCACACAATTGATTCATTGGATGGAAGTTCATAACACCAGTTTTCAATGTCTAAAGCATATCCTATGCAGTGACTCAGTTAAGTTGCCCAAATTTCAGAAAACGTTTGTGCTACAAACTGATACTTCGAGACATGGACGGGGGGCAGTGCTATCTCAACCTGGATGATGAGGGAACTCTATGCCCTGTATTATATATAATTCGTAAAGTGTTCTCTAGAGAAACATACTATTCAACCATCGAAAAAGAGTGTCTGGCCATCAAATGGGCCATGGAGGCCCTACAATATTATCTACTAGGTTGCTCTTTTATATTATTGACTGATGACACACCGTTGGTGTGGCTGGCTTGCAATAAGGACACACATCAGAGCACTATGAGGTGGTTCCTTGCCTCATAAACATTCTCATTTCAGACCTATAATCAGCTTGGAAGACTCAACATGAATGTGGACTTTCTCTCTGGTCACCATGTTTCTGAATGGTCCCACCGGCCATTCCTTGAGGGGAAGTATTGTAATGGAGGTGACGAGCAGACTGAGGACTCCAAGATGGCCACCATGCTGACCCAGGGAGGAAGGGGAGGCAACTCGCTAGTTGCTGAGGCGAGGGTCAACACTAGGATGCGTGCAACATCGAGAATGCAATAGAGAGACAAAGAGGGAACAAGAAGCAACTGACACGAGGAAGGAGAACGACAGAGAGACAGCAGATCTTGAACAGAAAGAGAAGGGTGGATCTGGCTGGACTGATGCTGCAGAGGAGAACCAGGCTCTGGAAGCTACGGACCCGGTCGGGACAGAACGAGGGATCTGATGCAGGGACAGGAACCGGACAGGAGCCGAGAGGCCAGAAACCCTCAAGAGCTGCAGAGGACCACTGACAGACCTGGCAGCCGCAAGGAGGGTGGTGCTGTGATCTCTGCAGCAATGACCCAGGAGGAGGGTCGTGGTCACAGACAAGTGCAGTTCCTCCAATTTCTTCAGGTGTTAAAGTGGTGGCACAGGGGTGGGAACAAGCGTGGCACAGAAACAGAGACTTGGTGAGAGGTATGCACCGAAAAGCTACGAGGAAGCTCACAAGTGAGATAGGTGTTGGTAGCAAGTGTGACGGCAAACCCATATACATTTATATAGGGAACATTGATAGTATGTCTGTGGAATTCACTTTGAGGGACATGGATCTTCCTGGCAGCTGGGAGCCCACAAGAGAGAAGCCAGAGTAGAAGAGGGAGACAGATATTTCAGGAAGACCAATCCTGTTCGGGGAACAAAAAACGGAGTAAAAGAGTAATAAAGCCCATAAAATACTATCTGGGTGATTGTGGTGATTCTACAGAGTGATTACAGACCTACTGAAGAACAATTCCCTCAACTTGAAGAAGTAGACTTAAGTCATGAAATAAGAATGTTACATCAAGACCCATCACGAAAACAACAAAAGTCTACACACCAATGAATTCCAATCTGACAACATTCAAGTAGGTGTGCTGGTGCGGGAAAAAGCAGGAAAACTGAGAATTCCAGGGGGCGAAGATAAATGCTGAATGTTCATATCCGAAGGTCTACCTGGGTATATGCATCACAGACATGGTATCGTAACAGAATATTGAGTTCTAAATGTTGTGTTAAAAACATATTATGGGAAAAACAGAAGACAATATTCACAGGACAATTATATATAGAAACTTACTGTACTTAGCTGTAGTTAAGAATTGTAAATCTATACTTGTCTATTGTGATATACATATATTTATATATGTATATGTTTGTATATCCCAAAAGAAGTTGCTCCTGCCGAACTGCTAACCCTTGGAAGGTGGCGCACAGACCAGCGGAGCGTGCTGGTAAAGTCAATATCACGTAATATCCAAAGTAGGTGCGCTCTCAGGATCATAAGACACGCAAACCAAATGTTGATGCAAACCAAGTTTATTCCACTACGCGTTTTGACTGCGTCTGCAGCCTTGCTCACGTGTGCAAGGCTGCAGACGCAGTCGAAACGCGTAGTGGAATAAACTTGGTTAGCATCAACATTTGGTTTGCGTGTCTTATGATCATGTTTGTATATATATATTAATATATATATATATATATGTGTATATATATATATATATATATATATATATATATGAATCCATTTCCTCCAATGCCCATGGAGAAAGAAGGCTGCACTCAGCTGCAGGCATATTTCATCAAATTTATTCGGCCAGAACGTGACAACAAGGAGTCCCACCCCCCCCGACGCGTTTCGGCAAATCCTTACTCATGGGGTATGGCCGGCAAACCGTTAATCACATGACTGTTTCCTTTTAATTATGCCGAAGGCACCTGTGATAGGCCAACCACTCGGACTCGAAAATGATGCATTATGGTAAATGTTCACAATCTCAAAATCATTATATCTCCAAATGGACATCCGAGAGGCACATATCTGTTGGCATAAAAAACACAGCCCATAATATTAAACCCTTCAATGGGTGCTCTTTGGTCACGTTTCATTAATTACAAACCATGCAGTCCCATATCTCGCCTAAATCACAAGGAAAACATAGGCCCTTTATGCAGAAATCTGCGGCAGCACGGGCCATCCGTGAATGTCCTGGCGGCACCGTCCTGACATTGACAAGGTGGTGCAGTCCTGTACCGGCGTCGGGCTATGCCGTCAAACATGAATCCAATTAATCCAATGCCCATGCAGAAAGAAGGCTGCACTCAGCTGCAGGCATATTTCATCAAATTTATTCGGCCAGAACGTGACAACAAGGAGTGCCACCCCTCACGCGTTTCGGCAAATCCTTACTCATGGGGTATGGCCGGCAAACCGTTAATCACATGACTGTTTCCTTTTAATTATGCCGAAGGCACTTGTGATAGGCCAACCACTCTGACTCGAAAATGATGCATTATGGTAACTGTTCACAATCTCAAAATCATTATATCTCCAAATGGACATCCGAGAGGCACATATCTGTTGGCATAAAAAACACAGTCCATATTATTAAACCCTTCAATGGGTGCTCTTTGGTCACGTTTCTTTAATTACAAACCATGCAGTCATGTGCCTCTCGGATGTCCATTTGGAGATATAATAATTTTGAGATTGTGAACATTTACCATAATGCATAATTTTCGATTCCGAGTGGTTGGCCTATCACAAGTGCCTCCGGCATAATTAAAAGGAAACAATCATGCGATTAACGGTTTGCCGGTCATACCCCATAAGTAAGGATTTCCCGAAACGCGTCGGGGGGTGGCACTCCTTGTTGTCACGTTCTGGCCGAATAGATTTGATGAAAAATGCCTGCAGCTGAGTGCAGCCTTCTTTCTCCATGGGCATTGGAGGAATTGGATTCATGTTTGACGGAGTAGCCCGACGCCGGTACAGGACTGCACCACCTTGTCAATGTCAGCATGGTGCCGCCAGGACATTCACGGATGGCCTGTGCTGCCGCAGATTTCTGCCTAAAGGGCCTATGTTTTGCTTGTGATTTGGGCAAGATATGGGACTGCATGGTTTGTAATTAATGAAACGTGACCAAAGAGCACCCATTGAAGGGTTTAATAATATGGACTGTGTTTTTTATGTCAACAGATATGTGCCTCTCGGATGTCCATTTGGAGAGATAATGATTTTGAGATTGTGAACATTTACCATAATGCATCATTTTCGAGTCCGAGTGGTTGGCCTATCACAAGTGCCTTCGGCATAATTAAAAGGAAACAGTCATGTGATTAACGGTTTGCCGGCCATACCCCTTGAGTAAGGATTTTCCAAAACAGGTCGGGGGGTGGCACTCCTTGTTGTCACGTTCTGGCCGAATAAATTTGATGAAATATGCCTGCAGCTGAGAGTAGCCTTCTTTCTCCACGGGCATTGGAGAATTGGATTCATGTTTGACGGCGTAGCCCGACGCCGGTAGAGGACTGCACCACCTTGTCAATGTCAGCACAGTGCCGCCAGGACATTCATGTATGGCCCGTGCTGCCGCAGATTTCTGCATAAAGGGCCTATGTTTTGCTTGTGATTTGGGCGAGATATGGGACTGCATGGTTTGTAATTAATGAAACGTGACCAAAGAGCACCCATTGAAGGGTTTAATAATATGGACTGTGTTTTTTATGTCAACAGATATGTGCCTCTCGGATGTCCATTTGGAGATATAATGATTTTGAGATTGTGAACATTTACCATAATGCATCATTTTCGAGTCCGAGTGGTTGGCTTATCACAAGTGCCTTCGGCATAATTAAAAGGAAACAGTCATGTGATTAACGGTTTGCCGGCCATACCCCTTGAGTAAGGATTTGCCGAAACAGGTCGGGGGGTGGCACTCCTTGTTGTCACGTTCTGGCCGAATAAATTTGATGAAATATGCCTGCAGCTGAGTGCAGCCTTCTTTCTCCATGGGCATTCGAGAATTGGATTCATGTTTGACGGCGTAGCCCGACGCCGGTAGAGGACTGCACCACATTGTCAATGTCAGCACGGTGCCGCCAGGACATTCACGTATGGCCTGTGCTGCCGCAGATTTCTGCGTAAAGGGCCTATGTTTTGCTTGTGATTTGGGCGAGATATGGGACTGCATGGTTTGTAATTAATGAAACGTGACCAAAGAGCACCCATTGAAGGGTATAATAATATGGACTGCGTTTTTTATGTCAACAGATATGTGCCTCTCGGATGTCCATTTGGAGATATAATGATTTTGAGATTGTGAACATTTACCATAATGCATCATTTTCGAGTCCGAGTGGTTGGCCTATCACAAGTGCCTTCGGCATAATTAAAAGGAAACAGTCATGTGATTAACGGTTTGCCGGCCATACCCCATGAGTAAGGATTTGCCGAAACGCGTCGGGGGTGGGCACTCGTTGTCACGTTCTGGCCGAATAAATTTGATGAAAAATGCCTGCAGCTGAGTGCAGCCTTCTTTCTCCATGGGCATTGGAGGAATTGGATTCATGTTTGACGGCATAGCCCGACGCCGGTACAGGACTGCACCACCTTGTCAATGTCAGCACGGTGCCACCAGGACATTCACGGATGGCGCGTGCTGCCGCAGATTTCTGCGTAAAGGGCCTATGTTTTGCTTGTGATTTGGGCAAGATATGGGACTGCATGGTTTGTAATTAATGAAACGTGACAAAAGAGCACCCATTGAAGGGTTTAATAATATGGACTGTGTTTTTTATGTCAACAGATATGTGCCTCTCGGATGTCCATTTGGAGAGATAATGATTTTGAGATTGTGAACATTTACCATAATGCATCATTTTCGAGTCCGAGTGGTTGGCCTATCACAAGTGCCTTCGGCATAATTAAAAGGAAACAGTCATGTGATTAACGGTTTGCCGGCCATACCCCTTGAGTAAGGATTTGCCGAAACAGGTCGGGGGGTAGCACTCCTTGTTGTCACGTTCTGGCCGAATAAATTTGATGAAATATGCCTGCAGCTGAGAGCAGCCTTCTTTCTCAATGGGCATTGGAGAATTGGATTCATGTTTGACGGCGTAGCCCGACGCCGGTAGAGGACTGCACCACCTTGTCAATGCCAGCACAGTGCCACCAGGACATTCACGTATGGCCCGTGCTGCTGCAGATTTCTGCGTAAAGGGCCTATGTTTTGCTTGTGATTTGGGCGAGATATGGGACTGCATGGTTTGTAATTAATGAAACGTGACCAAAGAGCACCCATTGAAGGGTTTAATAATATGGACTGCGTTTTTTATGTCAACAGATATGTGCCTCTCGGATGTCCATTTGGAGATATAATGATTTTGAGATTGTGAACATTTACCATAATGCATCATTTTCGAGTCCGAGTGGTTGGCCTATCACAAGTGCCTTCAGCATAATTAAAAGGAAACAGTCATGTGATTAACGGTTTGCCGGCCATACCCCATGAGTAAGGATTTGCCGAAACGCGTCGGGGGGGTGGGACTCCTTGTTGTCATATTCTGGCCGAATAAATTTGATGAAATATGCCTGCAGCTGAGTGTAGCCTTCTTTCTCCATGGGCATTCAAGAATTGGATTCATGTTTGACGGCGTAGCCCGACGCCGGAGAGGACTGCACTACCTGGTCAATGTCAGCACGGTGCCGCCAGGACATTCACGTATGGCCCGTGCTGCCGCAGATTTCTACGTAAAGGGCCTATGTTTTGCTTGTGATTTGGGCGAGATAAGGGACTGCATGGTTTGTAATTAATGAAACGTGACCAAAGAGCACCCATTGAAGGGTTTAATAATATGGACTGTGTTTTTTATGTCAACAGATATGTGCCTCTCGGATGTCCATTTGGAGATATAATGATTTTGAGATTGTGAACATTTACCATAATGCATCATTTTCGAGTCCGGGTGGTTGGCCTATCACAAGTGCCTTCAGCATAATTAAAAGGAAACAGTCATGTGATTAACGGTTTGCCGGACATACCCCATGAGTAAGGATATGCCGAAACGCGTCGGGGGGTGGCACTCCTTGTTGTCACGTTCTGGCCGAATACATTTTATGAAATATGCCTGCAGCTGAGTGCAGCCTTCGTTCTCCATGGGCATTGGAGGAATTGGATTCATGTTTGACGGCGTAGCCCGACGCCGGTACAGGACTGCACCACCTTGTCAATGTCAGCACAGTGCCGCCAGGACATTCACGGATGGCCCGTGCTGCCGCAGATTTCTGCGGAAAGGGCCCATGTTTTGCTTGTGATTTGGGCGACATATGGGACTGCATGGTTTGTAATTAATGAAACGTGACCAAAGAGCACCCATTGAAGGGTTTAATAATATGGACTGTGTTTTTTATGTCAACAGATATGTGCCTCTCGGATGTCCATTTGGAGATATAATGATTTTGAGATTGTGAATATTTACCATAATGCATCATTTTCGAGTCCGAGTGGTTGGCCTATCAAAAGTGCCTTCGGCATAATTAAAAGGAAACAGTCATGTGATTAACGGTTTGCCGGCCATACCCCATGAGTAAGGATTTGCCGAAACGCGTCGGGGGGTGGCACTCCTTGTTGTCACGTTATGGCTGATTAAATTTGATGAAAAATGCCTGCAGCTGAGTGCAGCCTTCTTTCTCCATGGGCATTGGAGGAATTGGATTCATGTTTGACGGCGTAGCCCTATGCCGTTACAGGAATGCACCACCTTGTCAATGTCAGCACGGTGCCACCAGGACATTCACGGATGGCCCGTGCTGCCGCAGATTTCTGCGTAAAGGGCCTATGTTTTGCTTGTGATTTAGGCGAGATATGGGACTGCATGGTTTGTAGTTAATGAAACGTGACCAAAGAGCACCCATTGAAGGGTTTAATAATATGGACTGTGTTTTTTATGTCAACAGATGTGTGCCTCTCGGATGTCCATTTGGAGATATAATGATTTTGAGATTGTGAACATTTACCATAATGCATCATTTTCGAGTCCGAGTGGTTGACCTATCACAAGTGCCTTCAGCATAATTAAAAGGAAACGGTCATTGATTAACGCTTTGCCGGCCATACCCCTTGAGTAAGGATTTGCCGAAACACGTCGGGGATGGCACTCCTTGTTATCACGTTCTGGCCGAATACATTTGATGAAATATGCCTGCAGCTGAGTGCAGCCTTCTTTCTCCATGGGCATTGGAGAATTGGATTCATGTTTGACGGCATATCCCGACGCCGGTAGAGGACTGCACCACCTTGTCAATGTCAGCACGGTGCCGCCAGGACATGCACATATGGCCCGTGCTGCCGCAGATTTCTGTGTAAAGGGCCTATGTTTTGCTTGTGATTTGGGCGAGATATGGGACTGCATGGTTTGTAATTAATGAAACGTGACCAAAGAGCACCCAATGAAGGGTTTAATAATATGGACTGTGTTTTTTATGTCAACAGATATGTGCCTCTCGGATGTCCATTTGGAGATATAATGATTTTGAGATTGTGAACAATTACCATAATGCATCATTTTCGAGTCCGAGTGGTTGGCCTATCACAAGTGCCTTCAGCATAATTAAAAGGAAACAGTCATGTGATTAACGGTTTGCCGGCCATACCCCATGAGTAAGGATTTGCCGAAACGCGTCGGGGGGTGGCACTCCTTGTTGTCACGTTCTGGCCGAATAAATTTGATGGAAAATGCCTGCAGCTGAGTGCAGCCTTCTTTCTCCATGGGCATTGGAGGAATTGGATTCATGTTTGACGGCGTAGCCCGACGCCGGTACAGGACTGCACCACCTTGTCAAGGTCAGCACGGTGCCACCAGGACATTCACGGATGGCCCGTGCTGCCGCAGATTTCTGCGTAAAGGGCCTATGTTTTGCTTGTGATTTGGGCGAGATATGGTACTGCATGGTTTGTAATTAATGAAACGTGACCAAAGAGCACCCATTGAAGGGTTTAATAATATGGACTGTGTTTTTTATGTCAACAGATATGTGCCTCTCGGATGTCCATTTGGAGATATAATGATTTTGAGATTGTGAACATTTACCATAATGTATCATTTTCGAGTTCGAGTGGTTAGCCTATCACAAGTGCTGTTCGGCATAATTAAAAGGAAACAGTCATGTGATTAACGGTTTGCCGGCCATACCTCATGAGTAAGGATTTGCCGAAACGCGTCGGGGGGTGGCACTCCTTGTTGTCACGTTCTGGCTGAATAAATTTGATGAAATATGCCTGCAGCTGAGTGCAGCCTTCTTTCTCCATAGGCATTGGAGGAATTGGATTCATGTTTGACGGCGTAGCCCGACGCCGGTACAGGACTGCACCACCTTGTCAATGTCAGCACGGTGCCACCAGGACATTCACGGATGGCCCGTGCTGCCGCAGATTTCTGCGTAAAGGGCCTATGTTTTGCTTGTGATTTGGGCGAGATATGGGACTGCATGGTTTGTAATTAATGAAACGTGACCAAAGGGCACCCATTGAAGGGTTTAATAATATGGACTGTGTTTTTTATGTCAACAGATATGTGCCTCTCGGATGTCCATTTGGAGATATAATGATTTTGAGATTGTAAACATTTACCATAATGTATCATTTTCGAGTTCGAGTGGTTAGCCTATCACAAGTGCTGTTCGGCATAATTAAAAGGAAACAGTCATGTGATTAACGGTTTGCCGGCCATACCTCATGAGTAAGGATTTGCCGAAACGCGTCGGGGGTGGCACTCCTTGTTGTCACGTTCTAGCTGAATAAATTTGATGAAATATGCCTGCAGCTGAGTGCAGCCTTCTTTCTCCATGGGCATTGGAGGAATTGGATTCATGTTTGACGGCATAGCCCGACGCCGGTACAGGACTGCACCACCTTGTCAATGTCAGCACGGTGCCGCCAGGACATTCACGGATGGCCCGTGCTGCCGCAGATTTCTGCGGAAAGGGCCCATGTTTTGCTTGTAATTTGGGCGAGATATGGGACTGCATGGTTTGTAATTAATGAAACGTGACCAAAGAGCACCCATTGAAGGGTTTAATAATATGGACTGTGTTTTTTATGTCAACAGATATGTGCCTCTCGGATGTCCATTTGGAGATATAATGATTTTGAGATTGTGAACATTTACCATAATGCATCATTTTCGAGTCCGAGTAGTTGACCTATCACAAATGCCTTCGGCATAATTAAAAGGAAACAGTCATGTGATTAACGGTTTGCCGGCCATACCCCATGAGTAAGGATTTGCCGAAACGCGTCGGGGGTGGCACTCCTTGTCGTCACGTTCTGGCCGAATAAATTTGATGAAATATGCCTGCAGCTGAGTGAAGCCTTCTTTCTCCATGGGCATTGGAGAAATTGGATTCATATATATATATATATATATATATATATATATATATATATATATATATTATCTACTGGCGGTCGCCAGTAGATAGTTATAGTTAGGACCTATTTTCCATAGGAAATCCGCAACATTCTATTTGAAATAACTCTTGCGTCGGTTGACGAATCTTCGTGAAATTTTCAAACTTTATGGCCCGCTCCGGTCCGCTCCTACCCTGAAAGTTTCGGGGTGATTCTTCAAGCGGGGGCCGAGAAAAAAGGGGGGTCCCAAAACGTGTTTTCCCCATTCATTTTCCCATAGGAAACTTTAGCCACGGCTACAGCCCAAACTGCTGAACGGAATTACACCAAATTTGGCAAAGAGGTAGTTCTTGGTTCAGAAATAACCCTTTTTGTTAAATGGTGTAAATCCGTTCAGTAGTTCCTGTGAAAATCAAAAGGAAAATCACATATATATCTATGGCCGCGTCGGATTCGCGCACCCTCCCGATCACGAGCTGCATGCTAATTGGCTGTCAACACTCCAAATCAGGAAGTGTTGGCAGCCATTTTGTCCCTCGGTAGAACCAAGGCAGAGAAACAAGTGCGTAAAACGCACAAAGGGGGCAGGGTAGAAACACCCTGACCCCCTAGGTCTGCTCAGGAAGTCCCACAAGGACCCCCTGAGCAGAAAAAAGCATTTTTTTTTTTTTTTAAATCGGCGGGATGCCGCCGTAAAATAAAAATCGAAGCGCGGTCTCCCGCGCTTCGATGCTATTTTGCCCCCGGGTGGGCCATGTCCCGGGGGCATGTGGGGGGTGGGTTTATAGTTAATGGGGGCCTCTAAGGCCCCCAAGCCCCAGGGACCGCCACCCCCGGGGCTTTCTAATAAAAATGGTGCGGGAGGGCACTGTGCCCTCCCGCAGCCCCGGGGACCGCCACCCCCCAGGGCTTTTAAAAAAAAAATTAATTACCTGTGTGGGGGGCTCCAGCCCCCACACGCCCCAGGACTGCCACCTCCCCGGGGCACTAAAGATTTAAATATGGGGTCCGCTACGGACCCCAGAGCCCCGGGACCACCACCTCCCGGGGCTTTAAATAAGTTGGGAGGGGGGCCGCGCGGCCCCCTCCTGGAGCCTTGATGGCCCTGGGGACCACCACCCCCCAGGGCCGGCTCCTGCAGTGTCCCGGGGTGCCTACCCCCGGGACACTGTAGTTTGCAATGACAGGATGGGAGCCTCGCGGCTCCCGTCCTGTCATAGCAAACTGCTTTGGATATTGGAAGAGAGAGCAGGAAACCTGCTCTCTCTTCCAATATCCAAAGCACATTGCTTTCCATACGGGGAGCTGCATGTTAGCAGCTCCCCATGTGGAAAAGCAATGCCGGCTCCCGCAGGACGCGGGAAGCCGGCAGGGTCCGTGGGGGAGTTGGGGTCCCCCCACGGACCCCAAAGGATAGGGCCAGCCCCGGGGGATGGGGTCCCCGGGGCAAGTAGTGGCCCGGGAGGGGGGCCACGCGGCCCCCCTCCATAAAAATAATTTAAATTTTTTTTTAGAAAGGCCGGCCCCGGGGGATGGGGTCCCCGGGGCCAATAGAGGCCTTAGGAGGGGGCCACGCAGCCCCCCTCCTCCAAAATTATTTTTAAAAAAGTGGCCATGCCCCGGGGGATGGGGTCCCCGGGGCCGGAATAGGCCACCACGCGGCCCCCTTCCCCTACAGTATTTTTTTTTTTTTTTAAAGGGAAAAGGCATCAGGCCCTGGGGGATGGGGTCCCCAGGGCCCCAAAAACAAAAAAAAAAGGGGGGCCACAAAGCCCCCCTTCAAAAAAACAAAAACAAAAGAAAAAGACGCGATCGAGCGTCAGGCCCCGCCCCCTCCCTTAACCACTCTGCAAACGTGCGCTGTGGCGCGTTTTAAATTGGGGAAATAATTCCCATTCAATACTGGGGGTCCCTGGGGGCCAACTAGCCCACCAGGTACCTCCAGTAAGTGCCACAGGGCTGGGTTGCAGAGGTGGTCCAGGCCACGCCCCTTTTTACACCTCTCTGCAACGCAGCTCTGTGGCGCTTACTGGAGGTACTTGGTGGGCTAGTTGGTCCCCAGGGACCCTCAGGATTCAAGGGGACTTAATCCCCCAACTTAAAACGCGCCACGGGCGCGTTTGCACAGTGGTGAAGGGAGGGGCGGGGCTTCAGGTGACATGTGTGCAAACAGGCCCCGTGGCGCGTTTTAAGATGGGGAATTAAATCCCCTTCAATCCTGAGGGTCCCTGGGGGCCAACTAGCCCATCAGGTACCTCCAGTAAGCGCCACGGAGCTGCGTTGCAGAGTGTTGTAAAAAGGGGCGTGGCCTCTGAACACCTCTCTGCAACGCAGCTCTCTGGCACATACTGGAGGTACCTGGTGGGCTAGTTGGCCCCTAGGGACCCTCGGGATTGAGGAGGAATTAATTCTCCAACTTAAAACGCGCCACAGGGCGTGTTTGCAGACATGTCACCTCAGGCCCCACCCCTTCCTTCACCATTGTGCAAATATTCCTCTAAAATCAGCCGAACTACGAATTCCGATTTACTCACCTGTTATCAGGAGAGACCTCAGTGCTGCATCTTTGAGCCCAGTACTGATCCTGAAAAGTAATTCTAACCGTACTTACCAGTAACTTGAATTTCCTTCCATAGGCTAACATTGACTGGTTTCACTTGGAAATTCTTCTAAGTGTGGAGTTTTGGAACTTTATAATATTCCTCTAAAATCAGCCGAACTACGAATTCCAATTTACTCACCTGTTATCAGGAGAGACCTCGGTGCTGCATCTTTGAGCCCAGTAGAGATGATGAAAAGTAATTCTAACCGTACTTACCAGTAACTTGAATTTCCTTCCATAGGAATCCATTGTCTGGTTTTCAGCAGAAAAGTTTCAAAGTGTCGATTTTCACAAACTACAAATATTCCTTAAAAATCGCCTGTATGACTTAAACGCATTCTTTCAACTGTTTACAGGAGATGCACCAGTGCTGGATCCAGGATCCACCACTGAGTAAGAAAAAGTAACGATAACACTACTTACCTGCTAAGTGAATTTCATCCCATAGGATAACATTCGTGATTCTATTTGAAAAAGTTTCTAAGTGTCAACTTTTAAAATACAATAATATTCCTTACAAATCACTACTGTAACCAAAACGCTTTTACTCAACTGTTTACAGGAGATGTCCCAGGACTGAATCTAGGATCCAGTCCTGTGGTTAGAAAAGTAATCCATAAAGTAACTAATTGCATTTAACTAGAAATTCACATTGAGCTCAATGTTGCATTGTGTTTGAAATTGTGTTGCCCATTGCAACAACTGTAACTACTGTACTTAAAAGTCTATTGCCTATTTGCACAGTATTTAAACTAAAGTAATTCATTCTGAGAAAGTATATTTTGTAATGTAATGTATAATGTAATTATAATGTAATTTAAAAAATAAAATATCTAAAATTAAATAGTTTAAAAAATGTAGTAAATTAGTATAAAAAAATATATATAACAATTAATACATTTAAAAATTGTCATTTACAAAACCTTTGAAATTCATTGAAAAAAACCATAGGTTTGAGGCACGTTACAGTTAGGAATTAGCATTTAAAAAACCTTTGAAATTCACTGAAAAAACCATAGGTTTCAGGCACGTTATAGTTAGAAATTAGCATTTAAAAAACCATTGAAATTCACTGAAAAAACCATAGGTTTCAGGCACGTTATAGTTAGAAATTAGCATTTAAAAAACCTTAGAAATTCACTGAAAAAACCATAGGTTTTAGGGACAGTTATAGTTAGTTGGACATTGCACTCGTACAAAACCCGTGAAATTCCCCCGTTATAGTTAGTTCAGCTAACTATAACTCGCGCCCGCAATGCACTGCTGATAACGTCACATATTACATCACTCATGACATGGTCAGTGACATCACTGATGACATCACTGATGACATCTCAAATGACATCACTGATGACATCACTGATGACATCATCCATGTGATAATTTCATGCATCTTCTCACACCCTAATATAACTTTTGATAGACCCACTCTAATTTACAGACTGCCATTCTCAAAACCATAGACACTCCAACACCAATAACTACATACCCACTCACTGATTCTTAGGTCTACACACACATCCACTCACTCACCTGTACAGTCACTCATACTTACGGTCACTCAGTACAGGACTATCATATGCACTCATACACCTACATAGACACTCACACACCGCCACTCATCCATAGAGGTACTCACACACCTAGTCAGTCATGCAAATAATTAATCACACTGCCATTTACTCACCTATACAGTTATACACACACCAGCTCACTTACTCATACAAATACTAGCACATTCTTACGCTCTTATACAATCACTGATACAAGCACACACTCATCCATACAGTCACTCTCACAATCACACACTCTCGCTTATAGCTATTTATATACTCCAACACACATATATACTGCCTTTCACATATGTAGTTACTCACACATGTACCACTGGGACATACATTCACTCACTAACACACTCTTACACACACTTATCCACCCATACAGTCTATCACAGATGCACTCTTGAAACCATCCACCCAGTGAATCACCCACTCACACATCTATGCACAGAGTCGCACACACCCCACCCACACAAACACTCAGGCACCCATACAGATACTCAGACAACCAATCAATAACTCATATAGACACTCATGTAGCTATTCACAAAGCCATGCAGCCACTTACACAGCAACAGACAGACGGATACAGACATTCACCCAGTTTAGTCACTAACCCATGCATTCAGTAAGATACGTCTAATCACTCACTTATAGAGTTAGTCACGCACCTACTAAATCATCCATACAGACACTTATACACCCACTCATTCTTCAATACGCCTTTCCCTATATATATTAAAAATATTTAAACTTTACAGAAACACACAGTCACTGGATGATGTCATCAGTGATGTCACTGACCATGTCATGAGTGATGTAATATGTGACGTCATCAGCAGTGCATTGCGGGGCGCGAGTTATAGTTAGCTGAACTAACTATAACGGGGGAATTTCACGGGTTTTGTACGAGTGCAATGTCCAACTAACTATAACTGTCCCTAAAACCTATGGTTTTTCAGTGAATTTCTAAGGTTTTTTAAATGCTAATTTATAACTATAACGTGCCTGAAACCTATGGTTTTTTCAGTGAATAATATATATATATATTCAGTGAATAAACAAATGTCAAAGTGCAGATATGGTTAGCTTTGATCAGAACACCTCAAGTTATGTTTTTTTTAAAAACGCAAATGCAAATCTCATGCCCTTACCTTTAATGTGACAGGTGCAATTACAAATGTTATAAATGATCTTACAGATGACACTACTCATACCACCTTAAAAGACACAACTATAAATGATATCATTTATTAATTTGACTGTTTGTTATTTAATTACATTTTGTTTTAGGTGCTGTTATTTAATGGTATAAATATTAGGAGGTCATAAGCATTGCATTTAGTGGGAATGTTATGTCTTGCATGGCTGTTGTGAGATTTATGTATTGTGGTATCACTATAATTGCACTTCATTTGTGGTATTTAGGTAAATTTCCGAGGGTTTTAAGACATTCATTGTTGTGATATAAACACACTAACCATAAATTAATTGTAGCCTTTGTTTTTGAGAGTTTTCTTTTTATCATATAACACATCCAACAGTTCCAAGCAGCCAACACTCCACCGGTGGCCATCTCCTGCTGCACACAGCCTTTGGTCATGTACAGAGGGGGTTGCCGAAGTACACAAGCATTGTGTCAATTTTATTTGTATATTTTTTGCAGGATTTGTGAATTCAATGCCAGATTCACAAATTTTGAGACACCAGGAATGTCTGTGGGTCCCAAGGTGGGTTTAAGATCTATAATCCAATTTGCGAATTCCGCAATAATTTTTTTTTTTTTAATATTAGCCTCAATATCGACCTGTGGATCAATGTAGGCTACCACTGCACCTTTATGCCATTTTGTTTTTATTTTTCTCATCATGGATCTCAGTGTTATGTGTTGGGTAATGGCAGCTACAGCAGAAATGTGTCTGTTATAAACAGCCAATCAAAGCATAGCAGATTCACAAATCCACAGCCAGATACACAAATCTGAAATGTATGGATCTTGTTCACTAGTGTAATTCAAGTCAAGTCAAGTCAAATAAAACTTTATTCGGCCAATAATGACCATAAAAGCACAATTGCACACCCCAAGAGTAAAATAGTAAAAACTTATACAATACTTGATAAAAGGGCGAAACCGATAATTCATGTACAAATTTCCATGTGTAAATGACAAAGCCCTAGTGTATATTAATTTTAATGAAAAATAAAAAACTACTACATGTCAAAACTACTACGCCTTCTTAGACCAGGATGAAGTGCATACTGTTACAGTACTAACAAATGATTTAAGAAAATAACCACTGAAATATAACAATTCTAGGGACAAATCAATGTGTGATCAAATTTTTTCCATCGCCGTAGGGCTCCTGTTAGGAAACTTGCAGCCCCGAAACATATCAAAGGTGAGGACAACAATTGCAAATATATCAGGGCTGGCCTCACTTGTGCAAAGTTACAATGTTTTAAAAGTGGTAAAATGTATCTTGACCGAAAATCATTACAAAAACCACAGAAGAACATAAAGTGTAGGAGATCTTGGTCCAAGAAATCATCACAAGGGCACGGCTTTAAAGCCCCAGGCTTCGAAAAATTCTTAGGAACCGTGAGGCACCATACAATTGAACCTAAAACCGATTAAAAGAAAATGGTGGTGTAGATTTTTAATATAAGACCAGAAGGGTTGTTCTAAAGACCCAGGACTCAAGATTATGTACTCTCTTATCGTGGGTTTTTTAAGTTAATTTTTTTCCATTTCCACCATCCTTTTGGCTAAAAATTGTCTTTTAATTACTTTCAACTCACCACGGTGCATTTGTCTCAGATGTGTAAAAAGCTCGGGGCGCCCTACATTCGCCAGCTGCTGTGAGATGTAACCCAGCCAAGGAATGTCAGCCGTCCTGTCAAGTCTCATACAATCATCTGAAACAGTTTGGTTCAGCGTAGGTGTGGGGCTAGACCATATTTTTTGTCACCATATTAAAGAGGCCACTGCTATACGGTCAGAGATGTAATCCTGTCCTAGTTCTTCATGCACCATAAAAGATGGGGTGCTGCAGGTACAGATAATAGTTTCCGCAGGTATTTATCTTTAGCCACCATACATAGCCATTGGTATACATTTCTCGCTATAGACCTTCAGTAATGGTCATAGTGGTTTGCTTCCCATTCTCCTGGCAAACTCCATTGTCGCTCCTGCAGATCTATACAGGGTGTTTTTTTTTAGTGTTAGTTGAGCTACCCTAGAACCTTTTTCGTAAAACAAGATACCCAAATAGGGAAATGTAGCAACATTTGTCAGTTCTAAACCTGTGCATAAGAGTATACGCTTGTCGCGCTTTGTTTTGCCAGACGACATTATATGGGACATTGAGAAATTGATAGAGAGGTAGAGTAAGACCATAAAATCAATAAACGAATTTACAAGTCTTTGCAGCACCATTGGTGTCCTTGCTACTAAAACTGGATCATCAGCATATAAAAGAGCAGGGATGAGTTTAGTGCCTGCTCTAGGAATGTCTTTGCTAGCCGTTTGTAGGGCAGCCCCCAGATTATTAATATATAAGGTAAACAAAACAGGGGCCAAAATACATCCCTGTCTCGCCCCTCGCTTAACGTCCCAGGATTCTGTAAGGGAACTGTCTTCATTGTATCTGACCGAGGCTGTTAAATTTAGGTGGGAACAATGCAGAAAAGCCACTAGAATGGCATCCATTCCAGTCTCTAATAATAAAGGTCATAAAGGCCACTAGTGTATATTCATTTTTTTAGCGATCTGTAAATGAATGGTCCAAATAGCTCTAAAATGTAACCTCTTCATGCCCAGACTTGAAAACCTTTAAATGCTTATTTCTCGAAAAGTACTGAACAGATTTAACCCAAACCAAGCAAAAGCACTTCCCTGAGTAAAGTTCAACAAGGTAGGTGTGATTCCATTCCACAGTTTTTTTATATATTAGTAGGTTTTTCAAGCACTAGCATTGGTATGGAGCCCATAACTAAATATATTGATGAGAAAAGTCCACCTGGCCCCCAAAATACACATGCATATGTTTCGTCTTACTTACTTCCAAAGGTACCTTAAAATGGCTTGCCAATAGGTATACATAGTGCTCTGTAAATTAATGTGCATCACCAAAATGCTGAAACCTGCTTTAAAAGCTGTACATTTACAAACACAAATGTAATACATTATATTTGTTAAACATGTTATAAAGAGTTAGAAATACCCTAGTAATGTTTTAGACCAGAGAGCTGCCTTTCCTCGCCTTCTTTCTCTGTGCATACTACAGTCGCAAGTTTGTTGTTTTTCATTTTATCGAGGGTGCATAAACATATGTAATTCAATGCAAACCATCACATACGGATAGAACACACACCTTTTCACTTCGGTTGAAGGGTGCATTTACTAATGCCAGTCCACTTGAATGCTCCCAATATGTTAAACTGAGGATCCAAGTAAACACTTCAGCATTACAACTTTTGAAAACCAAGCAATTCAAATTACTGATAAACATGAAGAAATCTTATGCAAACTACTTCCTGTGGAGTTCTCAGGTCTTATGGGCAAGCACCAAGAAAAAAAAAAGTAAAGGGGGTGCAGGTTTTCTCAGGAGCTCACCGTCAGTGCTGGGAATATTGGGGTTTCTGAATACATAAGTCCTGATTTACAAAGGTAAACTTAGGGGCATATTCTCAAGCCCCTATCGCCATGGGAACGTCACTTTTTCTGACGTTCCCGTGGCGATAGGGTCAGCGCCTTATTCTCAAGGCAGTATTAACCCACTTCACGTGGCTTTAAGCCATGTTAAGTGGCTTAACGCTGCCTTGAGAATAAGGCCCCTTTCACGCAAAATTTAGCGTGAAAGGGGCGTGCAGTGGGTGTTGCGGTGGGCATTCCACCGCAACACCCATTGTGATCAACACTGCCACCTATTATCAAGGGCGGCGATAATAGGTGGCAGCGCCGAACTTAAAATCAGAAAAATCCTGGTCTTAAGGTGGCGAAACGAGGAGAAATGCTTTATTTCTCCTCGTTTTTGCTTTTTCCATGTGTGCTGCCTTGTGCAGCACACATGGAAAAAGCAAAATGCCATGATTTGTTCATGTACAGGAAGGTGTCCCTTCCTGTACATGAACAAACCTTTTCAGAAATGCCATTTTGTAACTTTGATGTGTGCTGCACGAAGCAGCACACATGAAAGTTACAAAATGGTATTTTAGGATTGTTTATGTGCAGGAAGGGGCACCTTCCTGTACATACACAACCCTCCCCTGCACACAGACACCCTTGCACTCTGGTGCAAGGAGGTCTGCGTTGGCGCTAAGTTGTGAAACTTAGCGCCATCGCAGGGGGAAACGCCAAGCTGCACCACATTCTTGAGAATAGGGTGCAGCCTAGCGTTTCCGAAGTGGCGGGGTGAGGCGTTAAGCCAAGGAGGCTAACGCCTCTCACCGCCACTTCCTTGAGAATATCCCCCTTAGGCTTTTGTGTAAGTCTACGATTGTTTGACATTCACAAAGGTTTTTTTACTATTTGACAGAGTTATGCACATCCACGCACATGCAGACAGACACACTTTTAAAGTATTATTGAACTCCTGCAGTTAAAATCCCTTTTAAAGAACCCCATTTCTGTGTTGTGTGGAACTGTGCGTGTGACAATGACAGATTAACAATTGTTTTTTTTCAGTTCAAACTTTCTTTTTTTTTCACGACATGTTCTGAGGCATTAGTCGTCATTTATTTAGTGTTATCTACAATTCACAGTAATTTAGTTTCAGCTCTGTCTGTTTATCATGATAAAAGCAATTTTGCAGAGTTTCATTGAACAAAATCCCAATTCAGTCTTACACTCCCACGATTGTTCTGAGACCAGTAAATTATCAACTTGTGCATATCCCACACTTTCATTAAATGTTACTAAGAGTCTGATCATTCTGAGAGGAAGGAGATACAAGTAAACTGCCAGATCCTCAGAAGAGCATTTCTTGACAGTAAGACCTTCTGATAATACCCTCTTTCCTAAGTTGAACGAGCTCTCCATGATGAGTGGAGGTTTTATTTGGCTCCCTGGATTTTAGTGTTCTTGCTTCGTGTAAACAGATTTTTCTGACTGTGTTTTTCTAGAAAAACTAAACCGACTCACACCTGATCATTTATGTTATAAATTAGAAAAGTAACTAATATGCAATGACATACATACAACATCATAATATGTGGGTCGATTGAAAATGAAATACAGAAAAACCTGGATGTAGTAGGCGTGGAAATAATAGCTGGACACTTGTAAGTAGTAAGACTTACTACTTCATATAGATTTCGAATTTAAGGCAAAGTCTAATAAACTGATTTGTACAGAAACACACACATTTTGATCAAGCACCTAATACATGATCATTTATTTATGTAGGAGTTTTGCAAGGCATCAATAATGTCTCCTTTCAGCTATTAAACAGCATTGAATGAGTAAGGAGTCCAAAACGGTGAGGAGAAAGATTCCAACAAAATGCAAGGTGGAGTACCCATATTTCTTATTACTCTTTCGCTGCTGTTGGTGCCACGGGTGATTAGATGACTGTCTCTCTTCGGCAGCCATTTTCTGAAATGGAGAGAGCCAGACTCAACTCCTAGGCTGTGGTTCATTTCAGAGTTTGGCACCCCGGATGCCTACAGATCACCTTCCATGTTTTTGTCATTTGAATATTTGCTGCTGAAAGAGGCCAAGATTCGTTGATCAAATGTTCATACTTGGAATATACCGCAGTGCCATGTTTAGAAGATAGTCAGATCCTTTGTTCCAATATGCCTTATGGATAGTGCAAAGGTTCTTTATTTTGACACCAGATTCCATTGGAAGCCAGGGGGAGGGGGGTTCATGGATGGTTTTGCATGGTCATGTTTTAGGAGCTCGAAGCAAAGTTAGGCTGTGTGCTGTGTTTGAAAAATGCTTTTTCAATCAAAATCACTGACACGATTAGAGTAGTCCAGCCATCTCAATACAAAGGCTCTTGTCTATTCCATTGGATCAATTATTTGCATTAATGGAGAAATAGTCTTGACTCTGATTCACAAAATCAGGACCTGAGCTCATTTAAACCTGCAAACTGAACTTAGGGCTAGATGTATGGATTACCGGTTGCAAAAAACAGGTCATAGTTTGCTGCTTGCATTTTTTCAACCAGTAAAGAATTCCTATTTGGATTGTGTCATAATATGACCTATCTCATGAATATTAATGGGATAGGTTAGAAATGGTCACTCTAGCTGATTGGTGGCCATCACAGGTATGGTGGCATGCTAGAGCAGCAGACCCCCATGTCTGTTATTTCGAGAAAAGAAAGAACATTGATACATGTTCACACTGATTAAGTTTATGGAATGGGCATTTACAGCATCCCTTTCAAAATAAGGAATCAATATGGGATTGCAATCCCATTTAAAGAGATGGTAAAAGTTCAATGACTTCTAAAATGGGGTAAGTACATTAAGAAAAGCATTTTTGTTGTCGCAAACTCCAAATTGGGGTGTTTGTGACCTTAAAAATGCTTTTTTCATCTTGCCTATAGTTGAGAACTAGCTTTAAAAGAAAAAGTGGGAAACATGGTTGGTCCCAGAAGAGACCGGAGACCACGGAAAAGACAGTGACTAACCAGAAAGGTGTAATTTTGTGGTATTCTCGAAATTCTTTAGGAATTTTATAAATAATTCAGGTTCATTTAGTTAGTGTCAGCATAAACCTGTGTGTAGGTGTGTAAATCAGAGATGTAAAAAAATACCCAAGCATGCCAGTTTCTCACCTTAGAAAATACGTTTTCCTGTATAAAAAAGTAGAGATGCATTTACACCTCAAATACAACTGTAGTATGAAATATATTCCACCACTGGTAAATATACCAGTTCAGGGCAAAGGGAATGTATGGAAACTGGAAGATCATACTGAAAATGTCCTCTCAGGCATATTTTTCTCTTCAAAAAGAAGTTGGAGGGAAAATTTAGAGAAAAACATGGCCACACTCCTTTATTTAGCAGGGGGTGTGACTTAATATAAACAGTTTACTTAGACAGAAGTGTGCCACTGGATTTGAGAATTCCCTTGTCATAATTTCCCCCTAGTCAAGGTGCTGCTTTGGAAGGTAAAGATAAGACTGGGTCAAATACTGTTCACTGCAGTGGTAGGCAGGTCGTCACAGCACCCATGAGAAGAGTATGTTTGGTTTGGTTGCGATGGTACCTTAGCATCGCCACACATCTTTTCCTGTTCTTCCCTCTATACTGTAGTTTTAGGATATTCTTTTTGAGATCCTCCTTCTATGACATTGCAATTAGAACCATAAGGGAGGCAATAAGCCTGATGTTAAGTACCAGAACATGGTAGCCTATGGCCCAATACAAAAACAGAGCTCGGCTTCAAAGAAGGAAGGTTACACAGGCAATACCTAGTCAGAACCCAGGAATATTGCAATTATCGTTTTATGGAGTTGCCTAGATTTTGATATTATTACTTCTAAAACACACTTTTGACATTTATGTATTTTATTGACGAATTTATGAATATGTACATATTATGTATTTTACTGCAATTGTTTGAGTAATCTAATTTTCCAATAAACAAAGTATTTTTTTGCTTAGGGCTAGACTTGGCCCTCTCTGCAGAGTTAGCCCCAAACTTTCTGCCTTCCCCCCTACTGTTTTCAGAACCTGTTTTTATTGACTTTTAGAACCATGCGCTCTGTGTGTGTTCATTTGGGTCTTGGTAGAAAGGGCTTTCTATTAGTAAATTTTAGTGGTTGCCTATGTCAGGCTAGTGCTATCATTTCGATTTTATTTTAAAGGCAAATTATCTGTTTTTGTGGGCTCCTGGGAACGAGTGCCTGCTTCTCTTATATCCTGAAATACCTCCCTTACTTCTATTTCTGTTACATATGGGGGTGGTTGTGCTTCCTTACGTTATTTACACCATCATCTTTTGTAGTGACCCTTCCATAGCATGAATTAAAGTAACATTTAGTACATTTCCAATTCATAGATTCTATCGATGTACTTTTTTGGTTGTAGGTGTAGCCAATGTGACTTAATTATTGCTTTCCTTTCTGTGATGTTATATATTTAGTTATTATTTTCATTATGTCTGAAAAAAATGTAATTGTATAAAGAAGTTCAATTTTAAAATGTTTATACATTTGTTATTTACATATAAAAGGATGGAACTACTTTTCTTCTTTATACTTACATGCATGTTCTTCTTAGACGTTTTACACTTTTTTGCAGCTTTTCCGTTGGGGTTGTTGTAATGTGAGGCCGGTGTTTTTTTTCTGTTGGTAGAAAAAAGATCATTAGTTTCATTTTAAATGTTTATTTGTTGGGACTCTGTAGAAGCTGAAGTTGAGGTTGTTTTAGAGTTTCTGTTTATTGATAATTTACATATACCTTCTTTTTTACATCTTTTTTCTGGTTTGTGATTGGTGTTATTGTTCTGTAGCTTAACACTTTCTTGATGTTGTAGTATTTTCTTTTAGTAAGTAATTAGAAAGAGATAGAAGTTGCAGAGGGTTTTGTTAATTATTTGTTATTTTATCATTTTAGTTGTCAATAAAAGTAAATTTTTTGTTTAAATATAAGTTTAACTTACTTTGCAAGGTAGTTGTCGAGATATATGTATTTTTGTTTTCAGGTTCTAGTCAGAGAATCAGGTAGAGTTTACTCTTCCTGCAGCTTTTGTCAATTTTTGAGTATTAGGTTGATGAAATATGTGTGCCTTTCATGTTGTTCTATAATTATTTGAGTGATTTTATTGGTTAAGCTTGTTAATTGTTGAATTTCATTGATTAGTTTTGTTTCAGTTTTAATTGATGTCCTTCTATGGTAAATGCTAGTTTCTGTTTTATTTGTTATGTTTAATATGTAGTTTGATGTTTTTGCATTTTATTTCATTTATATATATTTATTAATTTTTAGATTGTATAAATGTTTTAAGTTTATGTATTTTTTTAAACTAATATCATTATGTATTTAGTCATATTTTTATTTGGGGTGATTTATAATTATTTTGGTGATGCAATTTATATTTGTAAAAACGTGTGTATATGTTGTTCAATGTATAGTTGAAAGTTTTGTTTAATGTAGAAAATAGTTATTTTTATGTTTAGTAATGATAATGCAATTATTATGGCGATATTATGGTAGTCGATATTGTGTGAGATTCTGGAGGGAGTGTAATATGCCACCCATCTAGAGAGGAAGGACATTCTTTGAAAATTGGCCGCCCTCAACGTCCTGTGGCCAAGCTCACAGACTCGTAGCCATTCCTGGCTATTAAACCAGCAATTGGTTTCCTGAGCAATTTTGGGAGCATTGCTTCAATAAGATTCTTATTCGTCTCCTGGCGTAATAACCTATACCAATTGCCAATACCAGTTAGATTTACCTCAAAGGCTGCTTTTAAAATTAATCTAACTCTCTCACTGATTCCTCTATAGTTGGTCAGGAGAAAGCATGTAATCTGTCTGAAGCTTAGCCAAAGAACACAGCTCTGAGATTCAAATTGTTTTGTGAAAATACCCAACGTCATCAGATTGGCCCCGTTGTAAAAGTCGCCTAGTTTACAAAAACCTAGCATAGTATAGGGCTGAACCCCCTTTTGCGAGGGCTTAAGGCCCCATACCTCACAGTCATGTAGAGAGGAATATGCAGGGGCCAATAGCTGAGTTGTTAAGCTAAGTAACGCAGCTTGATAATAGGTAGCCAAATGAGGTAATGCAAGACCCCCGTTCTACATCCAAGTGTAAAATAGATAGCTTAATCTGAGGTTTTTTCTTAGCCTAGATGAACTCTCAGATCACCTTGTCCACTTCGTTAAAATACGAGATTGGAATCTTTAGAGGAAGATTTAAAAATAAAAATATCAGCAAGGGGAGGATCGACATCTTTATCAAAGAGACTCGTCCTATTATCGACAGGGGTAAACGTGTCCATCTTTCTAGCAGACTTTTTATTTTATCCAGTGTTCTACCATAGTTCAGATGAAACAGTTGAAGGAAGTCCACTGTCACGTACAGGCCCAGATATCTAATAGGTTTAAGTGGCAAAAATGTTAACCCTTCCGGCAGCTCTAATCCTGGTGCATTAAATAGGAAATGGTTTCCTACGACACCGAATGACTGCTTTAGATGTAATCTGCCAGAGGCAGGGGATTGGATACATATATTTTTTACTTGCCCATGATTACAGTACTTTTGGGAGGAGGTGTTTAGGTTTATCAGTAAATGTCTGTTAAGAGTTATCCTTCCATGTGCATCGCTGGCGTTGTTTGATTTCTCCTATGTAGTTGGCCAGCTCTCATTTTATAGGCAATCCTTTGTTTTTTTAGCCATAGCAGTAGCCAGATCTTTAATATTACAGAATTGGAGATCTCAGAAAATCCCTACATCGGCTCAATGGTTACTTAAGCTGGAGAGGACGTACAAATTTGAAGAGGCCTATGCGAAGAGGCTAGGGGCGGTGCGGAGATTTGGGAGGACATGGGAGGGCTATGCTGCAACCACGCATACAAATGATACTATGTAATTTATTTTTCTGATCATTTGTATAAATTTTAACATCAGCAGTTATTGTCCTCTGGATGGTACTGTAATAGTTAAAAGGAGGGTAGTCCCCAGGAGAGAGCTCAGGAGATAGAATTAAACTAATTATGAAGTACCACTTCTCAAAGGAAAGACTGTAATCACTTAGGTCATCAAGGTAGGGGGCACATGTTATCACTGAGCTGCTCTTTAGAATGCTGGTATTGCACACCATGTAAAATGGGTTATGAATTTGCACTTTTTATTAGTGTACATTTTAAATATGTGACTCAATATTCTATAGGTTTTTATCCCTCTTTTTCTGTATATCTTATGTATCACATTTTTCATGTACAAATGGATTATGAAACTCGTTTTACTTATTGTCTATTTATAATATGAGATTGGAGAGTTTGCAAATTTGTCTTCTTTATTTAATGTGCTATGTTTTTACGCTCAATAAAAAAATATATTAAAAAAAAGATAGTGTGAGATTATATTTTTGACGAATCATATGTTTATTGAAAAGTAACAATATATTGCATTCAATTTTTTTTTATTTCGATTTAAGGTAAAAACCAATATTTTTAACAACGATATTTGTGTTCTCGATATTTGGTGTTTTGTTAGTAAAGTATAGAAAGGTGGTATTTTTGTAAACAATCGTTGATTTCTAATATTTTTGTATACTAATATTGGGTGCATCGATAGTGTGTCATTGAACCAGCATAAGTGTGCATATAATAGCAGAACAGGGGTTGCTCATTTTTCACAGATCTCTTCTTCAGCACCATGCTCTGAATTGGGACTTCTGAATCTTATTCCATTTAAATGTAATGGCACCTTAACTATTAAGCTATGTGAGGTCATTAGTGCTTTACAGAAGAGTCCATCTGGAAAGGTGCCTGGGTCTGATGGGGTGCCTAGAGATCTTTTTAACAAGATATCTGCTACCTGCATTCCAATTTCTTGGTCATCAACTATTATTGTACTTATCTTTAAAAAAAAACGGGATAGACAGCAGCCCTGATGCTATAGATTCATTTATCCATTTGCCTCAACCATGAAGGTCCTGGGCAGAGTTATTTATAATAGAATTATTGACTGGCCATAGAACGTAAAATCTTTAACCCTTGCCGATATGCTTTTCGTGAAGGCCGAGGTACACTGGAACAATTCTTAAATCTCTATCTGATTGTAGGTAAATATGTTACTGCTAAGCACTGCCCAATGTAGCTGGCCTTCATAGATTTATCCTGTGCATTCAACTGTGTAAATCAGTCGAAACTCTGGCAAACCCTACTTTGGCTTGGCCTGGATGAGCTATTGATGTGCTTCCTTGGTGACCTATATTTGGACCTGGAGGCTAGGGTGTGCTTCAGCCTGAATGGTGAGCTTTCCGTCCCTTTTAATTTAGAGCATGGAGTGAGACAGGGCTGTGTTTTAGCACCAATTGTGTTTCTTCTTTATATTAGTGATTTGAACAAACACCTAGTTGACTGTGGTGCTTACGTGGACTTAATCATTTCCTTATCTCTACAGCCTTTATTGTATGCAAATGACGCAGTCTTACTGGCCCACACCCGAAAATCCTGGAGCTTCTGATTACAGCCTTTGTAAATTTAATGCCGGAATTAGATTTGAGGACAAATTTTAACAAATCAAAAATAATGGCATGCAGAAGATGCAGACAAACTTTGAGAGCTCTTTCAAATAACAGAAACAAATTGTCTAAGATTTTTCAGTGCCCATACGTAGGAATTATTTATGACTACTCCAATTCATGGAGCCATAATTTGTTCGTCAGGAGTCAAAAACTCTGTCAATCGGTGGGCGATTTGTTTAATTTATCCTCTGCAATAGGCAATAAGCCACTGACGACCTTTGTTCGAAATCTATAACAGAAAATCTGTGCTGATTGCTCTGTATGGTGCAGGAGTTTGGGGTTACTCAAATGTGCAATCTATTCAGCTTGAAGGGAATCATTCCCTTTGTCATATTTTGAGTCTTCTTACATCCTGCTCCACTTTTATTTGCCAAGAGGAGCTTGGTTTTCAGTATCTGGAAGATCTTACCAAACTTGCTCCATAATTTCTTTGACTTTCTGTTTAGTCCAATCCTCACCCCATTTTGAACTAATCTATTATTAGTGAGTTGCAAAGAAGGACTTACAATTCCCTGGCTTTTATCTGTTAGGGAAGTTCCAGAAACTCTGGGGATACCTAACCTGTTCATGGACCCAGATACTATTTGTAAACCAGACAGACAGAATGTAAAGCTATGGTTGCTGAACAAAAGTTGTATGGAAAGGAAAGATGAAGAGTTGCACAGAACCTCTGTTAGGTCATATGCTATTATTCAGATGTGTTTGGGAATTGAACCCTAGCTATTGAAGGTGGCTGGGTGTTTGAATAGGTTACTCCCATCTCATTTCCGAACTGGGAATATATGTTAACAAATCTGTTTCCCCTTGGGTCAATATGATCACTCTAAAATATGTGTTGGTCCTTGTGATGGGCTTTCTGAACAGACACTTTTGCACTTTGTTTTCTTTTGCAAATTGTATTGTATACATGCAAAATGTTTTTTTATTCCTTTGTTGAAAACATATAATGTTACTGAGTGTTGACCAGCACTTATACTTTTTACAGTTATTAAAGGGGGGTGATGTTTGTTTTGCAGTGAGCATCTTTAAAAAATCTGTTATGAAATGCCACATTTCATTGCTTTTTTAACTTTTTAGCTTTATTGTGTATGTGTAGTGTATGTTTTACTTTTATGATTATATTTTTAATTGAATACAATATTGTTGACTGACTACTCAAATATGTTGACCATCTCATCCTACAGACCTAGTCTAGAATCACAAAATACCAAATATATAAAATGTACCAATTAATTAATTGCCTAACTCTGTTTTCATTATTAAACTTTGACATTGTTGTGAAAATGGCTGATATCCTCTAAAATATAAAGTCGAACAAGCAACAAAAGGAGCAAGGCAGAAAAAAGAACCGTTTAAGAAACAGGATCCATAGTAAAAACAAGACCTGTTTGACCATAGGTATAGTTCGCAAAGTAAAGGAATCCTACCGAACATGCACGTTGTTGATCAGGAATTAACATCTGAATTGTTATGAAAATGAGATATAAAACTTAACTGCAGGAGATCAACCAAGGAAGACCAGGATGTTGATTTTAAATCCAAACGGTCTAGTGACTCAGAAAATATGTAGGCTCTGCTGTTGTTCAAGTTAAGAGACAGTCTCTGGGTGTTAAATTGGCATGAACATCAATTTTACACAAGACGTTATGGCCTAAAAAGAGCTAGATTTATACATGGAATCTAATGAACCCATGTGGATCTGATTCTTAAAGAAATTTCAGATCTCAGCATGAGAAGTAAATGACTGCTCCTTTTGAGTTTTGATAGCCTAAAACCTGATTTACAAAGACTCAAGCGAAGTCTTTTTTTGTTTCTTCTTTTTCATGCAATAGCTTTGCGATGCAACACATTTCTTCACCCTACATCCATGAGAAAATCAGGAATTTATCTACAATTCTCACGTTTGCTAGACAACTTTCTTCTTGGTCATTTATTCATAGGTTTAGAAGTCTACAGAAGTGGCTGAAAAACTAAGCAAGTGCTTGTGAATAGACACAAGGTTAAGGTTTTGTAAATCTTCATAATGTTTCTATGGATTTTTTCCCTGACACTCCTGTGGTAACACCCACCTATGTGTCATTAACAACAGAAGAACATTTAGACACCTGGCTGAAATTCAACAGTTTGTGTTGTTCAACTTTCCTTACTTCCTGATTTTCAAGAATCAGAATCTAGGTATTCTGTACACAGATGGCATGCATTCCACTTGTAGGCTGCAGCAGTGTAGATTCATGAGTTAAAGTCATTGGTGATATCACGATTACTCTGCAGGTCGCAAATTTGAATCCCAACAAGGCAAATTCAAGACTTCTATGCCTTCTGAGCTACCATACATTGTGAAAGTAACAACTTGTATTCAGAACACTTAAATCTCCAATATGAGTTCCCTGTTAGCTCTGTTGGAGGGGGGGGGGAAATACTGGGGAAATTAAAAATGTCAGCTGCTATCTTTACACAAATCAACAAGCATCACAATTGCAAGGGGGACTACCCTACCCGACCTGCAATTACTGGGTCCCTTTAGGCAAGTCTTTACTGGGGAATATTTACTGCTGCAATTTACCACCTGTTCTACACAGTTGATATACAACAGCTGGGTTCCTAGCACAGGGGACAGGGTGGGGAGGAAGTGTAGCCATGCTAGATTGTGGCTTTGTAGGGAATAGCTGTGAGGCTGGAGGGAGGCTGAGGTTGTGCATCTACTCTCCAGTACAAAAACAGTGGTTCCTAATGTACCAGTAAAGACCATTGATAACACATGTCAATGGATTTTAATCATGAAATGGAAAACAGAGAATGTGCTATAACTATGCAGTGGGTGCCAGTGAACAAGCTGTGATCGTTGCTCTCTTAAACATGATACACACTTTTGATAAAAGTGATACTAGTGAGTATCAAATTTACAATAAGAGCACAGCCCGTTAATATATGATACAAATTATTTTTAGAGTCTATGCCACAGTTGATGATCTTTTGATTCCATCAGGAAGGAATATGGAATCATCATCAGGATTCTGAATGGTGGAGCCCGAGGGTGGGGCAGATGTCAGGGTGTCAGTCGGCCCTAGGTTCAATTAAATGGTGTCATGAATAATAGTCAAGCCTTTGGTAGGAAGTCAGAGAAAACCATCTTATGATAATGTCACTGTATACAGAATGTATCTGAGATGTGTGCGCTCCATGGCAGTGCCAGCCAGTAAAGTTACAGCATGCGCCATTGGGCCAGCTCCCACCTCTGCTGCTGCAGGCTGAGCTCCCGCTCAAGCCTGTAAACACTGTCATCCATACATAGGACCGCTGCTCTCAGCCTCTCCCCATAACCTTGTTTTCCTTCCACCTAACTTTAACCTTTTTGCCTCCATAAACACTCTTTTTCTCCACCTAAGCATTAACCTTTTGCCTCCTTTTTGCCTCCATAAAGAGTCTTTTTCCCACCTAAACATAACCTTTTGCCTCCATAAACAGTCTTTTTCCCACCTAAACATTAACCCTTTGCCTCTTTAAACAGACTTTTTTCCTGCCGAAACATTAACCTTTTGCCTTCTTTCTGCCTCCATTGGTGGCTGAGGGCTTGGGCTCCTAAAACAAGCTGCTCCTAGATGATCTGTTGGGTCTAGACTTTCACAGTGGGTTTTGGAACCCTTTTTCTTGATGGAGCTTCACACTTTTGTTGTTGAATATAAGTTTGAATAACTTAAGTTTGAATACGTTTAGCTAGGGAGGACGTGTGCTTGACCGAAACTCTCCCTGCTCCTGGTTGTATGTGTTATTGTTTGACATTCCTGTCAGGAGTTTTTCAGAGATATCTTCTCTCAAACTTACAGTGCAGTGATGAAATGTCCCACTCCCCTCCCTTCGCAGTCAGTCTGTCCAGATGTGGACAGGCAAAATAACCACAATGTGGTATGGCATACCAACAAACAAGTAGGGTTGCAGCTTCTCTGTTGGAAAGTGCTGCGTCTCTTGTTTTGTGATCACCAGCACAGAGTTTGGCTAGTAGTGAACCATCGGGCAAGCTCTCTGAACACTACAGCTGACAACCTCATTGTGCATCATCTTGCTGACCACAAGTGGCATTTCCACCTGGAGGTTGTAGGAAGCTGGCTCTTTGTATAGTGGGCCAAAAGAGGTACACTGTGTAAAGAGTCCAGGGAAACCCCAATTAATTTACAAAGGCACAAATGATAACCCAAATGCTCTCTTTTGTGGTAGTGTGGGTGAGCAGTTAGGCATATCAGAGGGTAGTGCTAAGCATTCATTGCACACACATATGTATCTTTAGATTTATTACTTTACTTCTTATTCAGCATCTCTACTGCACTACCCTATATCTCACCCTATACCTCTCTCAATATATCCTCTACCTCTACTCTCTGACTCTCTGACTCACCCCAAACCCTATTCTATTACTATGGTCCACAAAATAACCCTTTCTGGACTCTCCTTCACTATCCCTCCTTGCATCACATCATACCTCTTTTACTGTTCAGATCTCCCAAACAAGCCTTTCTAAACATTTCCCCCTGACGCTTCCCCCCTCCACCTCCCCTTTACTCATCCCAAACTTCCTCCTACTGCTATGAGCTCCAAAAAAAGGAAAGAAATTAAATAAATAAAAACTACTCTAGACCCTTCCCTCTTCTATTCCTCCACTATCCTTTTCAATCCAGCTAATAGGCTAATATGTCCGCTGCTCAAATTATTTTCATATTTCCCTATACTCATTCCCCACTAATCCTGTTTGGGTTCCAAAGTAGTGTGCTACCCATCGAAAAGCACTTCAACACCTCATCAGGAGTAGCCAGCACTATATAAATGCAAACCCTTCCCTCTTCTGTCCCTCCACTATCCTTTTTCAATCCAAAGAACAAACTCACATTTCCACCGCTCAAATAATTTAATATCTACCTATACTAATTCACCACTAATACTATTTGGGTTCCATAGTAGCATGCTACTTGCCGAAAGAGCGCTTTGGTGACTTGTCAGGGGTAGTAAGCACTATATAAATGCAATTTCAATTACAATTTCAATAAACAGTCTTTTTACCCGCCTAAACTCAACCTTTTGCCTCCTTTTTGCCCCATAAACAATGTTTTTGCCTGCCTTAGCTTCACCTTTTTCCTCCATAAACAGTCTCTTTTCCCGTCTAAACATAACCTTTTGCCTCCTTTTTGCTTCCATAAACAGTCTTTTTTCCCACCTAAACTTAACCTTTTGCCTTCTTTTTGCCTTCATAAACAGTCTTTTTTCCCACATAAACATAAGCTTTTGCCTCCCTTTTACCTCCATAAACAGTCTTTTCTCCCATCTAAATTTAACCTTTTGCCTCCTTTTTGACTCAATAAACAGTCTTTTTCCCTGTCTAAACTTAACCTCGGTCTCCCTCCTGCCTTCTCCTAACTCTGCCCAGTGCCCCGCCCTTCCTAAATGGAAGCTGCAACGCAGCTGAGCAGTGGACGGGTGAAGCGGGCGTGCTGCCGGTGCGCCAAGATGCCCCAAAGGCAAGTCCGGCTGTGCCCGTCCCCGCCTGACCCACAGCCAGCTCCAGGACCCCTGGATCTTTAACCAACCACAGCTACTACAGAGATGAGTTAACTGCCCTGATCCCAGGACCTTGCAGCAACCTCTGCAGCCTCACTTCCCCTCGATCAACGACAGGATCCTTTTCCTGCCGACACTGCCGATTCTCTTGCTTTGTCGACCAAACCCCCCCTCAGAACTAAGCCCATACCCACCAACAAAAGAGAAATCCAATGCCTCCTGATCAACACTCGATCACTCCACAAACACGCCACTGGGACACCATCACTTCCTTCACCCCCAACACCATCTTCCTCACCGAGACATGGTTCAACCTGGCTTCTGCACCAGACATCGCCACGGCCACCGCCACTCACAGCGACTACAAGATCATACACCGATACCGAGACAACAAACACGGAGATAGAAAAGCCATCATCCGTAACACCTCAATTTCAAACACAACACAGACAGCAAGTCCACCTTTAGGGGCACCCCGGCATACAGACCACAAGGACCACGCCACACCTTCTGGAAGGATCTCACTGACTTCCTAGCCCCCATGGCCATCTTCCTCGGGGACCTCAACTTCCACATTGACGACCCAAGCGAAGGCAACACGACAAACTTAAAAGAGAGCATGAACAATCTTGGTCTCATTCAAATCGCCACCGACCCCATACACATAGCTGGACACACTCTGGACCCGATCTTCACAGCCAGCAACAAAATTAAATACAGCCACACCTCGGTAATCACCTGGGACAACCACTCAATCCTCCACTTCTCCATCTCCACCACCCCCATAGGATCTGGAGCAAGGTAGCGGAAAATCTATGGACCAACACCCTCAAAACCTTCCTCCCGGAAACCACCGCCATCCAAAAGGTGGCAGTCCAAAATTTCAACACCTGGATCACTGAATGTGCCGACATAGTCGCATCCCTCAAACCCGCAAAACAGGGGAGACCAGCTGGTTCACTCCTGAACTAAAAGTCTTTAAACGCAATTGACAACTATAAAGAATCTGCCGCACCTCCAAAACTCCTAGTGACCGAGTCAACTTCAAAGTGTCTCTCAATAAATATCACATATGCCCGAAAAATGCAAAAAAAGGAAGCTTTAGCCACCTGCCTCGAAACTAGCTCCAACCATTGTGAAGAACTCTTCAGCATCATCAAAGAGTTTACCAACTCCATAGCAACCGAGAACACTGTAACCCCCTTGCAGGAGCTCTGCAGCATACTCTCAGACTTTTTCTTCAAAAAATCGCCACCATCTATGAACACTTTCACCCTCAACAAGCGACAACTTCAACAAACTCCTCAACAGCAGTGACTCCACCTCAAACACTATAATCACTACATGGAATCAACTAACCATGCAAACCACTGCCACCATCATGAGCACCATCCACACAGGAGCACCCAGTGATCACTGCCCCCACCACATGTTCAACTTGGGGAGCATCTCCATCAGTAAGGAACTCACCATCATCCTCAACTCATCCATCACCTCTGCATCCTTCCCAGAAGGATGGAAACACGTAGAAGTAAAACCTCTGCTAACAAACCTACAGCTGACCCAAAATAACTCAATAACTACTGGCCCATCTCTCTGCTCCCATTCCCGGCTAAAGTCCTGGAGAAAGCAATAAAAAGCCAACCCTCCAACCACCTAGAGGTCAACAACCTCCTGGATCCATCCCAATCAGGATTCTGCGCTAATCACAGCACAGCAACTGTCCTAATTACAGCCACAGATGACATCCGATCTCTCCTCCACCAGGGAGAGACTGCAGCCCTGATCCTCCTCAACCTCTCTGCAGCCTTTGACACCGTGTCATACTCCACCCTCCTACATGGACTCCAGCAGATAGGATTCAAGGATATGTCCTTAAATGAATTGCTTCTTTCCTCACCGGAAGAACCCAGAGCGTCCGCCTCCCGCTTTACACCTCAGGCCCAAAGAAAGGGTCCTCACAGTCCAACCCTGTTCAACACATACATTGCCCCCCTGCCCAGGCTGGTGAAATCATATGGCATGAACATCATATCATCTGCTGACAACACTCAGCTCATCCTCTCCCTATCCTCAAACCCCACTAATTACCAGCACTAACTTCCACATGTGCAAGAGCAGGGTAGCCAGCTGGATGCAACACAAATGCTTCAAACTCAACACCAACAAAACAAAGGTACTCATCTTCGGGAGCAACACCTTCCCATGGGAAGACTCCTGGTGGCCACTGGAACTAGGCCTCTCACCCATTCCCACAGACCACACCTGAAACCTCGGCATCATACTCGACAACAAGCTTACCATGAAGAAGCAGATAAACGCTGTCTCCTTAGCCTGCATCCTCACTCTCTGCATGCTCCGGAAAATATTCACATGGCTCCCCATCAACACCAGACGCACCATCATCCAAGCCTTCATCACCAGCCACCTGGACTACAGAAACTCCCTCTAAGTGGGCATCACCTCACATCTACTGAGCAGACTGCAAACCATCCAAAACGCTGAAGCAAGGCTCATCCTCGACCTCCTAAGAAGAGCCCACATCAGCTCCCACCTCAGAGCGCTACATTGGTGCCAAGACCAAAAAAGGTGCTAGTTCAAACTACTGACCCACGCCTACAAGGCCCTGCACAACAATGGACCAGACTAGCTCAACCACAGACTGAACTTCCACCAACCTGTCAGACAACTTCACTCTGCCAGCCTCTCCCTCACCCACAAACCCAGCTTCCACAAAAGCAGAAATGGTGGCCGCACCTTCCCCTACCTGGCTGCTAAGATCTGGAATGGCCTCCCACTCCACCTCCAGATTGCACCCACCCTACAGAAGTTCAGTGATGGCCTAAAAACCTGGTTGTTCGACTGACAACTCCCAGCAGCAGAACCCTCCCCCCAGCACCTGGATACCCTTACAGGTAAGCATCGCTTTACAAATCATTGATTGATTGATTGATTCGAGGAACGCATGGGTGGTAAGCTGAGAACAGTTGCCAAAAATAGGTTAAATCAAGTGGACTTATGTACACAGTGCTGTGATTCTGCCGTCTGTGTAGTTCACGATCTCCTCAATGAGCGCAGATGGCTGCAATTCAGGGGAACAACCTGCATGGCCTTAAGTCAATGCCCCTGCCACATTCAATGAGTTATTTTATCTTTTGCCGACAACAAAGTTCAGAAACAAGACAGTAATTGCCCCTTTGTGCTTCTAGCTCTGTTTTCAGAGATATTTCGAGGTAAAGTATAAGCTAAGGAAGCCAGAAAGACATTTTCAGATCTGTTCTGTGCCAGCACAGTGCAGACAATAGGATCCCCAGACCCCTGGTATTTCCTGACCTGGAAACCTGAGACCAGATTTCTTTGGAGTGGCATTCCTCTTGGGATGCAGTGTCAGAGAACTCATAATGGGCCCCTGAGAAATAAAAAGAAATTGGATATCAAGCGTTTTGTAAAATAAATCGTTATTATGGTTATATACAACCAGAAAATATTGTTATTAATTATTCTCTATACAATTACAGCACAAAAAAAACTGTGGGACACAAACCACAAATAAATTAAAGATATTAACGCAGTTGTGCCAAATGGTTTCCATTTTCAGCAACTGGCAATCTGCCAACATAGATTCAAAGTTATCAGAATTCCCAAGTTTAGCTACGATCTGTACTGCAGGCTTTGTCAGAGCTAAACGCTCAGTCGCACTGTACAAAAGAGACACTGTGGGGCATATTTACAATGAAGTGACGGAGTGCAGCATTAGCCTTGTTGGAGTAACGCCGCACTCTGCCACTTCAGAAACGCAGGGCTGCACCATATTTACAAGAATTCGGTGCAGCCCTGCATTTACCCCTGTGCTGTCACTAAATTAAGCTGCCTAGCACCAACGCAGGCACACTTGCACTATAGTGTAAGGGTTTCTGCCTTGCAGGGGAAGAATGTTTATGTGCAAGAAGGTGTCTGAAATGGCAAATTGTAACTTCTATGGGGCATATTCTCAATGAGCCATCACTGAGTTATCGGCACTTTATCGCAGCCAAAGTTGCGATAAACTTATCACCCAATTCACAAGCCGGTGCTAACAGCCCATAGCACCAGTTTACCTGCGATAGCAGCCGCAAAAAACATCGCCACATATGACCCCAGCAACTATCGCTAATGAGATGCAGAGTAGGCGTACCCGTGCAAAAAGCCTCGTCAACACCACTCCTCAACATTCTCAACGACCAGCCAGATCTGCGATAAGCCCACAAAACATGCGATATGGCGTGTTAGCTGCAGGAAATTAACACCTGCTCTGACCTGGTGCAAAGTCGGATGGCAGCCTGCACCACAAAAGGGAGCCCAGCCCACAGCCACACCTGAAGGACAACAGATGCCATGGAGCCACTGAACATGCGGGCCGGACACCCAAGAGGGCCCCAACACCCACCTCCACCTCCCCCAGGACCACCCCCACCCCCCGGACACCCACCGCCCCCCCGGACCAACACTGAGGCAGCGCAGACAAAGACAGCGACCTTCCGAAAATGCACCAACCTCACAGACTCAACACCAGAGAATGTCATTGCCCACTATATGCTCAAAGGGACAACCCTCCTCCGCATCCTGACCACCATTGCCCACAGGCTGAAGGTACCAACACAGCGGACAACCAACATCCCACCTCAGACAAAGCTGCTGGCCGTGCTGCACGTGTTGGCCTCTTGTACCCTTCAACCAACATCCGCCTGAGACGGAGGAGTCACACAGCCAGGCCAATCCAAATCCCCCACAACAGTCATGGATGACACCATCAGCTAGGTTCCCCACCATCTATACTTCACACACACTGCGCAGGAACAGCCCGAGACCAAGCAAGGCGTGTACGCCACAGCTGGCATCCCACACGTGTCAGGGGGCAATTGATGCACACATGTCCTACTAGTGGCCCCTGGCAACACTGCACACAATAAGCGCAAAAGAAAGCGCACATATCCCACCAATGTGCAGGCAACAGTGGACCACCGTGGAACCTCCGCCAACGCCGCCGCCAACCACCCAGGCAGTGTGCATGAATCCTACACCTTCCGACAGTCCAACATCAACCTGCGCCACCAGGATGGCACCCACGGAAATGCACTGCTCGTTGGCCAATACCAAATGCACACACCACACACCTCAACTCCACAATCATGCAACACACAACACAGGAAATGCACACCACACAAGCTCACATACAACATGCACACCCACCAGACACGACAGCACAACTCACTGTGGGAACCTGGGCTAGCCTGTGACATGAGCCATCAACGGCAGGGCACCTCGGCCACACAATAGCAGAATGTCAGAAGAGGCGAGGACCAGGCATGTGCGAAGGAGGCAAGGGAACGATGAATGAGAATGTACACAATGCCAAGTGTGTCGTGGATGTGCTGGCCAGACTGCATTATGCAGGCCACATACACATACATGTCGACACACACCGCTGGTGTTTGGAGTGTAGTGGACAGTGGACGTAACCATGTCACCCCAGCCAGTGGGGGAGTACGTGGAAATGTTGCCTGTTACGTCGCCCCCCTAAGCGTGAGCGGAGTGGGATGGCCCGGCGTACGCCAGGCCAGCGTAGGGGTGTGAATAAAAGGCACGTAACTCTGGGCGTGGTCCTCTTCCGGAATGCCCAACGTCTCTGCCAGGGCGGCGCCTCTCACCCCGCCACGAGGTCGACGCCATGAGCAGTGTTGCCAGTGATCCTGTGCGCCTGCTGCACCCCGGGACGCTGGTCCCCAAACAAGTTCTGCCCGCCCCTGCGCACCCAGGCCTCAATGCCCACCTGCCGACACCTGCGTGTGTCGAAGAGGGCCCACCACGTGCCGGTGCAATCTCCAAGGACGAGGCCTGTGACCTTGGCTGCCTCCTCAGACCATCACGGCCTCCACAACACAGGCCCGCAGTACTCCTTTCACGTTGACGGACTCCACCGGCATGCACAGCGGACAAGTAGGTCACACATTTGGAATTAAGTCTTGATTACACCATGGCAGAGCACATTAATCATGGCTGAGTGTATATCACTATACACCCTCGATGTGGTGCCAACAGGTCTTAGTAGTACATCACAACTGCAAGATTCTGTGGGCCCACGCGGACTACTGCTATCGGCCTACGCTGCGCCCGAGTAGGTCACAGAATTGGAACTGAACATCGATTATTCAATGGCAGAGTGCATATCATTGCACGCAAGGAGAGGCATAAGAGGATGACACGTTGCATTTGTGAGTTGAAAAGGATCATCGTTACGGAGGTGATCGGACACTACCGACAACTGCCCTGATGTCACTAACTCTGTGCATCGCGAGCCCATGACATGTGGCATGTTGCCCACTGCTGACCGCTGCCTCCGGCCCGTACTGCGGTCCAGTAGGTCACAGGGTCTTGATTTGGCTATGCCGGAGTTCATATCAGTGTACCGGCATCATCGCAGGCTGCATCCCCTCTCAGCCCCGGTGCCACTAAGTCTGTTCCCCAACATTCATGGACACTCCCTGGTCGTACATTGGTGGCGTCTGAGTCTATGGACTAGGGGGTAGTTTTCATCCTCATGCAGTTGGTATCGAATTGGTGGTGGCAACGAGGCTGTCGCTTTCCACTCCTCCATTTGCTGCTTCCGGATAGCTTCTGCCCTCTGCATCATGCCCTGGAGGACACCTTCCACTGTCCCCCGCAACCCTCCGCCACAGTCAGCTTCGACATCGACGAGGACCCGCTCAGTCTGCGTGGCCCTGCCTCAGTGGACCGCAAGTCACCGTCCCGTGGTGGTGTGCCTGTGCCGGCCGCTGTGCATCCGGGCCACTAACTCTGTGCAGCTCAAGTCAGGGACCCTGACTGAATGAATATTAGATGACCTCTGTGATGGTGGTCTTGGGGTCATCGACGCCATGTGCATGTGGCCCTGCGCTGTCCGCTGCCTCCGGCCTCAACTGCGGACCACCAGGGCTCACACATCAAATCGAGTCCTGACCGGCCCGGACATCGCATCACCGCAGGAGGCACACGCCACCATCGCCAGGGCCTACTCCAACCACCATCTTCCAGAGTCGAAACAGTGGTACTGGCAGACTGACGGAGTTGCTCAGACCTGTCGTGGATGCCATCATCTGCCTGATCCCCTGCTCAGCACTCCAGGTGCCATTGACTCAGTGCACTGCAACTCATGGACACCTCTGTCTGTATGTTGGGTGACCTCTGTACTTGCTCCGGCTCCCTCCATGTTGCTCAGCAGGTGACTCTGTTATGCAAGTGTTTTCTGTTTCCATTGCACTGGTGTCCACTGTTCAAGTTGTTGCCAGAACCAAGCACTCCGTGCGGGCTGGCTCATGCTCACCCCACACACATCCAGCACAGGCGTCACTGTACATGTGGCCCTGCCAATAAAGGGGCCGGGCGCACGTGCCCGTAGCCAGTTCAATATAATATCTGCGTGTGTTCCTGTGGTCTTGTTGTATGTATGAGGGCCCTGGGCCCTACGACATTACATTGTGCTGTGTACAGCGGACGCAGACATGTCACCGCAGGCAGTGGGTTGGGAGCTTGGGGATGTAGCTTTGTCGTCACCCTCTCAATTCGTAAGGGGAGTGGACTGGGCCGTCGTACGCAGAGCCAATGTGGGTGTGTGACTGGTATGTGCGTGCCCCTGGGCGTGGTTCTGTACTGGGAATGTGCATCTGCATGTGTCTCTATGGCAGTGTGGGTCTCCTTTGTGGGGTGTAGGTGATCCCTGAAGGGTAATAGACACCCACATATGTGATCTAGTTCGCCTTCCATGGGTTTGGACCAAACCACCCCTTTCGGCCCCCTCCTTTTGGCGTTCTGGCACCTGGAATTGGGGTGCCATGTGTGGGTCGGTGTGGTGTTGTGAGCCAGCCGTGCTTGCAGGTGCTTCATGCCGTGTGGTCTGTTGCAGGGGCTGGGTTCTCCTCGAAGTAGCTTGGCTGCCCTGGTCCTGGTGGTGGGTTGAGTGGGATGTCCATGGGCTGTTGTAGGGCGTCTGGGTCGAAGGTGTGGTGGTCCTCTCCGGCATCACTGATGTGTGGTCTTCTGTGCTCTGCTGGAGGTGTTGTGTGTCCCTCTGCAATGTGAAGGGGAGATGCATGTTGACATTGTGTTGACATGTATGTTGGCGCATTGTTCTTGTTTACATGCAGACTGTATGTCAATGTACATTGTGACTGTTTTGGAGGTGCAGGATTTAGATGTGGGACAGTGTACATTTGGATTACATGAAGGATGTGAGGTTGTACGCGTGCATTTCCATTTCACAGTTTCCAGCTCTGTCAGATGTAGTAGGCCTGCGCGTGTGCATAGCCAGTTGTGTCCTCTGTTCTGAAGTGTCAGGGTTGCACATTGTACCACATTGTCGTCAATGTGGATGTGCTGTTATTGCTATGTGTGTATGCTGCAGTGTGCCACGGCGATGAGGGACATGGTCCAGGGTCATTGTGGGTGTGCAGTGTGCTACACATCGTTGCTCATGTGTGCCATTGTGCCCATCTCCCCCCGTCCCCACAGTCCGTGGTCTTTTCTCACCCTGTTGCTGTTGTGTCAGGTCCTCTCGAGCTGTGTCCGTACTCCCACCTCCTTGCACCGTCTCCACACTGATGACTGGCCTCCATTTCCTCCAGCTCCTCCTGTGGCGCAGGACTCCCACCTCCTGTCGCCGTTGCTGCCTTCCTGTTGGCAGCGGCTTTGGGCCTGGTTCAGGTTTTCACATCATGCCGGCGCCTCTTGGCCTCCTCCATTGGCCCCATCGACACTCCTGCTGCATTCAAGGTGGTCTGATTGTGGGTCAGTTGCTGGTAGTGTTCTGTCACCTCCGTGACTCTGATCTTGTTTTCCTGCGGACTGCACCCCGTCTTCCTCTCCCTCTTCTCCTTGGCCTTCCCCAAACCAGTTGTTCCTGGCTGGTGGTCTGTGGGGCTTGTAAGGGTTCGCGTTGGCCTCTGCGCTGGGTCAGGGTGCCTCCATGTTGCTACGCACATTGGATTGTTTCTGGTGTGTTGTTTGTGTAGCTATTATAGTGCATTTTCCCACCAGACGCGTGGGATTTGCAGGCCTGTGGCTGGTTTTCGCAGATTTTTGTATCGCGATTGGCCTCTTCGCATCTTTTTTTGTGTTAGTGTTTCGCATTTTTGCGGCGTGGCATTGATTTTAACGCAGTCAGTTGACGCGTTATCTGGAGACTATCGCATGGTACCGCCGTATTGTGAATACTTGGTTAACACAGCATAAATTTCCCGCGGTAGACTGTGATGTTGGAGGTTGCGTTAAGTAACTTTTGCAATGGTTATCACACGTTCTTGTGAATATCCCCCTATGTGTGCTGCAAAATGCAGCACACATAGAACAGCAAAAACGAGGAGAAATAAAGCATTTCTCCTCATTGCACCTGTTTAAGACCAGGTTTTCCCTGGTCTTAATTTTGGCGCTGCCTCATATTTATGCCACCCTTGTAAATATGGGGCAGTGTCAAAATCAATAGGTGTTGCGGTGGAATGCCCACCGCTACACCTATTGCCCACTCCTTTCATGCTAAGTATAGCGTGAAAGGGTGCCTTATTTACAAGGCAGACTTAAGCCACTTTACGTGGCTTAACGCTGCCTTGTAAATAAGTCAAAGCCCCTATCGCCACAGGAACGTCACTAAAAGTGACGTTCCTGTGGCGATAGAGGCTTGCAAATCTGCCCCTGTGATTCACAATTGGTTTGTCATTTGTAATGGCTTTGTGACTCCTTGCAGTTTGCAAGGAAGAAAAGGCATGAAAAGGGCAGCCAGCCTTCCGTATGATGCACAAGGATTTATATCTGTGATTTGTGATGGCTGGTGATTGCGAACCATTGATATGATACACGCAGCTCAAATGTGCTTGTAATGCACATTATCCCTGGATACTCTCTGAATAGACTCCAGGTCATTCAGAATGCGGCTGCTAGGCTGCTCCTGGGAATTGCTAAGAGGAGCAGTGTGCGTGAACATCTTTGCGTACTCCACTGGCTTCCCGTGGCGGACCGGGTCAAATTTAAATCCCTGGTCATTGCCCACCGAGCCCTCTACGGTCGTGGGCCCGCCTATTTACAGAAGCGGTTTACCTTTTATGTCCCTTTGAGACAACTGCGTTCTTCAGCCCTCCTCCTAGCTAGGGTTCCCCGCTTCATCCGCCACAAGCTGGGCGGCTGCTCTCTGGCTGTCAAGGCTGCCCAGGCTTGGAATGCCCTTCCGTTTCTACTACGCAACACTCAAGACCTGCTAGCTTTCAAGAAACTTTTAAAAACTCACCTGTTTCCGTAATTGTTGGTAGTGTAGTTCAGGGACTCCTCTTGGATCCGCGCCGGGACACTCTTCGGAGTAGCTGTTGTGCGTTATAAGAGCACTTAACATAACATAACATAACATAACATGCAGCAGTGAGCTGAGAGCTAAAAGCAGCCCTTGAACATGTGGTCATGCCAGTTGCATAGTGTACCAGAATCATGAAGCGGCTGAGTCCAGTTATCTCCAGGAGGATTTGGGCAGCCAGGTTAGACAACTGACTACAAGAAAACTGTGTGCACTCCCTCATGGATCTGTGCCAAAGTGGCTATCTGATGATCCATCTACCCATCCACCTCTTAAAGCAGTCCCCTTGTCCTCAGCCTATCGGGGCTTTTCCCCATGTTGCATATGAACAGTCCTGCACTGTAGTAATGCATTGCCAAAGTTAAAGCTGTCCTTCAGAATGGCTTCCACTTTGTGAAGTACAGCTGCAGGCATTGGTGGAACCAGACAGATGTCCAGGGCATCACTGCATGCTCTTCCTCAAGTACCTGTGCATCATGTCTTTTTTTTTTTTTAAATTGCCACCCCTGTCCCTTTGCACAGCCTTTAATTTTGACACATTGCAAATTCAAAACTGCAGATCTATTGTTACTTGCACGCCTCTATCCCTTCATTTCTATACTTCAAAAGGATACAAATCCTAGCTAATGTATTTTTTGTTTTGTGACAGATTAGTAGTACATCCGAGGCAGCGCAGTAATGCCCTCTAACCGCTTCTTAGATGCAGTGCAAAACGGCATCTACTATGCTGCGTGTAGTAAATTTGCCCCTTGATTTGGATTCTTAAGTTCCTTTTTATCTATATTGCTTTTTGTCTACCTGTTGCACAGTAACTTATTTGTTTCTGTTTATGCAGGAATTTTAGAAAACACTGCGTGTTGCCTTTCTGTCCCAACAGAGTTCTAGGCAAGTAAGAAAGGAAACATCATACACATTTTCTGATGGGTCATGCTACATAAAACAAACCACAAAAGGTAAACCAAAGATTCAAAAGAGAAAGCAGGCTAACTCTGTGGGTCAGATTATGTTTTGTGGGAGCTCATTCGTAGGTCTTATTAAGACTGTGGCCTCCCTCTCCTGTAGCTACCATTCAGATTCTCTTTAGTTTTCATTCACAAATTAACTTTTAGGACATTAAGAAACACTTGAGGGCTCCCTTGTTTCAGTTAACTGGCTGCATAATTTGCACCTGAATTTATCTGGCCTATACTGTGAATCCAGTTTCGTGTTAAAAATGCATGGGAATGGCGCCATGAATGTGTCCCTTTCAGGGAAGGGGGAGTCAGTATTGCTTGTTTTGAGTATGATGGTCGATGTATAACGACAAAATCTGAATGGTCATTTCGACCGCTATTCTCAATACCAACTCCAAGATGGCCGCCATATTCACGTGGTAGCGGTAGCATTGTAAACCTACTCCAAGATGGCCGCCATTTTCACCTTGTAGCGTTAGCACGTGATACGATCACATGACCCTTACAATACACCAGCTGGAATTGATCGGCTCTCCCGCGCTTTCGACTCCCTCTCCAGGGAAGGTATTTAATACGGCTGGTTTCGAGGAAAGGATACCTTCCTGGATGTAGCGAAGTGGGGTAGGTCGTCCGTTTGACTCCGAATGGGAGTAGGTATGTCGGCACGCATGATTGTAAGCCCCTCTGTCACGATGATTGGAAGCCTCGTTGTCATCAGCAGTATGTTGAGGTGAAGGAAACTAGTGTCAGAGTCCTTAGTATACCTTCCGGTGGGGACTCGTGGTGCTTTCTCACCAACTTTCTGGTAATGGCGTCATACGCAACCAGGGCTCGGGGGGTATATTGATGCAAGCATAACCTTTGCCTTTGCTACACCGACGATGGTGCGCCCTCTGGATGTCCATGGATTGTGTGGATGGTTATTTGTTGTTAATGAGGTGAGGAGGGGTCACGATGGCTCCCACCCTGGTGACACCCGGACCGACCGGGACCCTGTGCCTTGTTAACCGCTACTCATCAGCTGGCAATGACATGATGCAGAAAATCATTACACTTATACCTGGTTTTTATACATCATGTTTTCATCATTCTAGAGACACCACTTATTGTGTCTTTCCTTCGCTACAACCGATGAGGCAATATCTGATACCTAATTAGGTGAGTTTATAAAACACACTCACCATCACGGGTTTCTTCACATGTGCACATTATGTTTTTATGGGGTTTTCTATGAAGTCACTCAACGCCTTGAATTATAAGAGCATGTCAATCTGAATTCACTACAGTATCATTGACTTATGTGATCCTCACAAGATATAAAGTTTTTTGTTGTTCTTGTTTATACTACAGGTTATTCCATTTCCCATAGGAAATGTCCTAGAGGGACTACTAGTGGTAGGTAGCGTTGCGCCTTGCCACCTATGTGTAGATAGTTTGTTTTAATTTACACGGTCCTGAAGAATCGCTAATGATCACTCCTTGACAACAAATAGCGAGAAACATGTCGACCATTTGGTAGTTGAGTATAATTTTTGTTGCATAAAAACAAAAAAGAGTCACCCCTCCCTATTCTTTTTAATCAGGTCGGGTCCCTCGCGGAATAAATTCATCACAGAGGAGTCCCACACCTGTTTTATCATCACTTTATACATCTACACTCATTCTGGCCCCACACACCCACGGCACCCATACGGCGTGGAACAGAAGATCTCCGAAAAAGAGCCCTTTAAGGGTGCCCGTCGGGCATTGCAGCGCCGGCCCGACGAGGAGCAGGCTCAAATGATGAAGCATGACACCTAGCTTGCTGGGTGTGTGAGGGCCCTAGTTCCAACAGGAGGAATTCCCCCTATCCTCCTCTTTACCTGTAGTATTTTTTAATATTCTTACTCTTTGAGTGATTAATATATCACACAGGAACTACGTACTCTCTTTTTGTAAACTGGTTGTAGGGCATGTACGTTGGACCTCCCCAAGCCCTCTCTGTCCCTCTTATTTTGTTAGACTTGTGTACGGGTTTTTACCCGTGGGATATATCAGGTTACCAGAAGGACAATACTCCTTACTGGCCCATTTCAACTTCCTTCTCCCCCTTCCTTTGTGACTTCAACAAGAATTAAATCCCCTCATTTGATCATACCACTGGGCCTCCATTATCATGGATGATAACCCAGGACTCAGTTTCGGCGAAGAAATAGCCGCGGAAATACTAAGGAATACTCCATCCATCTTGGAATCAGCAGGCTCCTCAGCCTCAGGGATCCAGACAGAGGATTGGGCCTCCCTTACCACGATGAAAAAAGAATGGCTTAAAATAACTCTTCATGGTGCTATAATGACGGAATACCTGAGGGCTAACATAGCCCCCAATGGTCTTATAGTCAAGAATTTCCCACGCCTTTTTTTGGAGGATGTGGTTTTCAAGAAGGAGTGGTCCCTGGTGGCATGGAAATGCACTAGGGACCTACTCATTCTCATCATCAATACGGCAAAGAGGTTGGCAGATGCCCTACTGATCAGAATACAGATAGCTGAGGGGGCACTAAAAACAACTGTTCAGATTTCCTCTTTAAAACTAAATTATCTGAACTCAATAACGAAATTGCAGAGCAAAAAGAGTATTTGATGACTCAGAAGATCAGTAAACTCCAGAAAGATATACTAAAATTTGAAAAAGAGAAAGTATATCCCTATTTAAAACCAGACTACATCTCGAACAAAAATGGCTACTCATCTGATGAGAATAGTGACACCAATAGAAGAGGTTCAGCTAGCAGTGATTCTAGCAGTGGTAGTTGGGGAGGTTCCAATCAAAGGAAAAGGAACCAACAGCGCTATCCCAATTATAACATGCAGCACCCTTATGGTCCACAACCACCATACTGGCCTTTGCCAATGTACCCTCCTAATCGACCACAATTTTATCAAATTGAAAACCCCCCTTTTTTAGGCAGAGGTTGGGGCAGAGGAAGAGGGCGCAGAAAAGGAGGGCAGAAACAGGTTCAGTGGCAGGACGATCAACAGATTGGGATGGACACCCGGAGCAAAACACGGGGCAGAGCAGTATAGTAGTGAACTTATCACAAAGACCACTGACCGATACCGAAGAAAGAGTATTGGAAAAAGGGCTTGGTTTTGTCCCCACTCCAAGGGTAGACAGATTCCAAGAACAATGTGAGATTCACAACCTTTTCAGGAAGATTCGATTGAGAGCATACTTTCATGATACAGTAGAAACTAGTCAAACCAGTCTAAGTGACTCAGGACTACATAATCCCTCCACATTTACTCCGACTATGAATATGGTACCAACAGAAGTAGTGACTTTTGAAAAAGCGGTGTTAAAGGAACTTGAGAATGCCAACACCCCGGTCCCCTTCCATAATCTATCGAATCAAGAACGTTTAGCTATTAAATCACTAACGGAGGACCTAAGCATTACCATAAAACAAGCGGACAAAGGAGGAGCCACTGTCATACAATCAACTAAGGATTATGACATTGAATGTCTACGCCAACTTCAGAATAGGAAATTCTATACCCCTATAACAACCGATCCCACGATCCGTTTATTGAAAGAAATTACCTCAATGGTTTTTGAAGAAGTAAATAATGGTTGGATAAATAAAAAGAGGCAGAGTTCTTAGTCACACAACATCCTAAGACTCCATACTTTTATACCCTCCCAAAGATACACAAGGGAACTACCCCAGTCCCAGGCAGACCCATTGTGTCAGGAATAGGCTCTCTTTTAGAACCCCTGTCTAAATTTTGTGATCACTACCTACAACCTCTAGTAAAACAGACCCCTTCGTACGTGAAAGACACCTCCGATGTCTTGCGGCTGATCGAGGGTTTGGAGGAGTCCTCTGACATTGACTTATTAGTCACCTTGGATGTAGAACAGCTATACACTAATATCCCACAGAGAGAGACACTGGTAGTGATAGAATCAGCCCTGTTGGACACTGAATGGTCATCAATTACTCCAATCTCCTTCATTATGCAATGTGCCACTTTAGCACTGACAGAAAACTTTTTTGAATTCAACAAACTACTCTTCCACCAGTCTCAGGGTACTTCGAAGGGGAGTACCTTTGCACCTAGTGTGGCATGTCTGTACATGGCGGCATTTGAAAAAGAAGTGATACAGCATATCAACAACCCCTTCGCAGCTAACCTGAGACTGTGGAAGAGATACATAGATGACATCCTTATTTTCTGGAAGGGTGGAGAACAGACTTGCATTGAGTTTTGTGAATGGATTAATACCAAGAACCAGTACCTGAAATTTACCCACACAATTTCCAGCAGTGAAATCCCATTCCTAGATCTTACCATCAGATTAAAAGAAGGAAAACTGGACACGACCCTATATAAAAAGCCCACTGATATGAACAGTCTGCTATTATATAGCAGTTATCATCCTAAAACCCTAAAGGATAATCTCCCCTTCAGCCAATTTCTACGTATAAGGAGAAATTGTAGTTCCACACAGGACTATAAGACTGAGGCTGAAACACTGTCCACTAATCTACTGAATAGAGAGTATCCTCAAAAACAAATCAATTTATGTATGAAACGTGCCAGAAACAATCATCGCGAGAGCCTCCTTGAGGTTAAAACTAAAGAATCAGACAATGCCCTTACTTGTGTCACTACCTACATACCCAGATCGAATATGATCAAAAAAGCTGTAAATAAACACTGGGGTATTTTGAACACTGGTGATTTAGAGATCCCAAAACCCAGATTTGCTTTCAAAAGAACGAACAATTTGAAAGATATGCTGGTACACACGAGACCCAGGAATAGATCCACTACTAATCAAAGACGTTTATGGGATCTTCCGCCCATTATAGGCCATTTCCCTTGTGGATCATGTGCTGTGTGTCCCCAGACGAAACCAACCAAGGAATTGAAACTCACAGACAGGTTCACATGGAGGATTACAAAACATACAAATTGCAATACACCACGCTGCATCTACCTACTGACATGCCCCTGTGGGAAAAAGTATATAGGCATGACCATGAGAACCATCAAAACTAGAATAACAGAACACAAAAGTAATATCCGCTGTCTAAAGACCAACACGAAGCTCTACACTCACTTTACGGAACATCAACATTCTCCTGAAAGTATAAACTGGGTGGTACTGGAAGCACATCAACAGATTACACAAGTAGATCTCTTCAGGATAGAACAAAGATGGGTCTATCGTCTGGACTCGACTCACTGTGGTCTCAATGACGAAATTCCCTGGTGCACTTTAAACCATCGTTAGCCAAGTTCATAATAAGATACTAAGTGTAATAATGGGCTTCTTACCCACCCTACACCAGGACCCCTTTCTAGGGGTTCGGACATCACCTATTAAATACTTTCATTATTCCACTTGACGATGTCCGTTAACAGCGTGTTTGGGGCCCGCATCCTGTTTTTATCTATCTTATGTACACACCTCTCTTTAAATCTTTTTGAAATGGTTAGGACTCAAGACTGGCTAATGCGCCATCTTTTCTACATACCTATCCCTATACTTTCTAGATTTGATTAGAAATGAAGACTGGTTAATGTGGTACTTTGGCCGTGATGTATTAGAATACACACTTATTTTGTAGCATTAATTAACTCCTGAGTATTATTGACCCTATTGTATAACGACAAAATCTGAATGGTCATTTTGACCGCTATTCTCAATACCAACTCCAAGATGGCCGCCATATTCACGTGGTAGCGGTAGCATTGTAAACCTACTCCAAGATGGCCGCCATTTTCACCTTGTAGCGTTAGCACGTGATACGATCACATGACCCTTACAATACACCAGCTGGAATTGATCGGCTCTCCCGCGCTTTCGACTCCCTCTCCAGGGAAGGTATTTAATACGGCTGGTTTCGAGGAAAGGATACCTTCCTGGATGTAGCGAAGTGGGGTAGGTCGTCCGTTTGACTCCGAATGGGAGTAGGTAAGTCGGCACGCATGATTGTAAGCCCCTCTGTCACGATGATTGGAAGCCTCGTTGTCATCAGCAGTATGTTGAGGTGAAGGAAACTAGTGTCAGAGTCCTTAGTATACCTTCCGGTGGGGACTCGTGGTGCTTTCTCACCAACTTTCTGGTAATGGTGTCATACGCAACCAGGGCTCGGGGGGTATATTGATGCAAGCATAACCTTTGCCTTTGCTACACCGACGATGGTGCGCCCCTCTGGATGTCCATGGATTGTGTGGATGGTTATTTGTTGTTAATGAGGTGAGGAGGGGTCACGATGGCTCCCACCCTGGTGACACCCGGACCGACCGGGACCCTGTGCCTTGTTAACCGCTACTCATCAGCTGGCAATGACATGATGCAGAAAATCATTACACTTATACCTGGTTTTTATACATCATGTTTTCATCATTCTAGAGACACCACTTATTGTGTCTTTCCTTCGCTACAACCGATGAGGCAATATCTGATACCTAATTAGGTGAGTTTATAAAACACACTCACCATCACGGGTTTCTTCACATGTGCACATTATGTTTTTATGGGGTTTTCTATGAAGTCACTCAACGCCTTGAATTATAAGAGCATGTCAATCTGAATTCACTACAGTATCATTGACTTATGTGATCCTCACAAGATATAAAGTTTTTTGTTGTTCTTGTTTATACTACAGGTTATTCTATTTCCCATAGGAAATGTCCTAGAGGGACTACTAGTGGTAGGTAGCATTGCGCCTTGCCACCTATGTGTAGATAGTTTGTTTTAATTTACACGGTCCTGAAGAATCGCTAATGATCACTCCTTGACAACAAATAGCGAGAAACATGTCGACCATTTGGGAGTTGAGTATAATTGTTGTTGCATAAAAACAAAAAGAGTCACCCCTCCCTATTCTTTTTAATCAGGTCGGGTCCCTCGCGGAATAAATTCATCACAGAGGAGTCCCACACCTGTTTTATCATCACTTTATACATCTACACTCATTCTGGCCCCACACACCCACGGCACCCATACGGCGTGGAACAGAAGATCTCCGAAAAGAGCCCCTTTAAGGGTGCCCGTCGGGCATTGCAGCGCCGGCCCGACGAGGAGCAGGCTCAAATGATGAAGCATGACACCTAGCTTGCTGGGTGTGTGAGGGCCCTAGTTCCAACAGGAGGAATTCCCCCTATCCTCCTCTTTACCTGTAGTATTTTTTAATATTCTTACTCTTTGAGTGATTAATATATCACACAGGAACTACGTACTCTCTTTTTTGTAAACTGGTCGATGAACAATGAAATAAAAAGATATTTGACAAAAAGTAAGTGTACAATTCCACATATTTCTAACACTTTGGGGCTCATTACGATGGCGGGCGGACCTGAGTCCGCCCGCCATCGTTGCGGTGTTTAGGACCGCACGCCAGACATGCGGCGGTCCCACCACTGCAATTAGGATGCGCCCATCATACTGGCGGGCGCATCCAGGGCCTTTAACATTGCGGACGGTGCTGCTGGCTGCAGCACCGTACGCAATGCCAAAATGCCATGCTGTGCATTTCCCTGCACTACGTGGCAGGCACCATGAGGTGCCTGCCACGCAGTGCAGGGAAATGCAGGGGGGTACCATGGGTACCCCCCAGTGCACAGCTACCTCCCCCACACAAGGGGGGCCCGCTACGGGCCCCCGAATCTGTTTCCGCCTGTCTTTTCGTGATGGGATGTCCGCCGCGAAAAGACAGGCGGAAAGGGACATCGTAATCCCTACGGCGGTGCCTGCAAGGCACTGCCGCAATGTTGGCCCATAGTTTAGTTCCGCAAGGCGGGCGGAAAAGGACCGCCTTGCGGAACCGTGGTGGACGGTCTTTGCGTCCGCCGCGGACAGAATGGGATTCCCACCACCATCCTAATTCGGCGGTCAGAAAATCGGGCTCCGATGACGGAAGGACCGGCACCACAGGGCTGGTGGTGGTGGTCCTTCCGCCATCGTAATGAGCCCCTTTGTGCGAATAGTTCACGGTTAGGATAATTGGTGTAAGGGATGAAAAAAACACATGTATAGGCGTGTACATTACAATATTCATACATGACACATGTTTAGGTATGCAGAGAGAAAAAACTTCAGTTTCAGAGATACATAAATGTTACTTAAACTTTGTGTACTTTGGCCTACAATAACAAAACTTTCCCACAATGCAGAGCAGCACCCAAGGTTTCTGTGATGCAAAGTTTCTTTAATGCATTGGGAGATAAGGAGAGAGAAGGAAAGTGCCATATCAGCACGCTTAAGCAGCTGAGTGCCAAGCACACACATGGCTTTGTGCAAAGTTGTTTGTGTGTGTCTAGCATAGGTTTTGTACTTGAAGGGTACTTTTTTTGTGCAAACTATTATGCCTAGACAAACTTTCAAACTTTCAAAAACTTCAAATCCGTGCTGTACAGTGCAGCACACATACAAAGTGGAAAAAGTTAAAAGAAATACAACCATTTCTCTTTTTACCTCCTACTTTTAAGTTGCATTATTTTTCGAGCAAAATCTTGTCTACTATTGTTAGTAGATAGGGCTTTGCATCAAAATCTATGGGTGGTTGCATGGGAACGCCCATGTATTACCCATGGAAGGCCCCTTTCAAGCAGATTAACGAAAAACAGCAATTTGCGCTGCTGGGCGTTACTTTCAGTCAACTTCCGAGCGCAAAACAAGTTTTGCACTGAAATGTAAACCCCCAAAGAAAACCATGTTCCACAGGTTTGCATCACTTTTGTGATGCAAACCCAGCGCAAAATATTTGTCAATCTTGGCCTTTACGGGTTAATTGTAATACAACTGAGAAAAACCCCTAAGTATTTAACAAAATAAGTTCTGTTGTGGGGAAAGACACTTGTTACTAGTTTATTAGTATGAGGTCTCAATAGCAGGACGATATTTTCAAAGCTATCACACTGAGATGCTAAGACATTCATCCTAGGGGATAGTTTTGTCCCTGGGTCCTGTGCCTTAATGATGTTTGGTAAAAGTATAATAAAGATTTTAATTATCATAATTAAGGCTTGAGGGTATGAGGTGATAATACTAATGACTCAAGCGACTTATTTGTATGAAATAGAATAACTGCATCGCTGCATCCATGCATAATAAAGTACCACATTTATAGCAGTGTGATTTCTGCTTAATATTTAAGCACATAGATCACACAGGTAAACGATCCATGTAATACGGTAATATCCATTTAGGAGGGTCATCCAACGAAAACAGAGTATAACAAGTAAAAGCATCTTACCAGTTTCTTCATGACAAAGACTGAAAAAACAGTCTCCCTTCCCACAGTATGGAAAATGAAGCATATCAGGTTATCATGTCCTGATTCCTATTGAAAATATTTCTACTCTGGCAGCAGTAACCCACAGAAAAGGCAAGCAAAGGCAACAAAAAGAAATACTAACAATTTTCACATTTTGGAGAACTGTGAGAGTGTGGTGTGAATGCATGCATACGGGTATGTGTGCACCTCTTTGGTTGACTTGCCCAAAAATTAGAACCTACGACAATGTCAGCTGCATCAGTATAAAAGAATTAGAGATTACTTTTCATTGCGGTGTCTATCAGGAATATGCCTCCTTATAACGCATGCCTTCACTCCGCATGCAATTACAACGCGATTGTTACAACGACCGCGTTGTAACAACGCATACCATTACCTCGCAAGTCTTAACAACAACTTGCTCTAGGGGGGGCGCTGGATGTTGGAATAGTATAATTTACTATTCCAACTCCAGTCTGTGCAACAGTAGAGAAGGTGTTGGGTTTTAAATCCAACACCTTCTCCCCCCTCTGCAAGTCATTGTTACGACTTGCGGGGTAATGGTATGCGTTGTTATAACGCGGTCATTGTAACGACCGTGTTGTAATTGCATGCGGAGTGATGGATTCCTTGCAAGGGCTGTTTACCATCTATCAGTAGTTGATATTCATTATGATAGAGCATGTGTACAGCAGACAAAACTACATAGAAATGGAATTTGCGTCAGCTTCCTTTAGTCATTGCTTTGTAGGAGTGCTATTTATTTTTTGGATCAGCACACAGAACAGCATACATAGAGCAGTGCAATGGCCAGCCTCCTTGAACCATTGTTTTGTTGGAAGTGTTATTAACATTTTGGATCAAACCACAGAAGAGCCATACATTGGTTGCAACGTCAGTCATCATGAGAAAAAGCATTTTTTCTCTTTCTGTCTTAGCCCATGTCGGGAATGTGCCAGCATAGAGAGCTGAAGGAGTCTGCCTCCGGTCACCACTAAGGTGCATCTGCCCTCCAAGAAGGTGTTGTGTAAGGTGAAAGGCGAGTCCGGTGACAGACGTATGGCCACTAAACACAGATTGTAATCTATAAAAAATACACCATGAGCCACTTGTACATCAAGGGCCATGTTTATGACCCTGTTTGCATCCCTCTTGATGTGGTGCAAGAGTGGCGCAAACCTTATGTCAGATTTTTTAAGGCAGTGGTTTGAAAAAATCTGGAGTAGCGCAATGCAGCGCAAATCGCTGTGTTGTGTTACTCTGCCCTGGGTAGGCATTCCATGGGAATTGAAACCGGTCCCAGAATGCTTGTTTCCGGTCCAGGGAAGACCTTGCTTGGTAGTTAGGGCTGGACTGTTCACATGAGGAACAGGGTCAAGACTGATTTGCATATGGCTGGGTCTGAACTGGGTGGCAAAGTGAGCTAAAGAACGATGATGGATTCAAGCCAGATGTGGGACTGGGGATGAGTGTCTGAAATGTTTCAGCGCTCTGTCCATCATCTCCTTGTGTTTGCCTAGTTGCATGGGTGTCCCAATGCAACTCCCATGGTTTTATATGCATTCCCAGATTTACAAGATCTTGTAAACATGGGAATGTGCCAAAAAGATACACCTCCCCAGGAGAGGCATAACAAGGAGAGATATCTTTATTTCTCCTCATTACTTCCTCTTTCTGTTTGTGCAAAAAGGTGCCTTAAATGTGGTGCATTCTTGCCCTTTCTCAGTAATGCAGTGGAATGGAGCAAGGTGACTTGCTGTGCTGTGCCACTGTCTCATAAATATGCCCGAGGGATTTTTGCCAAAGCTAGATGCTCATCCAACTTTCCCTTTAACTGTTGAGAGAGTCACATTCGGTACTGTAAATTAAGTAAATTGGCAATAAATGTATCTGCCTCTTTCTGCACTGTTAGTACTCCCCAAAGGTAATCTGATTCAAATAAGTGTCTTAGAAAATTTTATTAGAACATCACTACTACTTCTACGTAGGACACATAGTGATGCATGTGAATTAGAATTCCACAAGAATCATTAGCTAGGTTACATTGACGCGAAAAGCTCTGGTACTTCTCTTGTACTCAATCTCCTTTCAAAAGCATATGGTAGCAACCCTTGTTAAAAAGTTATTGAATAAATAACTACATATAGTTGAATTGCTCTACTTAATGTATGTATTATAGTCTTCCTCCTGGGGCTGTGATCGTAATTAGAGTCACTCCCCCTTATTAAAAATCAGGCAGATTGCCCTTAAGGGCAGTTAGAGCCATAGTAGTGCTCTAAAATTCTATAATAATATCATCAATGTCCTGGTACAAATGTTATTTACCTTAAACAATTGAGGGGCTAAATATATCCACAAAGGCCAGCAGACTGCACATAAAAGTCTTGAACAGGCCAGCTTATTTCTGTTTGCACAAGCAAAGTAATTGCATCAGTGCCAATTACTTACAAACTATAACAAATTGCTGTTATTCTGGTCACAATCTGCTCCAGAAGAAATTAGCCCGTACTTTAAAATAGTTTAAATAGTTTAGATGACCAAGTGGAGGACAGTGGACATTGGTGGGGGGAACCTTTACTGTACTGATTGTGATCAGCCTTTGACTTGGTCCCAAGAGCCAGATAATGGGAAGTACTTGCCAGCATGGGAGTACTCCTGGATCTTCTAATGATAATAATACTCCTGTAGAAGATAACTACCCCTTGGTTAGACGGAGCCCAAATGATGAGCTGACTGAAAAAATCAATGTTAATAAATGAGTTTACCAGATTTGTGTCCTGTCCCCTACACTATTCCTCATTTTGATTAATGGTGGTTTCAGCTTTCTGGGTAACTGTGTAAACTGTGAGGAAAAAGAGAAAAAATCCCGGGGACCAAACAACCTTAATATGTCTGAAATTTTAAGTAAGACTGTCATACCCGAAATGTGGGCAATTACCCTAAAACCCACAAATACAGTAACAGTCAGAGATATGTAGGGTCAAGAGGGCACTCAACATGGACCACGCAGCAGGACTTTAATGACTTGCCCATGCCGAACCGCAGAGACTTATTGCTGCCCCTGCTAACTTGCCCAGCAGGACACAGTGCCTGTAACCTACAAAGATCCAGACAATCACATTGCCGATTCTACCATACCAAGGGATTTATTTCCCTTTCTCTGACCCAGTCAGTATCCTCACCATTCTACTTGGATTTCTGAATCATATAGCTACTATTATTTAAAACAGACAAACCGCTTCAGCAAGTGCAACTGCTCATCCCTTACATTTTCTAAAAACATGATGATATCCCTATACATCCTTTCTCATTAGCCTTGATAAAGCCCCAGGCCTGCGCACCACATAAGGGGAAAAACGCTTGTTGGCCTGCCCGATTTTCAAGAAAAACCGCATAGTGACAATAAATAATTTTTGATCTTTCCTTGGTTGTATTGAATGCTTTCATTCGCACACAATTCCTGCATCTGCAAAAGCAAAACTGGAGGTCGCTCTTTCTCCTACATCACACTCAAGACATGGAACAACCTCCCTCAGCACATCAGAGCCTCTTCTTCACTTCTTGAGTTCTGCAAAAAGCTGAAGACCTGGCTCTTTGAATAAGCACCTTGGGGACACTTACACTCCTGTCCAAGCATCTGGATATTCTCTCCGGTGATCAGTGCACTATGCATATCAACATAACATAACATAACATCTAATTGAAAAACCTATAGCATTGTCCACGAACGTAAAAACTTTAGAGTTAAGTTCACTCTAGGTGATTATTCCCTGGAGAGGGTAAGAGAATTTGACTATCTTGGAATTAGATTACCTAGCTCTTATTCCTGGGCGTCACAAATTCCAAAGATTTCTCTCATTATTAATCACAGGGCTTCTGCCATACTAAGGTTTACTAAGCAAGCAGTTTTCTATCCAATCTTCCATGCTATAGAAATTTATAAAGCTCAAGCTGCTAGTGCTGCTCTTTATGTTGCAGAACTGTGATGTAACAGAGTTAGGGACAGATGAGAATAAATTACTAAGGTCTCTTTGAGTGGTCTTCAGGTAGATGATAGGCGTACCAAATGTTTCAAATGTGTATTTGCACGGGTCAGATCCTTTTCATGTACAGCACTTTAAATATATATGTATGCATAAAATTGTGAGAGAAGAAAAAAACAGAAGACAACTACATAAGTGTGGGAGCTGGAAAGGAGTTAGATAAACCATGAAACTCAAGCTCAGTTCTATCTGGGGTATGAAGTCTTACTTCCACTAGGCCAGTTCAGTTTGTCTGCAAGGTTAGCCTGTTGAAAATGCATCCTGAGTAGCTACAACAGAGCTTTTGGCATTTGTGAGTCTTTATTACTTGCGGGTTATACATTCAGATTACGATATGATCTGATTTCTGATGTTTTCATAGATTTCAGGAGATGTTTCAATATTTTTTTTCAGTTTAAAGCGATTTTTTAAATAGAGATTCAACAAATATTACAGAATCATAGCAATAGTTATGAACATGAAGCTATAACAAGGGTGGTATGAAAAAATGGAATAACATTATTGACATAGAATAAGTTGCAATTGTAATAATTATTAGATAGAAGCCAGAGAGAATAAAGGGAGAATGAAAAGTAGGAAAAGGAATAATATATGAAAGTACTTGATATGAGCAAAAAAAGGTAAGAGTTAAAAGATGAGTGTAGAGATAGATAATCAATGTTAACAAATTATTAGCAAAACTATAAGAATATTACAATTGAGAAAGGTCAACAATATCAATCATGGAGGTTTAGGTACTTCTATTGAAGGCTGATGGGTAATATAAGTTTTAGATGAAACATCCAAAAAAGTAGTAACTGGAGACCAAAGAATATCCCTTTTAATAACAAGCAAAATTGGGGTGAACGTGTGCTCTATCCAGTCTATGATTATAATACACACTATACCATCACCAGGCTTGAAAAGAAAGTTCTGAAGAGTTTTTCCAATGCTTACTAATTTGTTGGAAAGCTATAGCAATTATTAAATCAAGTATAAAAATGTCACATGTGCTGTTTTGCCAAATATCAGATATACTACAAGGAAAAACATTTGAAAAGGAAAATGAGATGCTTGTAGGAAAAATGGAATTAATTTGGGTTTGAACTTTCAACCAAAATTGATGTGTGAGTAGGCAGGAGAAGAGCATATGATACAAATTTGCAAAGGGGGTATACATGACCAAAGGGGGTATACATGACCAGAAATGTGTTGAGAGTTCAGGATTTATTGTATGTAAAGTGGCCAGAGTGATCATAAGTCAATTATAAATGAAAAATAGAGTTTGGGTGATGGCAGCTGATCATGAAGATTTCCAAAGTTTTAACCATATTTTATCCCAGAACTTGATAGACCATGAGACTTGGAAATCTGTCTCCCATTGCACTTCAACGTCCAATTTATTCCGGTTGTCAAAGGGTTTAGTAAGTGCTTTGTATATGGACGTGGCACTGGAGGAAGCAAAAAGTAGAGGAGTCAGATGAATATCATAAATTGTTGTAGGAATGTGTGATGTCAGCATAGTTGAAGTATGATCAATGGCTTGGATTAAAGTGGTGAACTTATTACATTGTGTCTTTGGGAGATTGTGACGGTGCTGTGCTTGTGGATATAAGTTGATGTATCAAAAGTAAACCTCTCTCCCTCCAGGACTTCCAGAAAATAGGTTTATTTGTTAATGAGCAATAGCTTATTATGCCAAATAGAGGCGTGAAAAAACTGATTTTTATCAGAGAGATGGAAAAGAGTATTGGCCTGAGTAGCTTAGATGCGGTTTTGTGACTAAGATATGACATGAAATGAGTATTTTGTGTAAAGGATAGAAATTCTTTAAAAGAGAAATGAGAAAGAAAAAATAATTCAGTATCTTTCCATAGGGGAGAGTAATCTGAAGGAGCATCAGATAATTACCTGGAAGATTGTTTGAATAAGAAAGCTGTATGGTAAGATTGAAAGTCTTGGAAATTCACACCTCCCAGAGTCTTGTTCCGTTTAAGTTTAAGAAGAGACATAAGGGCTTTTTTCTTATTCCATAAAAAGTAGGACAGTATAGAGTAGATTTTGTAAAGAAATGAGTAGGAATGTCCTTTCTGAGAACACCTTTGAATTTGGTCACACCCTTTTTAAACAAGCTAAGGGTGTTAGTATGGGAGCGGCAGTAGCGCCAACCGCAGCCAAAATATACATGGAACTTTTAGAAAAAACAACATTGACAATGAATTTGCACCATTCTTTGAATCCGTGACATATTGGTCACCTATATTGACGATGTCTTTTTTATTTGGAATGTCACGGATGAACAACTCACGGAATTTCTTGAATGGTTAAATCTTTGTGATCCTAACTCGAAATTTGCAGCTCACATTGGCTAACTTCAAGTTGCATTTTTAGACATCTTAATTTGTAATAACCATGGTAACTTAGAAGTAGATTTATACGTCAAGCCAACAACAAGAAATGCCTTGTTACATTACGATAGTTATCATCCACGTGCCCAAAAACAGAGCATTCCTTTTGGGCAATTTCTTCGATTGCGTAGGAACTGTTCGAATATACAAGATTTTGATTTACAAGCAATGGATATGAAAGACAAATGTGTCAGAAGAGGCTATCCCAAATGTCTAGTAAGAGAATCTTATAAAAGGGCCAGATTCTTCTACAGAGATCATCTCTTGAGTGAAAATACACACCAATCAGTCATGCAACTAGTTTGCGTTACTAGGCATTCTACCACAAATGAGAAAGTTCAACAGATCATTAATTCTAATTGACATATTTCAAATAGCAATGCAATGCCGGGATCCATACTTCCGAAACCCCTTTTTGCACATTGACGGAAGAAGAATTTAAAGGACATGGTTGTACATTCCCATTTCAAGACACGATCCACTTTATACAAAAAACAATTGATAGAAGTAAGCCTATAACAGGGACATTCAAATGCACACATGTGTGAGACCGTTATGCCTTTAATCACAATGGATAGACCATAAAGCAAAAAAAGTACTAATTTCAAAACTAAAAATCTGGAATATCTCTTACTATGTCTGTGCAACCTAGGTTGTGTAGGCGAAACGGCACGTTCTGTCGCCACTCGCCTTATGGAACATTGTTCAGCCATTCAAACATCGAGATTAACAGCCCCCTTAGTGAAACATTATCTGGATCAGGGTCATACAGCTGATGAAATCAGATGTCTGATTCTGGAGAAAATCAAACTGCCACAAACCAATTTAAGTCATGAAATCAGGAAAAGAAGCAAAGTTTTGGGGATTTTTGTTTTAGACACATTTAAATGGGGTCTCAACATTGAGATGCCGTGGGAGAACGCCTTAAGGTATAACGCGAAGCAGTGAGAGCCATTGTCATCTTTTACCACGCATTTGTGATCTATAACTATATTGAGATAGAACTTCGTTCCCTTCATATCTATCAAGGTTGGATGGGAGCATGAGAGTAGTCCATATTTTCCTAAGTGAGTATTCATGCACTCATTTCATTCCAGCTGATTTAATTTTTTATGTTCTGGAATTTTTTGTAACGTTTTGTGTTGGATTATTCTAGGAGTCTTTTCACAGTTTGATTACCAATATTTCATTTCACTATTCAGGGCCCAATTCACAGAACTAACTTAAGACAAAATCCTAAACTTACTACCATTTTGGTATTCACAGAACGCACTTACTCATTTTGGTATTCACAGAAGGCACTTACTTACTCATTTTGAGTAACTTACTCATTTTGAGTAACTTACTCATATTGTGTAACTTACTCATTTTGGTATTCACAGAAGGCACTTACTCATCAATGAGTAAGTGCCTTCTGTGAATACTAAAATGTGTAACTTACTCATTTTGAGTAACTTACTCATTTTGTGTAACTTACTCATTTTGGTATGTGCCTTCTGTGAATACCAAAATGAGTAACTTACTCGTTTTGAGTATCTTACTCATTTTGTGTAACTTACTCATTTTGGTATTCACAGAAGGCACTTACTCATCAATGAGTAAGTGCCTTCTGTGAATACCAAGATGAGTAAGTTACCCAAAATGAGTAAGTTACTCAAAATGAGTAATTTACTCAAAATGAGTAAGTAAGTGCCTTCTGTGAATACCAAAATGAGTGAGTGCCTTCTGTGAATACCAAAATGGTAGTAAGTTTAGGATTTTATCTTAAGTTAGTTCTGTGAATCGGGCCCTCAGTTTTTATTCAATGATTGAGTCTTTAATCATAGTTTAACATTCAGGTTGTTTGCAGTTGCATCTTTACATATTATGTCATAATGAAAGGTTATTTATCTCTTCATTTTTATTTCCTTTTTTGTTGCCGATTATTTGGAGTGAATTTATGATACCGATGCCCTAATTAATGAGAGATTTTTTTTAGTTGCTTACCTGTTGGGCTTTTGGTTAGTCTTTCTTCTTGTTGTTCTCATTTACTTTTGCCATTGAGTTAGCGTTCCAATCTTTCAGTTACCGGACATGCGTTGAGTACCTTACCGTAATTTCCGGCATCTGCAATACAAATAAGCCCTCATTCTCTTACATTCAGCTTTCACAATTTCTCACGTGGAAGATCACAGGCACAGGTAAGGCATTTGCTATGATGCACACGCTAGCGTTCTGCCATTTGTCCATTATGCATACAATGTTGATTTTAGTTATCGCAGTACTCTCCTACATAGAGACAACATATAAAACCTGTGATTCTTCCACTTATACATTTATTTTGATCAGTTGGTATGCTAGGCTCCGTGGTCAGTTTTTTATTATATATGCGAGTTTCTCATTTTTTAGTTCAAGTTACCATAATATTGACCTACACAGCATTCCATTAGGCTGTTGCTTTCACGATATTACAGCATGCGGTCTAAAGCCTTCTTTTGTTCTGCTCGTTTACTCTTTTTATATCCCTTTTTATGATCTAGTTGGATAACTTTACATATGCATTAACGTATGAGAAATGTTCAAGCAATTTTGTGGTCCCGTTCATTTATCGAATCTACATTTGGATTTAGGATTAAATTGGGCTCCATTATATATGGTAACGCCATTTTATGGCACTATAGATTAGGCTATTGATATCAAGTTCTCCAATGAGTTTTAATGTTGGATGAAAAAATCTATTTTTTGCATAGACATACGTAGGTCACTAATACCAAAATGTTTATATAATCTACATGTCGTATACCATTACACTCACTACTAGTATTAATTTCCTTTACCTATGCAGATTGCACTGGACAGATGTTCATCAATTCTGTTAATGCCGATGAAGTGGTATAAACTGTTAGAATCTTAACCACTGATAGGGGAAATCAGAGGATCTTATCCCTATTCTCCTTGGATACTCAACTTGTTTGCCAATCAGGTATTTAACATCAGCCTTGTCCTTGATTATCACTGTTCATGTCACAAACACTTAATTTATCATATTTGTTAACGGATTGATCTAGAGTCATCTGTTTTCATTCCATTGTCATTTCTCCACCACCGTTCCAAAAACCGTTTACATCTTGTGGTGGTACTATAGTATATTCTGTGAGACCTGAAGAACTGATTATATATAGAGTATGTCTGTACGTTTGGGACCTCCCATCTTACTTATTCAACGCTCTTGTTCCATGTTCCATCAGTTTGAATTATTTTGCTGGTTCAGTTCTCAAATCAGACTGTGTTTCCAGTTGACATCTCCACCTCTAGGTACTATACAGTTGGTAGGCGCTATCAAGTTTAAATCCCATCATATAAAAATTATAACCACCGTCCGTCCATGAGAGCACATTTTTTATTTTATTTTTCAATAAACTATTCAGGTTTCTTTGAGAAGTCCTAATCCTCTTTCACAATGATCGTCATGCACTTATTTTGATGTTGGACTTTTTATTTGAGTTTATCACCTTTTTTTCCATAGATTCTTTTCTTATTGAATTGGTGATTGATGATGGTAAAGGCCGAGTGTATACTTCACTTATTTTTAGGTAATTCTCAATTGTGGCTTTCCTGATGAAGGCGATTGGGTCTCCGAAACAAGCGTAGACTCGATTCCGTGAAGATCTACCCATGATAGAAGCCACCTCTTTCTTTGTGTGTCTCTCTATTTGGATTTATTATTAGGAGAAATAATTGTTATTCCTTTCTCTGTTGACAAAATGAACGAAATAACCAACTTTATGAATCATGAGGTTATTCATTTTGATGGAGTTCTGATCTCACTATTGTGTACATAATTGCAATTAGTATATTCTAAGTATCAAATATTATCAAATGAATTGTTGGCATAATATTGTGCATTTTTTGTACAAAGTTGCCATCATTACTGCAATAGACAATTTGAATATGAACTATGGGGTCTATTACGATGGCGGTTGGATGACCACCGCCGGGACGGCGGTGGCACCTGCCGTACCGGCAGTGGACATCCGCCCGCCATCGCAACCAGGAAAACCGACTGTCACATTAGGATGGCGGTGGTGACCGCAGCGGTGGAAAATTCCGACCGCCGCTCTACCGCCGGTTGCCATCCGCACTCCTGCCTGGCGGATGGAGCAGGACCGGGATAATGGTGGCAGTGCAGAGCAGGCTCCGCCGGCAGGATTATGATGCCGGCGGTAGCCAGCCTTTCCTCAGCGGTCAGACCGCCATTGAAAGGCATGCAGTGAGTGTCTTCTGGGGGCCAGTTGCAGGCCCCCATTGTGTTGGGGGGTGTGGGTGCACTGGGGGGGTACCCATGGTCCCCCCCTACATTTCCCTGTACCAGGTGGCAGGCACTGTGTAGTGCCTGCCACGCAGTGCAGGGAAATGCAGGACATGCTCCTTTTGACATCGCAGCGGTGCTGCATGCATCAGCAACCGCCGCAATGTTAAAGCCCGCGATCTGACCGCAGCGGGCGGATTTCGAGCATGGAACATCGTAATACGACCGGCGGTTATGTCGCGGGCCTTGCGGGCGGTCTTTTCCCGTTACCATGGCGGTCAGGGAGGTTTTCCGACTGCCGTCGTAATAGGCCCCTATGTTTTTGCTTTTAATTGTGTTATATGTTACAAAGACACTGTACATATAAGAATGTTTTTAAAATATTTTTTTGTAAGAATAAAAATCTTTTTATTAATCATGTAGTTGTACACTTAGGGGCCAATTCCGATCTGGGTCGGAAAGCTCTCTGACCGATCCGGATTGTTTTCCGACCGAGCCGGACCCCTGCAGTCCGAGCGAGCGAGTACGATGCTGCCGTATGCTGCCGGACTCGGTTCGGTTGGACTCCCATTGAAGTCAATGGGAGCCGGTCGTACGACGTGTACATGGGCTCCCATTGACTCAATGGGTACGTTGCGCACAAGGGGGCTCCCTGTAGTGGATACACGTTGGTGCCATCCGCACCGTACACGCATGTATAGGGGGGACCCATGGGTCCCCCCTGTGTCCGACTCATATGGCTATGGGTGAAGGGGGGTGCGGCACAAACCCCCGAAGTCCGCTTCCGAGAGCTTTTTCGTGTCGGAGGCTCCGACTCAATCCGGCTGTCCGGATCGTGCATCGTACTGGCTCGGTCGTAAAACGTCACCATTGCGCGGTACGAATCGAGTGCGAACGAGTTGGACGGAGCGGTTCGGACCCGGAAATGAGTAGGTCGGTGATTTCACGTTCAATCGCATCGTACTTGCTCGCTCGGACGACTGTACGAATCGGTCGGGTAAACCGCGTTCGGCTCGTATTTTTTCCGGACAAATCGGATTCGGTACGCTTCCGGCCGAGATCGGAATTGGCCCCTTAGCCTTTTCTGAGTATCTTTCTGTAACTATCATTGCTATTGTTGAATAGAATTGTAGTTGCCTAGGGATTGTTTCTGGGATCACTGACAGAATATCGACTACCAGAATATCGAGTTACACAAATATCGGGACATAATTATCGTTGTCAAAAATATCAACCTCCTATCTTCAAAGTGGTAAGTACAAAAATATCGGAAAAAAAATATTGTTGTTAAAAATATCGAAGTACAAAATATCGGTTTTTTTATATGTATAAAAAATAATGTAAAATAAATTCAATAATACCTTTAACTTAAACAAAATTTTTAGATTTATTTATACATTTTAACAATTATAAGTTATAAATTTAATTTAAGAAAAAATAAACATACATATATAAAATGTATTATGTATATATTTACTTTAAAATAATTAATAAATCATAATTTTAATTAATTATAAAATGTTAGAAATATATTAAAAATTGCAACTAAATATATATATACATACACCTGTAACATAAAAATTAATTTAAAAAATTATAATATAAATTAAAATATTAAAATATTTAATATTTTTTAAACCTACATTTTACACTACATTGAGTGCAACAGTACGGAAAGTGTTGGACAGCCGAGGGGAAAAAATTACTATTCCAACTCCAGCGAGTGCAAGTGTTGGATAGCGGAGAGGTAAAAATTAGTATTCCCACTCCAGTGAATACAAATGTAGGGAAAGTGTTGGATAGCGGAGGGGAATAATTTACTATTCCCACTCCAATGAGTGCAACAGTAGGGAAAGTGTTGGATAGTGGAGGGGAATAATTTACTATTCCCACTCCAATGAGTGCAACAGTAGGGAAAGTGTTGGATAGCGGAGGGGAAAAAATTACTATTCCCACTCCAGTGAGTGCAACAGTAGGGAAAGTGTTGGATAGTGGAGGGATAAAAATTACTATTCCCACTCCAACAAGTGCAACAGTAGGGAATGTGTTGGATAGCAGAGGAGTAAAAATTACTATTCACACTACAGCTTGTGCAACAGTAGGGAAAATTTTGTTTAGCGGAAAGGTTAAAATTACTATTCCCACTCCAGCGAGAGCAACAGTAGGGAAAGTGTTGGATACCGTAGGGTAGTGGTTCCCAAACTGGGGTCCGCGGACCCCCAGGGGTCCGTGACACATTCCCAGGGGGTCCGCAGGCAGCAGTTTTAAAAGCACTGCAAAGTTCCCTGTATAAACAGCAGTTTTTGGACAGCAATAAAAGTGTCAAGATAACTCCGGTGATTAATGTACCTGCTGAAGAAAGATGGGGGTTTTGTCCAGTGGCAGCATTGACTCATCTAAGGAAGCGCAGATGGTTAATTTGCCTGCTGCGAAGAATGTCTACAATGCATTTTTAAAAAAGCAGTATTTTGTTTTGTGCATAGCTCAGAGGGTTCCTGCTTTTGCCATAGAGATTCTTTTGTTATTGTGCAGTTCCCAAGTTCCAATCGTAATCTAGCACATTGAGCTATGAATTGCCATCAAAGAGCTGCATGCAAACTGCATGATACAAGTTAGTAAGTTATGCTTTTCCCGGTCTTTTATTATTCTGATGCTGCTAAAAAGGTTTGTTTAGGTAGAAATAAATCCTTATTATTAAAGTCAACGCTAACCCCTGTGTTATGTTCTGAATCCTGAGTTTGTGCTTCTCCAGACCAAGCACTCTTAGAAAATGCCGACCCGTATGGATAACATGTGAATCCTACACCTTGTAGTCCCCTTTGCCTTATGTAACATTTTCTATTCACTTATTTACACATGTATGATTCATTGTCTCTGTATGTGTGTGATGTAAAGTGCTCTGACACCCTACAGTGGTATGAGAGGTGCTATAAAATAAATTAAATACATGTGACAGTGGGGCTATGGAGAAATGAGAGTCACTGTTGGAGGGTAGGAGTGAGGGAATCATTGAAGATTTCCAAAAGATTGTTGTATCCTGGTGCATAGTCAGGTCATTATTTACTATGCTTTGAAAGCTAATACAATTCAATATATAATGACAAATGTGTTGTAAAATACACCATTTCCCCCCAAGTTTTCTTTGGGGAGAGCCCCTCAAAGCCCCCTTTGTAGTAGTCAGGCTCACTCACTGCACTTGGTGTGCACTGTACAGGGACTGGTGTGACAACATTTGCCAGGGCTGCTTTGGGTTTCCAGTCCAGCCATTGGCAGGAGCAGGAGCCTCGGACAGCGAAATAAAACCAAACAATGATAAGTTAGTCGCAAGATGCAGCACCAACCTTCCCATTAAGATTTTTTGAATTTTGCAAATATTTTAATATAAAAATACTAAAATCGTTCGTAAATCAAGTCTAGTCTTTGTTTGATGTGCACACGTGTGTGTTTATTTTTTCGAATTATAGTTTTAATGTTTGACATTTAAATCCTACAAATTGCTTGGGGGTCCCCGGCTTCCAGTAGTGACTCAATGGGGTCCTCAGGAGTGAAAAAGTTTGGGAACCACTGGCGTAGGGTATAAAATTACTATTCCCACTCCAGCGAGTGCAACAGTAGGGAAAGTGTTGGATAGCGGATTGGAAAAAATTACTATTCCCACTCCTGCGAGAGCAACAGTAGAGAAAGCGTTGGATAGCGGAGGGGTAAAAATTACTATTCCCACAACAACGAGTGCAACAGTAGGGAATATGTTGGATAGCGGAGGAGTAAAACTTACTATTCCCACTACAGCGAGTGCAACAGTAGGGAAAGTGTTGGATAGCGGAGCGGATAGAATTACTATTCCCACTCCACGGAGTGCAACAGTAGGGAAAGTGTTGGATAGCGGAGGGGTAAATATTACTATTCCCATTCCAGTAAGTGCAACAGTAGGGAAAGTGTTGGATAGCGGAGGGGTACAAATTACTATTCCCACTCCAGTGAGTGCAACAGTAGGGAAAGTGTTGGATACTGTAGGGTTATAAATTACTATTCCCACTAGAGTGAGTGCAACAGTAGGGAAAGTGTTGGATAGTGTAGGGGTATAAATTACTATTCCCACTCCTGAGAATGCAGCAGTAGGGAAAGTGTTGGATAGCGGAGGGGTAAAAATTACTATTCCCACTGAAGAAAATTCAAATTTAAAAACAAAAAAAATATCAACTACAATACAAAATATAATAAAAGCCCAAAAACAAAACATATATAAAAATATAAATATTTACAAAACATAGAAACATATTATAATGTAGAAAAAATCAAAAATTTACATTAAAAAATTAATTTTTAAAATGTAACAAAAAATTTACAAACACATAAATATTTTGTAATAGAAGTGAATTAGAATCCAAACAATTAATTATTACATAAATGTAATATTTTTTTCCTACCCTATAACACCACACAATTTACAACACACATCTAAATTTAAAAAAAGAGTACCTACATAATTAATACAATTATCAATTAAACAAATATTAATAATTAAAAAACACATTTAAAAAGTTAAAAATTAATGTACTAACCAAACGTTACAGCTATAGAACCTAAATCCCCAAACAAAATAAAAATAAACTATTACCAAAAATATTTATCAATTAAGAAATTAATATTAATGTTCAAGTAATGATTAATTAATTTAAACTAAATTACGTTCCACCCTATACCCCAATAAACACCAAAACACACACCTAGAAATATGTACACAATTTCCATAACTAATTTTACATTAATAAATTAATATCAATTAACAACAAATCATTAATTAATTTCCAAAAATTTACTTCCCACCATTTACCACTATAAACCCCACAACTCACACATCAAAATAATTACGTAATTGCCATATTTAAATTTTAATTAATCAATTAGCATTAATTAACAAATAATTAATTAACTATAAATAAATTACCTCCCACCGTATTCCCCTATAAACGTCACCACCCATTTCTTAAAACATAACACCATTAACATAATTAATTAACAATTAATTAATTAAATCATAACAATTAACAAGCAAAATATAAATAATTATTAATAAATTAATTCACACAATTAACACTATAAAATCAAATTAAATATTCTATTAAAATATTAATAAATGTATTAAAATTAAATTACGAATTTCGTTGTGCGCGCGGCATCGCCAAATGCGATGCAGCGCGCTCAACGGCATTCGTTTTATTTATTTAAATGTTTACTTACCTCTATTCGGTCGTATTCCGTACTTTACTACCCCGCACCCTGCCCCTCCCCCGCCCCACGTCACCGCCCAGCAGCACTCCCACCACGGGCCGCTACTGTTTAGAGTAAATATCTGCTTCATAGGGAGAGAGGTCTATTGAAGTATCTATTAGGAATGGAAGGTATTTACTGGAGCGCTTATTATATTGATAGGGAAAGTGAAACTGAAAAGAGCTGATCGGCTTGTTTCAGTTTCACTGCTTTGGTGCTCGTGGGGCTATCTCAGCCCTCGAGCACCGAAACACACGGGAGGGGTATCATTGGAAAGGGAAAATCTCCCCTTTCCAACGGTACCCTTCCCTAGTGGATCCTTGCTTTGGGATCGCCACAGGAGGGCGATCCCTAAGCAGGGATCCACCACTAGGCACCAGGGAGGTGGGAGCGGCCCCTTGGGCAAGGGCCTTGGCTCCTCCCATATAAAATTAGCCAGATTCAGTCTTTCTGCCCCCCTACGGGGGCAGAAAGCACCCTGGACACCAGGGATGTTTTGTTTTTGAATACGTAGGGTTGGGAGCTGCCCTGAATGGGCATCACAATGCCCCCACCCCCCCAAAACAAAAGGGACAGTCTTTCTGCCCCCCTGGGGAGCAGATGGGGGTTATTACCCCCGATCTGCCCCCGGGGGGGGCAGAAAGACACTAGGACACGAGGGACTATTTATTTTATTAGAGCAGGGTAGGGGGCTGCCCAGAATGGGCATGCCAATGCCCAGACCCCTCCAAAAGAAATAGCCAGTCTTTTGCCCCGGGGGCAGATGGAGCAATAGCCCTCGATCTTCCCCCTTGGAGTGCAGAAAGCCCACTAGGATGCCAGAGACCTATTTTCTCAGTAGAGCAGGGGTGGGGGCTGCCCAGAATAGGCATGCCAATGCCCCCACCCCCTCCAAAAGAAATAGTCAATGTTTCTGCCCTCCTGGGGGGCAGATGGGGCAATAGCCCACGATCTACCTCCTGCAGGGGGCAGAAAGCCCACTAGGATGCCAGGGACTATTTATTTAGTAGAGCAGGGGTGGGAGCTGCCCAGAATGGGCATGCCAATGCCCCGAGCCCTTCCAAAAGAAATAGCCAGTCTTTCTGACCCCCACCCACTAAAAACCAGGGAGTATTTTGTTTTACCCAGAGTAGGAGTGGGGGCTGCCCAGAATGGGCATGCCAATGCCCCCCCCACCAAAAAAAGAGCTACAGTCTTTCTGCCCCCCTGGGGGGCAGATGCGGGCAATTGCCCATCCAGTATGCCCCCCAGAGGGGGCAGAAAGCCCACTGAACACCAGGGAGTATTTTTTTTTGCCAGAGTTGGGGTGGGGGCTGCCCAGAATGGACATGCCAATGCCCCCACCCCACTCAAAAACAAAATGGGCATAGTCTTTCTGTCCCCGGGGGCATATGGCAGCAATACCTCCCGATCTGCACCCTTGAGAGGGCAGAAAGCCTACTAGGCACCAGAGATATGTTTATGAGCATGTAAGGGAGTGGCCCCTTCAGCAAGGGTCACTCCCACCTTATTTTGTGCACACATTTTGGTCATTTCTGCCTCCCTTCGGGGCAGATCAGTGATATGTTTAGGCTCATCTATCCTGAAGGGAGGCAGAAAACCACTAGACACTAGCGAAGGTTTCTGTGTGTGTGTGAACTGGAGTTTGGCGGACGGTCTGTGTGTAATGGCGCTTGGCTGGCTATGTGTGATCCTGCATTTTGCTGGCAGTATGTGTTGACTTGCACTTAGCTGGCAGTGTGTGTGGACTAGCACTTGGCTTGCAGTGTGCGTGGACTGTCGTCTAGTTTTCGTAAATGTCTTCGTTTGATAGGTTTCCCTAGATGGCGGCTAAGTCCAGGACCAAAAACATAGGTGCCCCCTATCGATCACGAAATTACCTGTTTTTGCAAGGGGGTCATCTGCGTTTTTGGTCCTGAACTTGGAAACCATCTGGGAAAACCTACCAAACCTAGACAGTTCTGAAAACGATATACCCTGGGGAGTCCAGGAAGGTGGGGCTTGCGTGCATCCCCCAAGATTTTCTTACCCAGAATGCCCTGCAAACCTCAAATTTTGCTAAAAAAAATCACATTTTCCTCATATTATTGTGTGTGATAGTTGTGAAATCACCAGTCCAACACAAAGTTCCTACCACCCAGCATTACCCAGGTCTCCCGATAAAAATGCTACCTCACTTGTGTGGGTGGGCCAAGGTCCCGCAACAGGGAAAGGCCCAAAACGTTTTGTAGAGGCATAAAATATTATCGATCACAAAACGACTTGGTTTTGCAAGGGGGTCGTCTGCGTTTTTGGTCTGGGACTCGGCGGCCATGTAGGAAAACCTACAAAACCCAGACAGTTCTAAAATCTAGACACCTGGAGGTGTCCAGGGAGGTGTGGCCTGCATGGATCCCCAAGGTTTTCTTACCCAGAATCCCCTGAAAACCTCAAATTGTGAAACAAAAATCACATTTTCCTCACACTTCTGTGTTGAAAAGTGGTGGAACCACTGGGTCGACACAAATGTTCTACTACCCAGCATTCCCCCATGTCTCCTGATAAAAATGGTACCTCACTTGTATAGGTGACCCAAGTGCCTGCTACAGAGAAGGGCCCAAAACATATTTTGGAGACATCAAAATTTTCTATCACAAAACAACCTGGTTTTGCAAGGGCGGCACCTGCGTTTTTGGTCCCTGCTTCAGCGTCCATCTAGGGAAACCTACCAAACCCAGAGATTTCTGAAAGCTAAACACCCTGGGTTGTCCAAGGATGTGTGGCTTGCATGAACCCCCAATGTTTTCTTACCCAGAATCCCCTGCAAGACTACACCTCTGCCCTTCCCCAGGACTCTTCATATCAAACCTGCATGATATCGAGCACGGTCGGACTGGCCTTTTCTTTCATAAGGAAGGACCCAGAGTCCACGACTGTTTAGAATGAAATATTATTCGCAGATTAATAAAGTATATGTAAAATGTTCTGTAACTGTGTAGGAATTTGAAATGAGTAGCTAAAAATGAATTTGGTATTCTTAGCTTTATTCGTGGGGCAGCACAAGTACAGCAAAGAGAATACAGTATGGAGTGGGAGCATGGATTAGAGGCAAAGAGATAAAGTGATATGCTAGCGTCTAGCATTTCTTTTATTTATTAAAATGGCAGTGATAGAATAGCTCCAATCTTCCCATTAAACATAAAATTACAATTTTTCAATGTCTGTGAATTATCATTTGCATATTTATTTGATGTGTACTGAGGGGCTCATTGGGATGGAGGAAGGACCGCCACTGCCAGCCATGCGGTGGCGGTCCTTTCGTCCTCCGACCGTGATTTTCCCCCGCCAGGATGGCGGGGGGAATCTCACCACGACCGTGGCGGTCGCAAAGATCATCCACCATGGAACCGCCACAGGCAATCCTTACGATTGCCTGGCGGAGCGGTCTTCATCAGTAAAATGGTGGCGGTGCCTAGCAGGCACCCTTCGCCAAATTATGATGTTGGCTGTACACAGCCTTTCCATGGCAGTGGAACCGCCATGGAAAGGCTGGCGGGGATTGGGTTTGGGGGCCGGTTGCGGGCCCCCCTTGTGTTAGGGGAGGCGAGGGTGCACTTGGGGGTTACCCATGGTACCCCCCTACATTTCACAGCACTACGTGGCAGGCACCGAGTAGGTGCCTGCCACGTAGTGCTGTGAAATGCACAACATGGCATTTTAGCATTGCGGCGGGTGCTGCTGTCAGCAGCAACCGCCGCAATGTTAAAATGCAGGATCCGACCGCCACAGTGGCGGTCGCATCCTGATCCGGTGTGCGGGACCGCCGCATGCATGGCGGACGGTCCCGGTTTACACCAGGATGGCGGACGTACTTAAGTCCGTCCGCCATCCTAATGGTCTGTATTTTCTTAATACAGTCTGTATTTTCTTAATAATGTTTAAGGTTCAAATATTATAATTTCTTAGGCTAGGTCCTGACTTCCAGCAATGAATCAGAGGGGTCCGTGAATTCTAGCAATGACTCAATGGGGGTTCACAGAAGTCAAAAGGTTAAGAATGGCTGCCATAAGGCATTTCCAGTGGGCTGGAGAAACTGGAGTCCATGTGCTGCTGGTGCCTCTGTCAGTTCCCACAGCTCCTCAAGATTAATTGCAGCAGGCACAGGGGACTTCAAGAGAGAGAGGAGGAAAGGAGGCACAGGAGGAGAGAGAAATGGAGAGAGCGATCGATCAAAGAGGGAGAAGGAGCGAGAGAAAGATGGATGGTAAGAAAGTCATAGTGCAAGCCGAGCAAGGGAGCCGGTCTGGTTTGAGCATTTTTGGCATGGCATTTTTGCCATGGCAACTTTTGGTTCCCCAGTCCGGCTCTGATTTTGAGAGAAGCACAATGGTAACTTGTCAGCAAGTGATTTGCAGAGCAAGCAGGTGAGGGGGGCGCTTTTGCAGAACAACTGAATTGCAATGTAATCCACATTATGCTGGCTGCAAGATGCAGCAATTAAGCCTCAAACAGCCTTTTGTTGATGCAGTGAGAAAAGTACGGGGGCCGAGGGGAGGGGTTAACATTTGTCTTTGCAAACAATATGCCAATTACCATGTGTGCAGATGGAAGAAACAAAGGATTTTTTTGTTTTATTTCCAGCTGTAGAAAGGCTCTGTAAACACAGTTCTTTTAAAGGGAACCACTTTAACACTTCTATGCAGTAAAGATGAAGCGATATGGAACAGACAACGAAAAACAAAATTAAGAAAAACTTACCTCAGTTAAAATATTATATAACATGTTTCAAAAGGAAATGTTATTCTGTTAAATAAACAAACTCTGCATTTATTATTATTTTGCAAAGAGTGCACCAAGAGTGCACCAAGAGTGATTTACAATAGTCATGACTTATCGTTGTCATTACAATAATCATTTCCAAACACTGGAAAACGAAACAGTGCTAGCCAAAGTCACTGACGCAGTGCACAGCCGTGGTCCGTGCAGGTAACAGCGGTGGGGCAGTGGGCCGCGTGGGGAGGATTTTGAGGTACGATGCAGAGGGAAAATTAATTATTTATTTAATTTTCCCTCTGCATCGTCCCTCCAATAACACGGAATAACACCAATGTCATCAGGAAGGTAGATCTTGGTCCACAGATTGTGCTTTTTGTGATTTGGTGGAAATCCAATTAGTACTTTTTGAGATATTAAGGGTCAAATAGCGATTCGGCCCATTAAGAAATGCTAAATATCTTCGTACATCTGGGCCATAGTGATGTTTCACTGTTATCAATTTGACCAGTATTTAAGTTTTATTTTTCTGGTTATTTTGTCTTTTTGTAGGAAGAAAATGGAAAACACAGATTGTGAAACGAAAACTACCATGTCAACAAATATATGGAGCAGGAAAAGATAAGTTGTTAGCTGTGGAAAAAACAGAAAGGAATAACTGTATCAAAAATCAGGACAAAACTATTAATTGGAGAAGTGATTATGTCCTTATTGCCTAGAGGGTCGTTCATGGTCTTGCACAACCTTGTCCTATGCAGGTCTACTTGTCTCTAATGAAAAAAATGATCTGCATACATAAGCAGTAAAATAAAAAGCCTTATTAAGTGAAGCAGGATTATTGTGTTGTTCAGCAGTAAGTACCTGAGCAGGGACAGTGTATCCAGGTTGAAAAGATTTGGAAGCACATGGAGTGCTCTCCAGTTCAACAGTACAAGCTAACTCTGCCCGAGCTATCCTTTGTGAACTCCTTTTAAAAAACTGTACGCATGAAAAACTATGCTGAGACTTTCTTATCACCTGGTCTCATATCAAAAAACTGCCATACCAAAGATTCTTTGGTAGGCTGAGGTGCTGCATCTACATCAGGCTGCTCATCACAATCTGATAAAGACATTAGAAATTAGTGATTTTTATTGTTTTGTTTGTTTTACAGTCGTTGAAATAGTTTCTTAATTTAGTTGTACTTTTGCTATGATGTTAAATTATGTTGTTGTAATAAAAAAGGTTTAAAGTTACTAATGATTTGTTTGCTTAACAGTTGTTATAGATTTGAATATTATTACAGTATTATGATGTTGAATAACCTGCCAGTTTCAACTTCAAGGAGTACAGAAGTGCTCCTGCATGTAAATGTAGCTATATGGTGCTAGGCACATCTTTTATGCTGCAGAGAAATGGCAATGGTTTTTTGAACACCCTAGTGTACTGACTTGTCATGCACAGTGAGATCTCAGTAAAGAAATCATTCCTTGTCCACATTGTCATATAGAGACCTCTCATACAAGAGAGAGGCCTTGGCACAGAGGCCAGTGCATCTTCATACTGTACAACGCAATGCTGTCAGCTGTTGCAGATGTGTTGGTGGGGAGGGAAGTTATTTTCCACATGTTCCGATATGTGCTTATGACTCATAGTGAGATTTTGAGGGAGAGGTGACATTTGAAAACAGTTGCATTGAATTGAGAATATTAATCAGTTTCCTATCTGTCAGGCACTGAAATTGCACTATTTATGTACGTAATTGTGGGCATTACTTAAGACTTTTTTGGGATTTTGTTATTTACTTTATATGTCACAACAATGTGCTAATATGCTCGGCACATAATCCTTAATCTGCTACCTTGTATGCCTAAATTGTGCCTTTGCCCACTGGGGCAGAATGCTATGTATTCACTGTGCACTACTGTTGATTATGATTGCATTTATGATAATACTATTTGACTGTATTCAGCTCAATGATTAAGTTTGGATTTATGTTGCTATGTTTGCTGTGACAGCAGTATCAGTCTATGTATAATTCAAGATATTTGAAAGGTTTTGCACTGAATTGAAAAGATTAGTCAGTATTCCAGCTGTCAGACATTGAAAATTTCTATTATGCGTTGAATGTAACTACGAGCATCTTATTCATTTTCAAATTAGTTATTTACTTTATATATTCCCAACAATGTGCTAAGATGGGCGACATACAAGTCTGAACTTGCTAACCTTGCAAGCCTTCTTTTATGTTGTTCACTGTTGGTGGGTTTAAAGATGTGAGGGAAAAACAGTTTCTCACCCATAATCAATCCGTTCTACATGCTGCTGATTGGCTATTGGATGAAGTGAATAAACTTTGGATTGATTTGCACTACTGGAGTGCACATTTCTCTCGTCGGACATCAGAGAGGAGGACTTTTGCATTATTTACATATATATATTGATTATAATCTGATAAATTATTTTTAAATTATTATTTAAAATCCCTTCGATGTCGGTCGGAGTTTTCTCTGACCAACACCGTGGCAGGTATGGGACCGAACGACCTCCGGTCGGCGGTACCGACTGCCTAATGATGATGCGACTGCACACGGTGGGGTCGCATTCTCCGATTTCTCTATGGGAGCTTGTGTTACGGCCATAAACCGGCCATAGCACAAGCTCCCATAGAGAAATGGGAGACTGTGCTATGGTGTCTGCCACAAGGTGCAGGGATTAACAGGGTGGTGCCCCTCGGCCACTAACCGGAGGCCACAAGGGAAAGGGGGCCCTGCTAGGGGCCCCCAAAAACGCTTTCTGACAGGATTTCCATGCCGGAATGGCTGGCATGGAAACCCTGTGGGACACCATGTTTCGTTATCTGGACGGCGTGAGAGCCCGTCCATATGGATTACGGGCCGTTCTGACTGGCTGATGGGCTTCTTGAGCCCATTGGAAGCCAGACGGAATGACCGGCTGGTTTCAATTCCCACTGGCTGTATTGTAATAAGTGCCTACCACATGGTGCAGGGATGTTGAGGGGGCACCATAGGTGCTGCCCAGGCCCCATTGCGGAGGGCCAGGGGGTAAGGGGGCTCTGCTAATGGCCCCCAAAGTCAGTTTCCAACAGCCAAACAATGTGAGAAAGGCCGACATGGATTGGCTGTCGGAAACCAACATTGTAATCCAGACGGCGGAGCCAAGCCTGGATCTGCGGTCATTGTAGGGATTACTATTCCGCTCATGTTCCGACGGGCTCACAGAGCCCATCGGAAGAGGAATAGAATCTTCCCTCTGGTTTCCTTTTGACTGCCGTCATTGAAATACGGCGGTCCGAGCGAAACCCAGGATGGCGGGCGGAGAGCCTCCGACTACTGGTTGGAGGCTTTCCGCCCGACAACCTAATGGGGGCCTAAGTCTGTATCTGAGGAGACTTAAGGCAACACATTCTCAAAAAGATGCAAGGGCTCTATTTGGGGGCTGTTACACATAAGATAGCCTCCAGAACATGGTGTAATTCGTTTAAAGGTGTCTCTGCCCTTATGAGGTGCCATGGATACAAATATGCAAATTCCCTAAGAGGCCACAAATACTTTCTGGGGAGTTCCTTTTGCCTGCAGCAACTTCTTTAATGTTGCCACTGGACACTGCTGGTTTTCTTTTCCTTTTTTTGTTTTGCAAAACGACATTTTGATGTGCCCACTGGGTATGGGATTCTAGGTGTCTCTGCCTTTTCCTGGAATCACCCCACACAACTGCCATGACCAATTGAGTTGCAACCCTACTGGCTCCTCCCTGACCCCACCACATATTGCAAACGTAGGAAGGATATGTAGCTTTCCTCCTCTCCCTGCTCGCTATTGATACACAGATTGAGAGAACGAGCACAGTGGTGCTCCTCTGGCCTGGGGAGCTCACCAAGCACTGGGAATTACCCACCATTAATCATTTGGAATGTGTTTGGCAGTTATAAGCTAGGCACAAATAAAAAGGAAGATTCAAGGACTAGAAAAAACCTAGTACTCGACCAAAACACATTGCTCTCCCATGCCATGTATGTGAACTCAATGCTTGAGTCTTTGATTTAATTATTTATTCTATTGATTTTTTATTTTCACATTTTTATCTTTTCCTTGTTTCATTATGTTTTATTTTCATTTCTCTGTATCATTACATGAACACAAAAAATAATATGACTGCGTCCAGAAGGCTGGTCTGCTTATCCATCAATGACTCGTCATCAATGGCTTAATGTTAGTACATTAGCAGAGATGACTAGTCTCATTACAGCTTATGTCTGGGTTGGTAAATATGTGATACAAAGTTGTGCTAACTTAGAAGGTTGCTCGTTGAAACCTTGCCCCTAAAATTTGATTAGAAATGTAAATCAACACAGCTCCATGGACTAATATGTGGGGGACATTTCTGAATATGAAGTTAACTCAGTGCTAAGGAGAAGTCTGATTGCTCCACCAGGTATGCTGCGTGACATGTAATCATCCACGATACAGTAGCATTCTTATGCTGCCTTTTCCAGCTTACAAAATCAAAACACCATTATGAAGTGTAGCTCCTAGGCTTGTTGTTATTTTCCTTATTTTTTTCTTTCTCTTTTTTTTCATAATTATTCTTAGCTTTGTTTTCCAAGATCAATTGGTATTCTTGTAAGTCTATTTGAATTGTGGCTGATTGCTCCATTGTAATGCTGATCTGTAATAGTTCAGTCACACATGTGTGAATTTTATATCTGTCAGCACTTTATGTAACTCTATTCAAACCATGTATACCAGTACCATTTCTGTTCCATTGCCGTTCTCGGGGATGCATTTATCATTTAATTCTTTTTTCATTGTATGAATTTGAATATTTGCATTAAAATAATATTGTGCTCTGAGTCTTCTGTATAGCGTTAGTGACCCTTGGAGAGATTTTATCTCACCATCCTTGCAGTGTGTGCCAGGGTCGGAGAAGAGCCGGCAGGACCATGACCCAAACATTCATGGCAGGTGTGTGTGTGGGTGACTTCAGAGCAGAGAACTCATTATTCCATACACAGTGGGCACATCAAAACGTTGTATACAAAAACGAAAAAAGGGAAAAGGAAACTAGCAGAATCCATGAACTGCTAAGGAATTTGCATATTTGTGGGTGCGGTGCCCCATAAGGGCAGTGGCACCACAAAAAATAATTAAATCAAGTAGTGGGGGCTGTCAATTAAGCTGCAGGCTCCCTCTAGAGCTCACACATCTTATTTGAGAATTTGCTAACCTCAGTCTTCTGGGGTATAGCATAAATGACATTAGAAGCGATGTCACCTGCGCTTAAGGGTTGTGTGTCACAATATTAACAAAAAACATCCCCTCTTTATCTGCGTTGTAACAACACTGTAACTTTAAGAATACGGGAACTGTCAGTGGAAGCCTACATCTATAGTGATTACTCAAATCCAGGGGCAGCTTCTCCATAATGACGGAGGAGCGTCGCCCCACTGGTCAGAGCCAGTCACAGAAAATTAAAATTATATTAACCCCTTCGCTGCTAGGCCTTTCCCCCCCTGTGCTAAGCCTTTTTTTTGGCTATTTGGGGTAGTTCGTGCTTAGGCCCCTGTAACTTTTTGACCACATAAGGTATCCACGCCAAATTTGCGTCCTTTTATCCCAACATCATGGGGATTCTAAAGGTACCCAGGGTTTGTGGATTCCACTGGAGGGGACCCAGAAATTAGCCAAAATACAGGTAAATTTTTTTTGGGGGGGGAAATGGGAAAAAAGGGCTGCAGATGAAAGTGTCTGTGTTTTTCCCTGCAAATGGTATCAACAAAGGGGTTGTGATGCTGAAATCACCATTTTCCCAGCTTTCAGGGACAAGCAGACTTTTGTCAGAAAACCAAACATTTTTACACAGTTTTGGCATTTTTCTGGGACATAGCCTATTTTTGCTATTTTGTGTGCTTTCAACCTCCTTCCAGTTAATGGTAGAAATGGGTATGAAAGCAATAATGGATCCTGGAAAGCTATACATTTTAGAAAAGTAGACAAAATTCTGAATTCAGCAAGGGGTAATTTGTGTAGATCCTTCAAGGTTTCTTTATAGAAACTAACAGTTACATATAGGAAAAATTGAAACTTAGTTGAAAAAAACAGCCATTTGTGCCAACGTTTTCACCTGTAACTTCTTCTAATTGTGACAGCTGTTTGAAAGCAATATACCGTTACATCCGCTAGACCTTTCTGGTTGTGGGGATATATAGGACTTGTAGGTTCACCAAGAACCCGACGAACCCAGAGCCAATAACTGAGCAGCGTCTTGCAATGGTTTTTCATTATGTTCCTGGTATATAGCAATTAATTTGGGAAAATATATACATGGAAAATTTGGTATGAAAGACACCTATGTATTTCTGAAATTGGAACAAAATATAGAGTTTAGAAACAGTAGAAATTTGCACATTTCCGAAATTGTGAGTACCCATACTAGCATGAGACTTATAGGTCATTTTTCAAAATGACTTCTTTTTACACATTGTCTTTCATTTGGAAGGCAGAAATGCATCGAAAGTCAATAGGTAATAACAGTTGCTCTACAATTCTGTGTTACCCTAAGTCTCCTGATAAAAATGGTACCTCACTTGTGTGGGTAGGCCTAGTGCCTGCGACAGGAAACGGTCCAAAACGCAACGTGGACACACTTTATTTTTACAGTGAAAACTGACCCTTTTTTTGCAAAGTGCCTAGCTGTAGATTTTGAACCCTAGCTCTGCCGGCACCTAGGGAAACCTAGCAAACCTATACATTTTTAAAAACTAGACACCCAGGGGAATCCAGGATGGGGTGACTTGACTGGCTTTCACCAGGCTCTGTTACCCAGAATCCCTTGCAAACCTCAAAACTTGTCAAAAAAACCACATTTTCCTCACATTTCTGTGGTGGAAAGTTCTGGAATCTGCATGGATCCACAAAATTCCACCTGCCCCGCGTTTCCCAAAGTCTTCCAAGAAAAACGGTACCTCACTTGTGTGGGTAGGCCTAGTGCCCGCGACAGGAAACGGCCCAAAACGCAACGTGGACACACCACATTTTCACAGTGAAAACTGACCCTTTTTTTGCAAAGTGCCTAGCTGTAGATTTTAAACTCTAGCTCTGCCGGCACCTAGGCAAACCTAGAAAACCTATACATTTTTGAAAACTAGACACCCAGGGGAATCCAGGATGGGGTGGCTTGACTGGCTCTCACCAGGTTCTGTTACCCAGAATCCCTTGCAAACCTCAAAATGTGTCAAACAAACCACATTTTCCTCAGATTTCTGTGGTGGAAAGTTCTGGAATCTGCGTGGATCCGCAAAATTCCACCCACCCCGCGTTCCCCAAAGTCTTCCGAGAAAAATGGTACCTCACTTGTGTGGGTAGGCCTAGTGCCCGCAACAGGAAACGGCCCAAAACACAACATGGACACACCACATTTTCACAGTGAAAACTGGCCCTTTTTTTGCAAAGTGCCTAGCTGTAGATTTTGAACTTTAGCTCTGCCGGCACCTAGACAAACCTATCAAACTTATACATTTTTGAAAACTACACACCCAGGGGAATGCAGGATGTGGTGACTTGACTGGCTCTCACCAGGTTCTGTTACCCAGAATACAAACCTCAAAATTTGTCCAAAAAACCACATTTTCCTCACATTTTTGTGGTGGCAAGTTCTGGAATCTGCGTGGATCCACAAAATTCCATGCACCCCGTATTTCCCAAAGTATTCCGAGAAAAATGGTACCTCACTTGTGTGGGTAGGCCTTGTGCCCGCGACAGGAAACGGCCCAAAACGCAACATGGACACACCACATTTTCACAGTGAAAACTGACCCTTTTATTGCAAAGTGCCTAGCTGTAGATTTTGAACTCTAGCTCTGCCGGCACCTAGGGAAACCTGGCAAACCTATACATTTTTAAAAACTAGACACCCGGGGGATTCCAGGATGGGGTGAGTTGACTGGCCTCTCACCAGGTTCTGTTACCCAGAAAAAATTTGTAAAAAAAAAACACATTTCCTCACATTTCTGTAGTGGAAAGTTCTGGAATCTGCGTGGATCCACAAAATTCCACCCACCCCGCGTTCCCCAAAGTCTTCAGAGAAAAATGGTACCTCACTTGTGTGGGTAGGCCTAGTGCCCGTGAAAGGAAACGGCCCAAAACGCAACATGGACACACCACATTTTCACAGTGAAAACTGACCCTATTTTTGAAAAGTGCCTAGCTGTAGATTTTGAACGCTAGCTCTGCCGGCACCTAGGGAAACCTAGCAAACCTATACATTTTTAAAAACTAGACACCCGGGGGATTCCAGGGAGGTATGGCTTGCATGGATCCCCCAATGTTTTCTTATCCAGAATCCCCTGCAAACCTCAAATTTAGCTGAAAAAAATCACTTTTTCCACACATTTTTGTGTGGGAAAGTTGTGGCATCACCGGGCTGACACAAATTTCCTACCACCCAGTCTTCCCCCAGCTCTCTCGATAAAAATGGTGCCTCACTCGTGTGGGAGGCCCAAGTACCCGTTACAGGCAAGGGCCCAAAACGTATTGAGGCGACATCAAAATTGCCTATCACAAAACGACCTGGTTTTGCAAGGGGGGTCACCTGGGTTTTTGGCCCTGTGCTCGGCGGCCAGCTAGGGAAACCTATCAAACCCACACACTTCTGAAAACTAGACACCCAGGGGATTCCAGGGAGGTATAGCTTGCGTGGATCCCCCAACTTTTTCTCACCCAGAATCCCCTGCAATCCTCAAATTTAGCTGAAAAAAATCACTTTTTCAAAACATTTTTGTGTGGGAAAGTTGTGGCATCACCGGGCTGACACAAATTTCCTACCACCCAGCGTTCCCCCAGGTCTCCCGATAAAAATGGTGCCTCACTCGTGTGGGAGGCCCAAGTACCCGCGACAGGCAAGGGCCCAAAACGTATTGAGACGACATCAAAATTGCCTATCAAAAAACGACCTGGTTTTGCAAAGGGGGTCACCTGGGTTTTTGGCCCCGTGCTCAGCAGCCAGCTAGGGAAACCTACCAAACCCACACATTTCTGAAAACTAGACACCCGAGGGATTCCAGGGAGGTATGGCTTAGCGTGGATCCCCCAACTTTTCTTACCCAGAATCCCTTGCAAACCTCAAATTTAGCTGAAAAAAATCACTTTTTCCACACATTTCTGTGTGGGAAAGTTGTGGCATCACCGGGCTGACACAAATTTCCTACCACCCAGCATACCCCCAGGTCTCCCGATAAAAATGGTGCCTCACTCGTGTGGGAGGCCCAAGTACCCGCGACAGGCAAGGGCCCAAAACGTATTGAGGCAACATCAAAATTGCCTATCGAAAAACGACCTCGTTTTGCAAGGGGGGTCACCTGGGTTTTTGGCCCCGTGCTCGGCGGTCAGCTAGGAAAACCTAACAAACCACACATTTCTGAAAACTAGACACCCGGGGGATTCCAGGGAGGTATGGCTTGCGTGTATCCCCAACTTTGTCTTACCCAGAATCCCCTGCAAATCTCAAATTTAGCTGAAAAATCACTTTTTCCACACATTTTTGTGTGGGAAAGTTGTGGCATCACTGGGCTGACACAAATTTCCTACCACCCAGCATTCCCCCAGGTCTCCCGATAAAAATGGTGCCTCATTTGTGTGGTTTGGTAGGTTTCCCTAGCTGGCCGCCGAGCACGGGGCCAAAACCCCAGGTGACCCCCCTTGCAAAACCAGGTCGTTTTGTGATAGGCAATTTTGATGTCGCCTCAATACGTTTTGGGCCCTTGCCTGTCGCGGGTACTTGGGCCTCCCACACGAGTGAGGCACCATTTTTATCGGGAGACCTGGGAGAGCGCTGGGTGGTAGGAAATTTGTGTCAGCCCGGTGATGCCACAACTTTCCCACACAAAATGTGTGGAAAAAGTGATTTTTCAGCTAAATTTGAGGTTTGCAGGGGATTCTGGGTAAGAAAACGTTGGGGGATCCACGCAAGCCATATCTCCCTGGAATCCCCCGGATGTCTAGTTTTCAGAAATGTGTAGGTTTGGTAGGTTTCCCTAGATGGCTGCCGAGCCTGGGGCCAAAAACTCATGGGACCCCCCTTGAAGACCAGGTTGGTTTGTGATAGGTAATTTTGATGTCGCCTCACTAGGTTTTGGGCCCTTGCCTGTCGTGGGTACTTGAACCACCCATGCGAGTGAGGTACCATTTTTATCGGGAGACATGGGGGAATGCTGTGTAGAAGGAAATTTGTGGATCCACGCAGATTCCAGAACTTTCCCACAACAGAATTGTGAGGAAAATGTGTTTTGTTTTACAAAGTTTGAGGTTTGCAAGGGATTCTGGGTAACAGAACCTGGTGAGAGGCACACAAGTCACCCCATCCTGGATTCCCCATGGTGTATAGTTTTCAAAAATGTACAGGTTTGCTAGGTGTCCCTATGTGCCTGCTGCGCTAGGGCCCAAAATCCACAGGAAGGCACATTGCTAAAAATAAGTCTGTGCCTTGTGGGCTTTCTGCCGCCCTAGGGGGGAATCGGGGGGGGGGGGGAGTTTGCCCTGATATGGCCCCAAGGGGGGCAGAAAGACTGTGGCTATTTTTTTGGGGGGTGGGAGCATTGGTATGCTCATTCTGGGCAGCCCCCACCCCATGCATAAAAAAAACCAGCGTAATCACTAGCGCCTAGTGGGCTTTCTGCCCTCCCCCCCGGGGGGCAGCTCAGGGGCCACTGCTGCCATCTGCCCCCCCGGGGGGGCAGAAAGACTGGAATTTCTCGGGGGGTGGCGGTATTGTCATGCCCATTTTAGGCAGCCCCCACCCCTACATGAATACAAAAAAAAAATCCCTGGTTTCTAGTGGACTTTCTGCCCCCGGTGGGGGGCAGAAAGACTGTAATCTTTTTTCTGGGGGGTGGGGGCACTGACATGCCCGTTTTGGGCAGCCCTCACCTTAATTTCAATTGCCCAAAATAAATCCCTGGCGTCTAGTGGGCTTTTTACCCCCCCTGGGGGTCAGATTGGGGGTTACTGCCCCCATCTGCCCCCCCCGGAGGCAGAAAGGCTGTAATTTTGGTGGGGGCATTGTCATGCCCGTTTTGGGCAGCCCCCAACCTAAGTAAAATTGCCCCAAAAAAATCCCTGGCATCTAGTGGGCTTTCTGCCCCCCGGGGGGCAGAAAGACTGTAATTATTTTTTGGGGGGTGGGGGCATTGACATGCCCATTTTGGGCAGCCCCCACCCTAATTTCGATATTCCCAAATAAATCCCTGGTGTCTAGTGTGCTTTTTGCCCCCCCGGCGGGGCAGATTGGGGGCTACTGCCCCATATGCCCCCCAGGGGGGGCAGTAAGGCTGTAATTTTGGTGAGGTGGGGGTTGGGGCATTGGCATGCCCGTTTTGGGTGGCCCCCCCAAGTAAAGTTGCGGGGAAATATCCCTGGCGCTAGTGGGCTTTCTGCCCCTCCAGGGGGGGCAGAAAGACTGTAAATTATTTTGGGGGGTGGGGGCATTGGCATGCCAGTTTTGGGCAGCCCCCACCCTAATTTTATTTGCCCAAAATAAATCCCTGGCGTCTAGTGGGCTATGTGCCCCCCCAAGGGGGCAGATTGGGGGCTACTGCCCCCATCTGCCCCCCAGGGGGGGCAGAAAGGCAGTAATTTTGGTGAGGGGGTGTGGGGGCATTGGCATGCCCATTTTGGGCAGCCCCCACCCTAAGTAAATTTTTGGATAAAAAATCCCTGGCGCTAGTGGGCATTCTGCCCCCCCGGGGGAGCAGAAAGACTGGTGTACCCCAAACGCAATGGGGGGAGCAAAGGCCCTTGCCCAAGGGGCCGCTCCCCCCTCCCTGGTGCTAGTGGGTGGATCCCTGCTTGGGGATCACCCTCCTGGGGTGATCCCCGAGCAGGGATCCACTAGGGAAGGGTACCATTGGAAAGGGGAGATTCTCCCCTTTCCAACGATACCTCTCCCAAGTGTTTTGGTGCTCGGGGGCTGAGATAGCCCCACGAGCACTGAAACACTGAAACTAAGTTTCAGTTTCGTTTTCAATGTAATGGCGACAGCGCGCCATGCGCGCGATCGTCATTACTTTGAAAACCAGGGGAGGGCCTTGGGAGGTTGGGGAAGCTCTTCCCCACCTCCCGAGGCATCACAAAAAAATGGAAATCCCTCTGCTGTTTACAGCAGAGGGATTTCCTGCCCCTGACCTCATGACGGAATGGTTCTGTCATGAGCACAGGAGCACCGGTGCTCATGACGGAACCATTCCATCATGAGCACCGAAGGGGTTAAAACAATAACATAATGTTATTTTTCTGTGAGGGGCTCTGGCTGACGGTGCATGTGTGCGGAATAGGGCCGGGCCATAACAGGCAGGAGTGGTGGGCACTTAGAAGTGCACATGTAAGTTTGGCCAGCCGTCTCAGGCCAGCCAAACAGATATGCGCAATTATATTTCTCCAACTCAGCTGTGTTCACAAATTGGAGAAAAGCAGCAGGCTCCCAGGCAGTGTCTGAGTGGCAGAGCAGGCCTCTTAGACGACACCTGGCGCTGCTCTCCTAGCAGGAGAGCAGCCTCCAGATTGGCTGGGCAGCCTGTGCCTTACCAGAGACTACTGGGAGTCAAGCACCGAGGCGGCCATCCAGGCAGTGGAAGGTATGTTTTTTTCAAATATTATATTTTTCCTCAATTTTCCCCGTCCTCCCTGCTCAACCCCCGCCAGACCACTTTCGTTGTGTGGCGATCGCCATTGCTCAGATCAGCCTCCTTCTTTTTTGTAGTGTTACTTAATATAAGGGAGTCAGCCCGCAAGGGAATCAAGTTCCTTTCACTAATGCTTATTTCAACTCTAAGAAGGATTCTGCCTAATCTGAGCCATTGGTTGGTGTTAACAATGCATATACACATTTGAGACAAAAACTAAATGAATAAAACAATGTCATCATTTTTTATCTTAAATGTTTGCTTGCCCTTTCACCCAATAGTGTAATTAATCAATAGAAGTGGAGCAAGTTATGGATTCCAGCCTTCCGGTAGCTTTTGCTACTCTTGGAAACAGCCTGTGCTTCTGTGAAGTGGAGAGAACAGAAAGAGGTCTCCCTAACCCGTTCATGGGTGAATACACAGGCCGGGTCTTTCTGGAGATTGGAGACTGCACACGTCTGGCAGAGTCCTCAGCAGGGTTATTTTACATGGAATCCCACACTTAGGTGCAGGTAAGTTAAAGAATATGACAGTATTTTACAAACAAATATTTATTATGCACTAAAGTGAAGCAAAACGGTCAGAAATGATTACAGTGATGATAGGAGAGGGCAATAGTGAAAAGAGAATGTAAAACACTATTCTGTCTCATTTCCTGCCATTCTGTGAGCACAGTCCTCACCTTTTTTCCAAGGTAAGACCCATGGGCCGGAAAATTACATGTCGTGACCGCCCTGCAGAATGTCCTTAGTAAACCAATTCTCCTCTCTAGGTACAGTTTAAACTTAACAAATATGTGTAAACAGACATCTTTAGGTGCCAGCACATGTGAGAATCATGCATGTATGCAGAGGGCCCTTTGTGACACTTGTGAGACTCAGTGTGGGTTCGATGGTCTGGAGGGGTTCACCATCGATGTTTTTCAAAGTATTACTACTAACAGGTTGCCGGTTTGAGGAGTGACAGTGGCTGCAGCATCCTTATCTTAGCAAGGGGGCAGCCCTTTTTACCTGTCTCCTGGACTGGAAGAGAGGCCTTTTGCCCTCCCCTGAATAAAATGGCCTGTTAGTCCACAGAAAAAGGTCTTTGGCAAAACCTGAATAGGATGCTATCAGAAATTCTCAAACTAGCATGTTCTGGCTGAGTCTCTAAGACACCTTCCAGCTCCTTTCCCACTAATTCCATTGTCTTTTGATAGAAGTAGCAAACATAAGGTAAGTATTTTTGGTGGATGGTGCGTAAAGAGGTAACGAGAGAAAAACAACATAACACCAGCAACTGATAAAGGCACTCTCAGAACTCTGAAATGGCTTGCAGCTTCTGGTATTTTTACAACCTTCTGATTAAGACAAAATGTCATCCTTTACATAGCCATTTTTATGTCAGTACTATTAGGCAACACCCAGATTTGAAAAGGCTTACTAGCTCTAGGATAATAAGAGTTGGCATAAGACTCAGGCGAGCAAATCCTGAAGTACCAGGAGCAGAATCTTCAATGGACCAGCAAGATATAACATGCAAGTCACCATAAAATTGAAAGGAAAAAAACGGAGACCCAAACACTCGAAAAAGCCCTTCTAACATAAGGGGAAGCTTCACGTAATGGAATCAAAAAGGGTGGAGGAGATGGTATCCTGGTAAACAAACTATCTGTGAGTGTAAACTCTTGCACATGCAATGTCTCCAGGCACTGGGAAACAGCACTAGACTTGCGTCTGCTAATGCCCTGGAAGCACCTCCTTCCAACCTGAAATCATCCCAGACTAACCTTCCTCCCCCCAACCCCTACCCCCAGAAGCCAGTCCATCACAGTTGGGAGGGAGAGAGGAAAACACAGCTTGAGACAGACCTCCCCTTAGTAACTGCTAAACCTGCCTTGATCTTGACACTAGCTCCCTAAATTCCCCTTTTCTACTAGAAGCAGTTTCATGGAGATACCAAGGCTAACATTTTTTTAAATAATTTTATCATTAGACTTACCCTGGTGCAATGTACTAGAGTGCATGTTTATACTGATTAAATGAAAGCTAGTAATGCAGAAACAGATGGCATAGATGTACAATCAGTACAACTGAGCAGTAAAATTAATAAGTACATAAAAAGGAGACTGTCTCAAAGAGAAGTTCAGATAGTTGTTATTGGCAAATTCTTCAAGCTGTTCATGGTATAACAATGTAAATACTGCTGCGGAGTCTGGCTTGATCTCTCAGTCTCCTGTCTGGTTTAAAATTATGATAGCTGGTGGAAATACCCAACATAACTCTCCAAAATTTTGAAATTAACTGAGTGTCCTTGTCTGTCAAAATAACTTGAGGTAACTGTTGCAAACAATTTCCTGTAAGAAAATCATTGGCCAATTGCAAGCCTGTAGGTATTTCAGCAAGTGCTACAAAATGGACATTATTAGTGAAACAGTCGATCACCACCTCTATTGTAGTCTTTTTTCTACAAGGAGAAAGGTCTGCAATACAGTTAGTTGAAATCCTTCAACACAATGTATATGGTGTTCGAAGAGGACACAAAATGTCTGTTCTTCATTTGGGCAATTGTATACAATCTGTAATGTAAGTCTTAACATCTTTACAAACAGTTGAGTGCCAAAACTGTCTGAAAAAGAGATCATAGGTTTTCCCTTATCAAAAATGCCTTTTTATGTTGCAGTAAATCTCCTTATTCCATTCCTTGACAAGGGTCTTCATCAATCCATTGTTTAACTTTACAATCTTCCTTTAAATATTGAAGCAATTTATTCTGTTCACTGCTAAAATCTTTTGAGCTTCTTGTTCTTGTTTTTTTATTTTTTGAGGTTCTTGTTTTATTTCAGATTCATCTTCAGGTGTTAATAATGCATCCATTTTGCTATGTTTTTTCAAGGTCTGTAAGTAATAACATAATGAAATTCGAAGGACTGCTTAGCCTGTCTTACAGTAAAACATTTCATGGATTTGATAAAACTCAGATTTTTGTGATTAATCCATACTATTGCTGGGAAGAAAGCATCTTCAAAGTAATGTATCCAATATCCAAAGGCATCTTTGAAAGTGTTGCAAATGGAACTTTTTGCAGGGTCACCATCAAATCTTTTGCCTTTCTCCTCCTACATTTTGCTAAATTCGGTTTTGTTGGTCTTAGGACTCTGAGCACTTAACCACTGCTAACCAGTGCAGGTGCATGTGCTCAATTGGCATATTTAATTTACTTACATGTCCCCAGTAAAATGGGACTATAGGTGCCCAGGGCCTTTAAATTAAATTTTCCATTGCACATAGAGATAGTATTAAGATCACTGAGCTGGAACAACACAGTGACCCGACCATGGAAGCAATGGTTTTTCGTATAGAGCAAATCCCCCCAGTTTCTGTCTTGGTCTGATCATGCGTCAATTGAATTTTGCATTCAGGTGCCTAGGAAGAGAACCCACACCACTCACGATACCCCTCTTTTTTTCAAACAGTGGAAGAGAGTTACGCCAGAGGGCTTCAAACACTTTTTTGAAGAGCCACGGATATCAGAATCAGACAACATCGAAGAGGCCCTTGTCAAGTATAATTTGGCAGTCTCTAGTGCTGTGGACCAGTTAGCCCCTCTAAAACCCTTCCCTAGTACCCCTGAGCATCCCCAGAATGCCTGATATTCCCCCCAACTTTGCACCCAGAAACGAATCTGTAGGAAGCATGAAAAACGGTGGCGCCTTACTCATGAGGAGGAAGATAAGGATCGGTTTTATACAGCTCTGGCCGATTACCATGGGAAAGTCAGGGCAGCACGCAAAGCTCACATAGCTCTACAATTAGATCAGGCTAATAATGACCCCAAGGTGCTATACCGCATACTACAGTCCTTTACTAACCCTAAAGCATGTGAGAATCCAATGGCCCCTACACAAAAATTGTGCGATGACATTAGCACCTTCTTCACACAAAAAATTGAGACTATCTATGACAAGATAGTCCAATTAGGGGAGCACCCCTCCTCTATTATGATCTCCAAAGCACCTGGGCAGACAGTTACCCAATTGTTGGGAAGCTTTCCCTTAGTGACGCAGGCGGAGGTAGAATCACTGATCTGCTTAGTCAAATCAGGATCACCCCTGGATCACATACCGGCAAAAACCACCACCTCTCTTGCCTGTCACCTGTCCCCCTCCATTGCACATCTCCTCAATCTCTCCCTGCGAGGAGGCCTGGTCCCTTTGGAATGGAAAGCAGCACAGGTTATGCCTATCCGAAAGAACACCAAGGCCCCGCTAACTGAGTTCTCCAATCTCCGTCCTATCTCCCTCCTTCCTTTCCTGGGCAAGCTATTGGAGAAACACATAAACACACATCTCTCCAACCATGTGGAACGGACGGGTAGTCTTGATCCATCTCAATCAGGCTTCCGCCCTAAATACAGCACAGAATCGGCCCTACTAGCGGTCACCGACAACATCAGGATGACCCTAGATAGAGGCCATTCCATGATTCTGGTGCTGTTGGACCTATCCACCGCGTTCGACACGGTTTCCCATAAGATTTTGCTCAGGAGACTGGAGGAGATTGGACTCTCCAGTGGCTGATGAGTTTTCTTTCTTCTCGTTCACAGGCGGTTAACCTCGGTCCGTATCGTTCTGCTGTAACAGAGTTGTCCAAGGGAGTACCACAGGGCTCTTGTTTGAGCCCGACTTTGTTTAACATCTATGTGGCTCCCTTGGCCAATCTGTTAAGGAGTAGCGGGTTTATCCCCATCTCCTATGCTGACGATACCCAGCTGCTTTTCCATTTGCAAAATGTACTCCTTCAGTGCAGGCCGCTTTCTCTCTGGGAATGAGAAGTATCTCACAGTGGATGAGGAGTAACTTTCTTCAGTGCAATGTGGGAAAGACGGAAATCATGCTCTTCGGGGAAGCTCAACTAATGTGGACCCCCGATTGGTGGCCCACAGACTTAGGCACTCCCCCCGTTCCAAAAACTTGTGTAAAAAACATAGGTGTTCGCCTTGAGCAGACCCTTACCATGAAGGAGCATGCCGCACAGACAGCCGGCTCCTGTTTTCATGTGTTGGGACTATTGCGTCGCATCCTTCCCTTGATCCCTGACTCGTCCAGGAAGACGTTAACCCAGGCGCTTATTTTAAGTCGCTTGGATTATTGTAACAGTCTACTGTTGTCCACCAACGAGGCTGCTCTTCACAGACTACAGGTTGTCCAGAACACGGCGGCACGCCTGATCCTGAACGCACCGCCTAGGACAGCCTCCCGGCCTCTGCTCTATCAGCTCCACTGGCTCCCAATACGGGAACGAGTACAGTTTAAAGTCTGCTGTACCATACATAAGGCCTTGTCCAATTCTGGCCCTAGCTATCTTGCGGATAAATTTATCCCCTATATACCTCGGCGGTCTCTCCGCTCAGGATCCAAATCCCTCCTCGCAGTGCCTGGAATTAAACGGTCCAGACAAGGTGGGAAGGCTCTATCCTATCTAGGCCCCTGTTACTGGAACAAGCTCCCTGTGCAACTAAGACAGTGCACGGAACATCTCCATTTCAGGAAACAGCTCAAGACCTTCCTCTTTCGCTTCTGATTTCTAGCAGACAGCCTTCCCACAGGTGGCCCGTCTCGAGCGCAGAGATACTCCTTCGGGGTTCGATTCTGGCGCTTTATAAATAAATAAATGCTACTAGTGGGCAACAGCCCAGAGGGTAGAGTGCAATGCATTTAGAAAGTTTTCCATGTCCTGGTAGTGAAAAACTCTTACATTCATTTCTCACTACTGCAAGGACTGTCTCGCCCATAGGATAACATGGGGATTACATTATTACCTTTTATAAGTGTAATTTCCCAATAGGAAGAGATAACCCCTTTAAGTTTGGTGTCTCTGGAATCACAATTTAAAATCCAAACTTATGGTGAAGTCGGATTTAATATGACAATTTAGAAAAATCCATTTTTAGAAAGTTGGCACTTTCTTGCCTTAGTCATTTGATACCTGCAGCATGTCTCTGGTCAAATGACTGGGTGTAGTTGGCAGTTGGGCTTTGTGCATTCCTCCTAGACAGCCACAGACAATGGGAGCTTAGGAGTGACTGAGTGGGCCATCAGTGACAGGATAGGAGGAAGGAGCTGGGCCCAGCCTCACTTACACTTGAATAGGTTGTGTCCTGTCTCCACACAAAGGGCTGCATACCCCCTGTAGTTAGTCTGGAGCCAGGGAAGGCAGGGCATCTGTGCACTTCAAAGGCATGCCTCTAGAAGCACCTCCCCACTTCAAAGCTGCAACTGTGTATGAAAGAAGGACCTCAGACACCACCACTTCAGTACACTTCTGGAACTGTGGATAGTCTGCCAAGAAAAGGACTGCTGTGCTGCTGAAAGCCTGCCACTCTGCTGGAATGACCTCTGCTGGACTCCTGCTTTGCTGTGATGGCCTGCTGCCCTCTTGCCTGGGTAAGAATGACTGGACCTGCATCTCTTGAACCCAGAACCCAGAGTGACTCCAAAGGCTAGTTGGCTGGCCTCCTGATCTGTAGTCTCAGGGATATCAAAGGCTTCCAACAACCTTGCACCTGCATCTGGACTCTGTCATCTGTGAGTCAACCTTGCCAAGTGGTGCCACCCCAGTCCAGGACCCTTGAATGTGGGCCTAAGGTGCTAGCCAGCTGAACTATCACATCTTCTCTGTTAAGCAACACATCACCAAGCAGATCTGATGCATCTCCTCGGCTGAGCAGCGCAACCTGGAGCAGAACTCAAGAATCGTTGTTGCATGGATCAGACCAGTCACAAAGACCCGCATCACCTACAGTAGTTCTCAGAACTGAATCTTCGCCGACAGCGCGGCGCATCAACAGCCCAGGACCTCGCATTTCTCACCGACAGCAGCCTCAACAATGAGGCCGGACTCCGCATCGCAGCTTCACAGCTCCTCAGAACTGACACATCGCCAACTGCACACCGTATCCCTGATGCCGAATTTCGCATTGCAAACTCTGCAGACGGGATCCTCGATGATGACGCAACAGGACCTCGTGCCTCAGCCTTGCACATCTTCAGGGCCGGCTTTACGGTGGTGCCAGTGGTGCGGTTGCACTGGGCGCTGACCTGGAGGGGGGCGCTGACCTGGAGGGGGGCACTGACCTCAGGGGGGCACTGTGTTTAGCAATAACTTATGATTTATAAGCACCTGCTTCAGAGTTCCTTGTGCGTCCAGCTTTCAGGCAGCAATAAATATGTCAAGATAACTCTTGTGATTAATGTTCCTGCAACAGAGAGAGATCCTAGTTTTGTCTAGTGGCAGTTTTGACTCCCAGAAAGTAGCGCAGAGGGTTAATATGCCTGCTGCAAAACACGCGTACTGTGTAGATCACAGATCTGTATTTTACAGCTGAGTGGATTAGTAAAGCCAGCCTTTACCAGTGCTTTAAAACAAATGAAATGCATGTGAGAGAGGGGCTATGGAGAGATGGGGGGCACTTTTGTACGGTGGTAGTGAGGGAATCTGAGGAGGAGGTCACTAGGGGGGGCGCTAAAAAAGATTGTTGAACCGGGCGCCACCAGCGCTAAAGGCGGCCCTGCACATCTTGGAACCGTCGCATCGCTTCGGTTGCAAAACAAATGTTCAACACGGACCCATGCAACGCTCCACAACTAGGATTTAAGGTACTCGGTTCAGCGGGCATAACTTGGGCTGAACTTGTGACTTTGTCCCGGTCCGGCTCGACCAGATATCCCTAGTAGCACTTTGTACATTTTGCCGCTATTTTCTCTACAAACTTTAAAGTTCAATATCTCCAGTTCTAGTAATTGTATTTTTGTTGTTTTGGTCTTGTTTTATTTATTAAAATGTACTGAATGTTTCTAAATCTGTTGTGGGATCCTTTTGTGGTGTGTTGTCACTGTTTTACTGTTCGAAGCGTTGCACAAAAACTTTACATATTGTCTCTAAGTTAAGCCTGTGATTGTTCTGTGCCAAGCTACCAAGGGGATGAGCACAGGTTAATTTGGGGTTTGCTTGTTCCTTACCCTGACAAGGATTATGGTTGCTGCTCGACCAGGGCTTACACCCCAGTCAACCAGCAACTAAATTACTTACAGAAAGCCAATAGTGCTTTATCATATATTGTGTATTTTCTCGACATGCTCAAAAGTGTATGAGGAAAAAGCCACAGAATATAAATCATTTGTAGCAGGATCTCTCTGTAACAAATTTACTTCCATGGCAAATGGCAAAGAATCTGCTTCTATCATTTAAAGTACAGTTGGATCAATATGACATAAAATTGCTGCAGAAGTGAAGGTGTGCTTAAAGTATCATATATTTACTGTTCCATTTCCCAATAGAATTTCATCTTGGTGTTAGTTATATATGTGCAATAGGAGATACAATGGTAGAAAAGGTGTCAATAAATTGCCAAAACAGTTGGCTAAACCCCAAGAATATTTGCATTCCCTTTACAGTCTTAGGTTGAGGTCATTTATAAACTGCAAAACTGTATCCCTCCTAACACCCTTGTCTGAGATAATGAACTAAAGAATCTTCAAAGACACACATTTCTGTGTAATAGCTTTCTTATAATTCTCCTATGTTTGTCTAGATCTTTAAAAAAACTAAAACATCATTCAGTTATGCAGCTATCTAGCTGAATAAATATCTACAATGGCACGAAAAATGTCCTCAACTAGATAAGTGAGTGCCACTGGGCCATTTTATAAACCAAAGGGCATTACTTAATACTCATATGACCATATCTGGTATTCAAAGTGGCTTTCCATTTATACTCAGTTGTAATTCTCACCAAATTATAAGCACCCCTAAGAACAAACTTTGGAAAAATTGGCTGATCAAACCTGATCTAACAGGACTGCAATTAGGTATTTCCAGTATTGGTTATGAATGGTGATCAGATTAAATTCTTCTGTAGGCAGCACAGGGACAAAGATCACTTTGGGTTTTTGGTGCAAAACTACGAGAGCACCAGCAGTCAAACTAGAGTGCCGAATAAAGAATTTTACAAGATTTTCATCTATGCCTTTCTTCAAGATCTTGTCTTCTTATAAAGTCAGGGGATACATTCTGTCATGCGGTATCTTAGAGTCAAGAACAAGGCCTATAGCGCAATCACATCTTCTATGATGAGGTAGATCTGCATTTTTCACACAAAAACATAATTGAACTCTTGATATATTTCTGGTAGAGAAAGTTCATTTGAATCCTTAATTAAAGTGAAAGCACAGACCGAAGACTGAGTAACGGAACTTGAAGCAGAGGTAAAGCAATGAATCCTAAAAAGGTGAAATTAAAACTGAGACCTGCATCTTACCACTGAATCTGTGGATTGTCTTGCTCAACCAATGTATGCCCAAATCCACTTGAACGTTTGGAGTATCTATCAATACGAAACAGATGAATTTATAGCGTTCTAAATCAGTGCCCAGCACCAGTAACTGAGATTCAATGCATACTTCTTTAGAGGTCAGGAAAGTTCCATTAACACCTTCAATCTGCTCCTTTAGAAGCATTTCAAAAGTCAGAATGCCATGCGTACAAGCAAAATTCATGTCTATGAGCATCCAGATGCTCCGTGGTTGATTGTCAGGACTACTATAGGACCTGAAAGGATAGACAAATGTATTCTCAACAAAAATATGGGTCTGGCTAATGGCAGACAGTTAAAAGTGTAACTTTTAGTATCAAGATTTGGAGTTTCCATTCAGTACTGGGAGTACAAACAAAATGGCATGGCTTTGCACTAATACCGGTAAAGTCCTTTTTCTTAGTGTTTGTCCTTCTCCTCTGCCATAAAGGGTTTCTTGATACTGCCAACATACATAGGTTCTTCTCCTGCTGCACTTGAAAATAGAATTTCAGGAGACATAGATGGAAACCAATGACGCAGACTTACTCTTGTCTGTGATCCCCTTTGCTTCTGTTGATGATCAATTTGTAACTTAAGGTCAATTAACACATTTGTAGAAGTACGATAATTTGCTACCATTGCTAATGCATCTTTTAAATCCATGATAAAACAGCAGCTGCTGCTTCATCAGTCCATTGTGTCACAGAGCTCAATTGCACAAACTGGCTAATGTAAACAATAATGTTAACAATCCAGAGTGAGCAGCAAACTTGGTCTGTCTCCTACCAAAAACCGCTTTGAATTTTTTCAAGTAACGCAATCTTACAACCAATGACAATAAATAAATGTAATGGGTATTGAGTCTTTAGATAAATATGATGAGATAAATGCCCATTTCACATCATCTGTCTGAAAGTCTAAGGGTTTGGATATAAAATACAGAGTGTACTGGACCAGAAAAGCTTGAAAATACTGAGGATCTCCATCACACTTTCCTGGAGTAGCGACAAGGAAAACATAATGATATGCATCTAAGTTATATTCCCATTGAGAGTGAGTACTAAAAGGTAAGACTGGTTGAACTTGTAGTGGGAGTAGTGATACCAGCATGAGTCGTAACACTCTCATTTGCAATTGAATCAGCTTATTAAAAATATAGGCTTGCTCATTTTGGGCTGTAAATAAATCCTCTTAAGTTCCATCTCTGACCATGGCTTCAAGTGTATTCTGATTAGAACTCGTACCAGAGGAGAAATGGGCCTAGCAAACTATCAGGAATTCTCAAAACAAGTGAATACTGTCTGATTCTTATGAGAGTTCTTTCAGATGCTTCCCTACTAAGTACCTTGCCTGTCAATAGGAGTAGCAAGCGGGTTTAAGTGCTGGGGAAGGGGATGAAAGGGATTGAGTGAGAAAAATAATACATTAGCATTAATGGATGACAGCACTCTTGGGAGTTTAAAATGGCTTTTAGGTAAACAAAATGGCAGCACTGAATAATAGCTCTCAATACTTGCAAATGGCCCTGGGTTTTGGTACATCTGTAATTGTCTTACTAAGGGAAAACAAAACATTTGTATATGTCAGCGCTTTTAAGCAATAACCAGACTCTGCACTCATACCTTTACATGTCATAAGTCCTATTGTGATTCGGGCCCAGAGTGTGTATGCTGTGTTTAACTGTTGAAACCAATAATCCATTTTTAATTGTCTGTTCAAGAGTGGTACACAAGATGTAAGTGGGGCAACGCTTGTCAGATAGCAATGTACATTGTAGGACTCCTCCAAAGTATTAAATGGGTCATTTATAGTGGACTAGAGTCTAGTGTGTGGAGTATATGAGACAGGTCGTCTTTTTGTAGTACTGAAACTGCCCTAGCCCACTGCCTGCTCCATTCTTACCAGAGAGATTTTTTCCTCTAACATGTTAAGTGGTAGTTGACTGAGTTTGCCTCTCCCTCTTTTATGCCTTTGTTTTGGAATCCCTACAGCCCACCTCTCCTTCCTACTGATACTATGAAACAAAGACTGTGGTAGGACCTGTCCGGGAGGAATACACGAAAGACAGCATTTGCCTGAAACAGGTCTCAGAGTTGTACCACTGAATTCCACAAACTCTGTCTGTGAACTGTAAATAAAGAAGGGCCCAGGATTTCTCGTCAACCAATGACGGAGTTTCCACAATAATGATGACCGGAAAAGACCTTTGAGCAGGTTGAGGTCAACAACTGCCAAATTTTGTTGGCAGGTTCTCAATGAGAAACCTGAGAAATGCTGCATCTTGGGTTGGGTTCTCTGCTTTCAGTACATGGCAGGTTTGAAAATGGGCCTTAGGAAGCTCCCCAAAATGAGTACAGACCTTTCCTGTCATCAAGAGCAAAGCTCAACTGTTGCTCATCTGCACCAGGATATCCCGCCTCTCCTGCCCAGAGAAAGAGTGCATACACACTAGCAACTGGGGCCAGAGGACACCAGTGATGTCATCCAGGCCAGGGCAAAGTTGATGCAACCTCTCTAAACAGGCAGATACAGGTGGGAATAAGAAGAGTTACCCCACCCCAGCGGAATTTGTTACTGTGAACACCTGGGACATCACTACTACCCAAAAGGCAGAGGGAGGTTGCATGAGACCAAAAAGTACATTCTTTGCTGTACCAGTCCTTTAAGGATACCTTACCCTGCACAGCTGTCTAATGCTATATGAGTGGGTACCCCAAAACAGTGATTATTACCCAGATGCAACAGTGTCTAATATGATGGCCATCTGAAATTCTATGTACGGTATTGAGTTGTGCTTAAAGTTATAGCACTTATGCATTTTAAGAACATTTACTGATTGGAGAAGGATTTATTGAGTGACGTTATTCATTTATTGAGTTCTGAGTGTCTACCCTGCACCACCTCCCTGGCTAAGCCTTGGGCTCTTTATCTTTAGTGTCAACTGCTAATGGGGTTGACTCGGTGCTCAGGTTTTGGGGTCAATAGTAAGGTAAAATCATGAAAGGCTTTGACTGTTACAATTTGAGCCAAAACCTCTGACTACCATGCAACTCCTGAAAAAGTTCCCACAAGCAGCACAACCACAAAATGTGTGAACAGACAAAACTTGTTTCAGAAGGTGTTCATGAGAATACTGTCTGAAAATAATACTACTAAGAATTATATTTCCTATGGATCTATACATTCTATTGCAAAGCATCAATAATTACACAAAAAACCTATCCATTATAACACTCACTAACCTACTATCTTTCATAGCTTAAAGAAACTATGCAATAGAAACTATATTATATTCCATACCAAATGCAGAAGCCATAGGTCATAACTCACAATCCCTGGGTCTAAAATCGAAGCGCACAACAGAATGGTACTAAGCTGTAAGATTGTTTTATTTGCTTATTTCAGACAATGGCTTTGGTTTTGGCATAATACACAAATGAGAGTCTCAGAGATTACAGTGGCCTTCTGGAAAAAGCAGCCTGACTTCCCGACTCCCTTATGTGCAATTGACAAGAGCGTATGCATCTGTTCATTGTACCAACTGATCAGTGCTGTAACGAAACTTGATAGGGACCCCCTGCAAAGTACATGAATGAATGAATGAATGAGATTTTGCCGAGTGCTGCAGCTGCTCCAGCAGGAGCTTTCCAGTGCTGGTTGTGGTGAAAAGTAAGCAGAGAGACTGATTGGACTGACAAAGAGGGGGGCAGAGGGAGCAATCACAGTTCTTTTAAAATGTGGGTTTTTAGCTGGTCTCTAAACATGGTTTCTATTTGTATATTTCTAAAATGGACTGGAGGTGAGTTCCACAATTTAGGTGCTGGATAGGAAATCTTTTCACCTGGTTCTGAATGTGGCTCAGGCCAGTCTGATTCCCAGCTCTGAAGGTGAATATTAGCACTTTAAATTTGATTCTTTGGTTGATGGGGAGCAAGTGTAGTGTATTTAGTCCCTTTAGGATTTTTTTTTTTTTACACAGTTTTATATAGCTCGAACTTGACCCGAAGGTATCGGGTATCAGAGCGCTTTACATAGCACCAGTTGCGTTACATGAGGACACATTCATTTTTTTGTTAAGCATGGGGAGATTAAGTGATTTGCCCAGAATCACAGGATGTTCAGCGTCATTGCCAAGACTCGAACCCAGTTCCCCAGATTCCAGGTCGACTGCCCTTGCCATTAGACCAACTCCTCTCCCCATTTTTGGATATTGAGAACCAGGCGGACCACGGCATTCTGGACCTGTTGAAGTGTTTTAACAAGCCCTTGAGGTGCCCTTAGGAGCAGGATGTTTGCATAGTCCAGTCTAGATGTTATTAGGGCGTGAGTGATGCATTTGTGGGTATCTGATAAGAGGTATTTAATCAAAATTGTAAGAGATATCAGTATTGCAAAGCAAGTTCCAATCATGGAATTGACTTAAGTTTAAAGGACAGCGAGGTGTCCAATCTGACTTCCAAGTTTTAAGCCACAGTGGTGGGCACAGGGGACACACCAATTTCAGGTGGCCAAATTGTTACGTGTCCAGTGGAGAGGAGATGACAAAAACTAAAATCTCGGACTTATCCCAGTTTAAGCAAAGGCAATTCCTAAACATCCAGGGGCTTATTTGCAAGCCTATTGCGCCACTTTTGCGTCATTTTTAACCTGGCAAAAGTGACATACGGGTGGCGCAAGGGGCTTGTAAATAAGCCCCCCAGTCTCCTACTGCTAGGAGGCAGTCTTGGAAATTGTCCATTGCGGAGTGGTCTAAGTCATTGAAGGCAAACATCAGTTGGGTGTAGTCAGTGTATGACACCACATTAAAACCCCAAGTTTATGCCACTGCTGCAAGGGGGGGGTCACATAGACAGTAAATAACGTGGGCTAAGAGCTGAGTCCTTGCGTACTCTGCATTCCACTTCTTTAAATTCTGGAGTGGAAGGGGGCAAGTAGACTGCTTGCTGTCTACCTGTAAAGAAGGATTTTAGCGACTTCCAGATGGTGCCTGTTATCCTTATTTCTTACAGCCACCGCAACAGGATCTCATGAGAGACTGTATCAAACGGAGCCGACAGGTCGACAAGGACTAGTATAGTTTTTCTTCCTACATGGAAGGCCCCTCCACCCCCAGACAGGTGTTAACAGGCCAGGGGCCCACCACCTGTGCACAGTGCTGGAAGGGGCCCCCTGGAGCTCGGATCCCCCCACACCGCGGAGGCTAATGTTATGCCACTGCAGATGATTCAAAGCTGCAATGGAAGATAGCAGGAGCTGTCACAGAAATGCATGCACTCTTTCAGCTCAGAGTTAAGCACCTGTTTTTTGCACTTGCAATGTCTAAAGAGCATACATTTAACTCAGCAATTATTCGAGTTAATGCATGACTGCAGAAAGCATAGCTGAAAAATTGTGAGCATTGATTGCCTCTCTTTGTTCCCAAACTTATTTCTCCGCTGTCTGGTGAAATTCTGAATTAAATGTATGCGCATTAGCCACTGCAAACGCAAAACAAGCACTGGCATAGCCAATAGGTCTCGCCTTTGGGACCTTATAAGTGTTTAGCCATGCAACAGTTGATGTTGTTGCACCAAGGATATTGTGCTGGATAACTAAACACTTATAAGGTCCCAAAGGCGAGACCTATTGGCTATGCCAATGCTTGTTTTCTTACTCATCGGCAGAAGTATTTGCAAAGTCAAAAGTTCGGCCAACACCGTTCACAGGAGAGATCAATTGGCTTTGCCAATGCTTGTTAGATATGCACGTATTGTGGTTTATGTAAAAACTGCTCTCTTGGTTTTTACACTTCAGTTTACCCCCACCTACAAGCTAGAGGTAAAAAAGGGACAAAAAAATGATGCAACAACGGGCACGACAATAGTTTGGCCGGTCACTCCTGAAAAATGTTTCATCAGGTAGTAAAGCCTTTTGCAATCAGAAAATGTGTTTTGGGGTTTTCAACTCTAATTTAAAGTGCAAAACTGAATGATGGAATTACACACTGGTAGTCCCAGGTGTGTTGTATAAAAAAATTAATCTTTACTCCTCGCCTACTCACAATTCCTCCCGCAAGTCGTTCCTCGGGTGATGCAGATGCTCCAAGCCATAAACTAATGCTCTTCTGTGATCACCGCCATCATACACACCCTGCCCTTGCGATCCGATCTGCAGCTCGTGAGCTCCAATTCTGTCAAAGTCAAGTCACGTCACGCTTTCCACCTTCCACAGCGAGTTAAAAAAAATACTGTGAAGCCCTATATAAAAAGCAGACTTCAACCTTAAATGCCAAAAAGAATGCTTCATTCCACACTCAGACTCGTGCCTTCACAGGACACCTGGAAGGAAAATGAGGGGTGCTTTATAGTAGGGTATGGCAGGACACATGCCCGAGTATGGGCTATGGTGTTAAAGGCCTGGGATTATGGAAGGATGGCAGCCATTGACCGGCAGAGTATTTTGGGGGCTGTAGAAAAGGTAACACTGTAATGAAGTCTATGACAGGACACAGAGTGCGTTAGGGAGTAGGGCAGGATGCCAGATTTTCAAGAGTTTGTGATTCATGAAGTGGGTATAGGCCTGTTTGAGGTAGGGCTGGCAGGACAACGAGGTGGGAGACATTTTGAGGCCGAGGTGGCAGGACATTCTGGCACGGGCTGTATTTGGATGTGGTAGGACCAAAGCAAAAGGCAAATTATGTAAGAAACATTTTTATTGAAACATTGCTGCCCCTACCATGAGGACAATGCTATTAGTGAAATAAGTTTAAAGTTTGGGGTATTGTGTACCCTATATGTGGTTTAGATTCTTATTAAAGAGAGCAAAATTATAGTCTAAACAAAAGCAAGGTTTTTGTGTAGCACATAACTCAAACACGCGCATTTAATGGTGCTCTTATGTCAGTGGCTTTTGGTCTGATATAGTGAAGCTGATAAGGGACCAGATGAATAGCAGAGTTCAATTAACACCAAAACATTGCCTCCTAGGGTTGATAAGGAAAAGAAAAAAACAAAATAAAGTGGGGTATAGACTACAGCAACTATTGCTGGTGCTGGCAAGGCGCAGAATTGCAATAGTATGGATGTGGACATGCCCCCTAGAGTTTTCGGCATGGATACGGGATATGCATGAGTGGACCTTAGCTGAGGAGGTGCATATGAAGAAGTGTTGCAGGGATGAGAAGCTAGAGGAAGATATAAGGCTTTGGAGGGAGCCATGTCACGATCTACTGGCTGAGAGCTCCCAAATGGGTACACAAAGTACCACTTCAGGGGAAAACTGTGTGCTCTGACGGGGGGGGGATGAGGAGGAGGGGGGAGTAAATATTTCAAATGTTCAGTTCTTGCCCCAGAATTTGGAGGGGGGTGGCGGAGGGTCCGATGTCTTGCATTATTGTCATTGTATTACATGTATATGTATTGCCTTTGCTCTCTACTGGGTGCCCACCCATGGTTGTGTTCTTGAAAACTTTAAACAAATTTTTTTTTTTAAAGGTGCGCTTATATGTCAGGAAAAAAGGAGGCTGGTGAAATAAACTTAACCCAGGATCACACAATTTAATGAAATAGGGAAGCCGGGATTGGTCTCAGATTTTCAAACTTCACACTGCAGTTCTCTCACTTGACCGATATCGCTTTCTGACATCAAATGTTAATGCGTAGTCCTCAATTCTTGGACGAGGAAATTAGAGCGTGGGTAACAGGCAGAATACACATTTGTCAGTTTTATATAGCACGAGGGACAAACGAGAACGTCACAAAAAATAGAATAACTACACGGTTTTCTTTTTTGTTTTGGACAGAGATCTGCCGGGTTTCATGGGATGCGGAGGCCAGGATCCAATCCTTGCTTCACATGTGACATGGGCTGTGCCTGTGGCCACTAGGCCACTTCGCTTCTGTGAAAACCCGGCTCGTTTTGGGCTGTAGGGTCCAGAAGGATCTTCGAGCCAGGCATCTGGCTCGAGCTTACTCACCCACCTCTAGTTCTACATATTGGAATAAAGAAGCAAGTTGGACACCTCAAAGGACTAATGCCAATTTGTGTGCGTCAAACCTGGAAGCAGAGCCGGCCATTGCTGAGATACCTCCCTGGACGTCGGCGGAGAGAAATGTGTTGATGGTAGATAGCTTAGCTGCCTCACACAGATGATGGTCTTGTTGATGTGTGCCACCAGGGGTCAGAGTGAAGGGAGGACAAAGAGCCCCATTCCTAGAGGGGTGTTTTGATAATGAAGGACTAAAACCACTTTAAAATGGCATATCAGACAGAAACTAACAGGCAGGGACAAACTCCATTTGTTTTGTGATATGACTCAGACTTTATTCTAAAAGGTGCATTTTCAAAAATGTGAAAACTTTCGACTTTTATCTGGGAACTGATTGTTTCACAATATCTCATTTCCATGATGGACAGGGGAGAAAAAAGCAGAGAACAACGCATAGAAAGCTACAACTGACGCCCTTCCCCAGGGCTGGGAACAACTGCCAAGTGTGCAGCAGGTGAAGTGGCACCAGCGGCCTGTTGTCCGAGAGACCCAGAGCACCCCGATTACAACTGCTTTTTACTAGGGGTGGGCGGAATTTGCGTAGTCGCGCTACGCAAAGCTCCGCGAAACGGTAAAAAATCTCCGCGAGCACGCAAAAGTTCCGCGAGCACGCGGAATTGCTTGTACCGCCCGTTCGTGATGTTTTTTTCCTGTTCGCGAACGCTGTTTGCGTGCTCGGGGAGAAATATCTCGCGAACACGCATTTTGAAAGCGCGAACAAGCAAAAAATTCCGCGAAGCCGTGGATCGCGGAATTTTTGGCAATTTCGCGTTCTCCGCGGAACGCGGAATTACCCAAATTCCGCAAATTCCGCGAGCGGAACGGAATTTACCGCCCAGGCCTACTTTTTACAACCCAACGGGAGGCCGAGGAGCGGAGAAGTGTTACTTACAAGCGTTATAGTAGCGCGAGCGAACCCTTGACACCCCACTGCTCCCTTGGTGACTGTCAAAGCTCTCGGTTGTCACTCCCACGCCATGTCCGGTGTGCGCTCCGTATCCCACCCATTTATGGACTTCTCACTGCACTCTGCTCCTTATCGCCCCCTGCGTTTTTTTTTTTAACGGAAAAAGAAAACTTGCAAGCAACTAAAGGAAATACTAGACGCATGTGATGTGTCTCCGGGGTCTTTGGTCGGCAGCCTCGGCCACCTGTTGCAGCGCTGGATCCACGAACACATCTGGCCGCACAGTAATGCATCTTCCTGACAATAGCACTTCCAGAGGGAGCAACGAACTCCGTACTGACTGCATTACTTATACTTGCAGCTATCAGCACGAGCAACAAAGCACTTTTAATTTGTCAGCAATTTAACTGTTTCAAAGTTTTAGCTCTTTGTGGAATTTACAAAGGTGTAATTAATATTTTTAATATGATCCTATCGTTTTAATCGAAATTTGTGTTGCAGTGGTTTTCAGTAACTATGCAAATGTAATAAAATTCAAATTTACATTCACATCTGGCCGTACATAGAGCCCCTATACATTGCAGACATCCAGCGGTGACGCTTACGCACGCACCGACCATCTAAGGGCAGCCGTAGGAGTGGCAGGATGAAAGGACACCGTCTCTTACCCAGAGCTCCCAGCGAGTGTCACCTCCACTGTGCTCGTCCTTCGGTGGTCGCATCCTATCCCAGTCGGCAACAGGAATCTAGATGGCGCTCTGGTTCCTCCGCGCTCGGGCCCGGCTCTCCTCCCCCTGCTGAGCAATGGGCACTAAGCAGCCGCCAGACCCACTCTCTCCTCTGTGCCACTGCTCGCCCAGCGTCTCTCGCACACTTGTGGACTGGTTCGTATCTTCTGCCCTGCGAGACTCTGTCTGGAAACACGACTGAGATGCGAGCGGAGGTGCGTGTTATCAGCGCGCCCCGTTACCGGGATCGTCCCAGGATAGTGGGCTCCAACTTGTCGGAACTGTCCCGGTAAAAACGGGACAATTGGCAGCTGGCCTGCCCTGAAGTGCATCGTATGATGATAGCACTGGGGACTATAACACCACTCCGACACCCACCCCCCCATCGGCCCATGCCAGAATACGTATAACAAGCAAGCCAAGTGGTCCGTCGGCTAGACTGCTGACTTTGGTGCTGGAAACCAGGGTTCGAGCCTCGGGGTCGCGTCCACATCCTGTGATTCTGGGCAAATCACTTAATCTCCCCGTGCCTGAATGTGTAATGTAAATACGGTGCTCATGTAAAGAGCTCCAATACCTTCGGGTCAAGTTCGCGCTATATACATATGCAACAAAAAAAGTTTTGAAACCCGCGCATGGTCGCTTGGTGGGTTAAGGCCGCATCTGCTGCAGAGGGGAGTGGAGTTGGTGTGTGCGCGCGCATGTCCGTATGACCTACGGGTCACAATTCCAACTGGCTCAACCTCTTAACTTGCCAATGGGGTTAAAAAGAAGGCGTTGTTGGTTTTGCATTCACAGTTTTGTAACATGTAAAATACAGGGACGCTCTTACAGGGGCACAGTAGTATCTGTCCGGTCCCCCCACCAGAGGAGGGGGTGGAGCTGAACAAACGGGGCTCTCCTACCTGGACAGGGCAATCCAAGAATACCTTTTGCGTGAGGCACAGGCACCCATGCAGGGCCTCGTCTGCACAGACAGGCCCCGAAGACAGCCATGGTGCAGGGGTGAGCAGTGAGAGCTCAGGACGAGAGGCGATTGCAGGAGCCGTCACTTAGGGCCTGCAGGTGTGCTAAGCCCGAGGTCTGAAAGACCCGGGCTTTAAAACACTTCTGTCAATTAATGAAAGGGCGTGTCTAGTGCATTCAGCCAACAAGAGACCCGTGTTCGCACGCTGTACGTTTTCTATACCATGGATTTTACTATTTCAGGTTTGGTTAAGCAGTTTGTTTTTTAAGTCCTGAAGTGTTTTTAGCCTCACGAGACTGTCACTAACGGGTATTTAAAGTGCTCCCCTAACACGTGCGAGCTATTTAGCCAGTTCCGGCATTTCAGCTGTCAGCGCTTTGCATTCTAGTACCTCTAGTTATACTGGTATAAAATGAAAGTAACACCCGAGGACCGGATTACAATAATAAGGGAAGTACTAATGTGGAACGGCTAAAAAGAACAAGGCTGGTGTGTTTCGAGGTGGACAATAAATGGAACAACTGTGGCGTCACTGATTGAGTCATCGCATCTGTAGAGAATGTGTTCTGTTGATAGGTGATTTAGCAATGGCGGGGGAGGGGGAGGCAAAAAGGCTCGGCCAGCGAAGTGCGGGCGGGGGGAGGGCGTTTCCCTTGCGGGAGCGAGCAGCAACACGCGATAATTGCTGACACATGGCGTCACTGCTCGCTCCCGCAAGGGAATCGCCAAACGTACACACGTTGCCATTGAAAGCAATGCAACGCGTGCACGTTTTGGGGCCAAAAGCGAATCGATTTCAAGAAGTCTCATCCTATGCAGCGTGCATGCGCGCTGCATAGGCGAGACCTAAAAAGGTGCTCAGCTCTACAGTGAGTCAGCGCAGCTGTTCATAATACAGCTGTGAATGGTGAGTGGAGTAGTCTGCAACTGAGCAAGCCCGCCCAATGACAGCTACCTGTTTTTCACATGTAAACAAGCCTAGCATGAGGGAGCATTGACAGTACAAATACAGAGAAGAAAGGGGTAGAGAAGGGGTAGAGAAAAACAGTAGTCGATTTCAAAACTTCAGAAGAGAGAATATGGATACATTTGTGAGAAAGACATAAAAAACAGATTTGAGTAAGAGTGTAGGATAATGTAAGAAGACAAAAGAGGCTCAACGATTGGAGTACAAAGAACTGAAAAGATGTAACAGAACTACTTGTATGATGAGTCCCAATGATCTGAACACACAAAGTGCAAAATAGCTGCCAATTAAAGTTGTTTGGGAAGGCATGGTGTCTCTCCAAGAAACAGGTAAATAACGACTAAATGAAGAGCTGAGCAAGCCGGACAAAATCATGTTGTGGCTAGAGGAGCCTTGCTCAAGCAGAGACGAAATGGAGTTGGAGAAATGCGTAGAGACAACCAAGGGACTAGTATAGGAAATACACTGATGAAACATGGCTTTGGTAGAGACAGAAGAAAAGTTGTAACTTTATGATGGAGATGTGATAAACAGAATAATGAAGCTGCTGGTTGTGTTTTGCTTTTTCATATATGGCAGGGTTGAAAGCTGATTGAGGAATCTCTTTTTTCTTTATTTCCCTTGGTGATAGTTTTTGTTCCCAGCTTGACTATGTTTGGAGTATGTGTGAGAATAATAAGCGATTGTATTTTCTTTGTTTCTTTGCCTGCAGTGTGAAGCAGAAACGAACCACTGCTTTTATTGTCTGTAATGAAAAGTGACTAAGATTAATTAGTTGTATTAAGCTCATGTTTGGTTAATTAGATTTGGGATTCCTTTGGGAGATCAAAACAATTGTCCTCCTTGTAGTGAATTAACAAGTCTGTGTAGGTCTTTGGAATGTTGATTGTTGTGAAACGACAGTCCCTGGAGATACTCACTGGTCCTATAATGGCGAGAGAGAGCGAGAGAGAGAGAGAGGGATAGAGAGAGAGAGAAAGGGTGCATGTTGTTTCAAATGTTAAGTAGGCAAGTATCAATCCATCAATTTATTTCATTTAAACAAGTAAAAACACAGAAAAAAATGCAATGAAACATAACTTAATATTACTCAGCCTTGAAAAAAACAGATACTTTTCCATATTTGCATAGCAGCATTTCAGAAACGGCCTACCATATGACAAACATATGAAGGAGCTTCTTCAGATACAAAAATGTTACATTACAGTTAATATATTTATCATATGATAGAAGAGTTACTAAAATGACATATGTGGATGACTATAAACAAATGCTTAAAGTTTTTAACACAGTCTGGGGTGATAGGTTGTATCGAGGACACAAATAGACCTGGCTGAAATTAAAATTATACCTGCATAATTCTCAAAGTTAAGAGAATCGCGCATTACGCTTGTTACTCAAAATTCCTGAAATTACACCAATATTCACCTTTGAGTAATTATGTACGCCATAAATGCACCATTTATGGTAAACAAATGTATCGCAAATGCACAGGAACAACAGAATGCAAGCGTCTGCTATTCGTGGTGCATTTGTTTTTTTGCACTATTTTATTTAGCGTGAAATACATTCTCAGGTAAAAAACTGACACAATGATACTTATCATGCTAAACTATAGTGCTGAATGTTAGTGTTGTATTTTGAGTATTTACACGTAATTTTGCATAATTTTTACAGAAATTCTGCATAATTATGCAAAAGCAAATTATGCAAATTTCGCAAACCCCTAGAAACAAACGTTCACTATGCTCAGGTGCGCAACCTAGGAGGAATGACAATTACTGACTAGTCCTACTATGAACCTTGTCAATATAATATGCTTGTGACAATTTATGTTTAAGGAGCTGATTTAGATTTGACTGAAGGAGGCAAGTAAGCTGGCATGGCAGAGTACTTTACTCTTTTTTAACAAAGGCGGGACAGGGAGCCAAGTTATAAGGTCCTGCACACAGGCTCCCAAAGAAGCTCAGTCTAAAAGGAGTGTGCAGTTCCTGGCTGGACGTGGGGGAAAGACAGGTCTTTCTTCGTGATGCCCTCACACCCCCCGAAGGATGTCATGCTTCATCATAGGGCGTTAGCCCCTCGTCAGGCCGGCACTGCAATGCCTGACGGGCTCCCGAAACCGGGGCTATTTATCAGGGATCTTTTTGAAGAAGCCTTAAGGTGCGTGCGGGTGTGAGGGCTGGGTAGTGCACAGGGGGTGAAATAATTAAAATAGGTCTGGAGCAGTTCTACTTAATTCGAGTTTTAATGTTTTAGATAGCTCTAGCCTGATTAAAAAGGTACGAGTGCCCCTACGTGGGAATAATGTTCCTAAAGGGCAGTCAAGGTGTAGTAGGTCAACATGTTTCGTGCCCAATTTGCCCCTAACGGGTCGATTGGCACTTCTTCAGGACCGAGAAAACTAAATGTGAAAAGTGCACTACCGTCTGGTAATGAGATTCTGTAAGTTAATTTACCAGAAACGGTAGGGAGTGCCCTAGTAGACTTGTACTGGGGAGTACCGTAGACCTGTAGGAGAAGGGAAGAGAGAAAGGGAAGTACAACCAAGGAAAAAGCATCAGCCAGAAGTGTGGTAACATATTCATGTATAAAGGCGATAATTTGTACTGACATACGTACTGACACATACACACTTATGCGTCAGTTAGATGTAGACATGCTGGTCATATGAAGGCTAGTAGCCCAGTGGAAAGGCCACAACATTGGTGCTGAGCTGTGATCAAGACGGTAGCGGGATCTAGTGAGAGTTGAGCCGCGCAAACATGCGTAAAGTGAGAGTTGCGCCGCGCAGACATACGTCAATTGTCAACCAGGGTGGCCAATGCATATTAATGTGGCAACTAACAATAAAAGGTTAATATTAAGCGTAGCCAGTACAGTAACTCTAAAGCCTGGCAAGTGTTTGGCTATAGTAGTAGATTCATTATTACAAATAAGTGCAGAAATACAAACTCGGACGAGGTGAAGGAGATTGCAAGGGCCCCAGTGGGCAGCATTTTAGGTAAAGGACGTGCATGGCAAAACGAAGCGAAAGATGTCACAAACAAACGCGAGCAATTGCGATCCAAAGGGATAGTGAGTTGCGACTAGATTGCATGCAGTAATCGAATACACAAGACACAAAGGATAAGAACGCTGGACAATCCGACTTACCAACAACTGGACATGGTTCCAAAACAAGCACACAAATTGTAATACACGTAATTGTATCTATCTTATTACGTGCCCCTGCCATCGCCAATACATAGGGGCAAATTGGGCACGAAACATGTTGACCTACTACACCTTGACTGCCCTTTAGGAACATTATTCCCACGTAGGGGCACTCGTACCTTTTTAATCAGGCTAGAGCTACCTAACACATTAAAACTTGAATTAAGTAGAACTGCTCCAGACCTATTTTAATTATTTCACCCCCTGTGCACTACCCAGCCCTCACACCCGCACGCACCTTACGGCTTCTTCAAAAAGATCCCCGATAAAGAGCCCCGGTTTGGGAGCCCGTCAGGCATTGCAGTGCTGGCCTGACGAGGGGCTAACGCCCTATGATGAAGCATGACATCCTTCGGGGTGTGTGAGGGCATCACGAAGAAAGACCTGTCTTTCCCCCACGTCCAGCCAGGAACTGCACACTCCTTTTAGACAGAGTACTTTACTCCCCATACCAAGGTCCACAAAAACTATTGATCCCCACACCACCAGTTTTCTCCAAATGGTGTGGGGGTCATTCAAACGTATTCATTGACCCTTATTGCTATGTTTTTCATAGCAGTAAGCAAGAGAAAAAACTGGCCATTCTATTGTCAACTCTAAATCCAGTGGGCGGTCGAAAGACCAAACCTCCGATGGCCCTTACTCCGTTGGGTGTCGGAGGGGTATGTTTACAACGGCGGCAGAGTAGTCTACATCGCTGACATATTTAAGGTACTCCTGCATGTCAGTAAAACAGGTGTGCGGACCTTCAGTTCGGCAGACAGGGTACCCTTTCCGCCTCTTAATCTAAATATGGTTCCTGCAGTAGAGTGGTTTCGAATGTAATAATTGAACTGGCTCTGATTTTCCACAGCTCAGTTCTTTCTGTGAGAGATTGTTGCTGCTCAAAGAACCTCTTCTTGATCCATAGTTTACACACTTTTCTTATATTTTTGGGGACGTTAAGCAATGCTGAATTACCTATCTCAGTATAAACGTTTTTAAAATACCCCAACCAGGGAAACCTATGGCTAGCATCTAGTTTAAACAATCTAATTCTAATATAATTTCCTGATTTAAATTTGCTTTTGGGTTTCTCTAAATAGAACTTCACCCTTCAAAAGACTGGGGGTGAGTTTAATTGTATCCTGTAGGTCGTGCAGTCTGAGTTCCAAGTGACAAATAAAGCACTAGGTGCTATGGTGGAGATCCAGCAGATGTCTGCAAAATGTATTCTCCCCTGCCTACAAACTGCTTACTTCCACATAGCCTCAGATACTGGCACCATATATTACCACAGAAGTGTATTTACTACTTAATTTCATGTGTTTAGAGGGTTTGTTCTCCAATCGTGTTCCAAAATTAAAAACTGCTTTCATTGACTGAACAAACTGAAGTCTATTTGACTGTAACAGGTAAACCCATAAATTAGCCGTATTAAAAGGAATCTCAAAATGGTTAAATAAGGAAATACGGTACCAAACATGTTTCTTAATGCACGTTGTCTCACTCTTTGCAGATTTGGAACCCATAGGAAAATGAAAGCTTCAGACAAATTGTTGTTAAACATAGGGCATCCATAAATAAAACAAATGAACCAATCAGGTTTTTCAACCCATTAATATTTCTGGACATAATCACTACATCGTCTACATATAATAGTATAGGTAACGACTTGTTCTACAGGTGGGGAGTATTCTGGGCAGTCCTCAATTCATCAACTAATCCTTTTGTATGCAGAGCAAAGAATACATCTCTGGCATACATTTCTAGATAAGCTAAAACGCTCTTTGCGCTCACCTCCCAGGCTGTATCTAACTTTGCTGTCAAATAATTATGCAGGCTGCACAAAAAAACATTTTGTTGTCCACACCAATTGATTCTAAAATCTCTCTGCAAGGTGGCCCTGTTACCACAGTCAAATGTGGAAGCTAAGTCTATGAAGGTCAAATGCAAGGAGCTCCTTTAGCATACAGGTATTCACTAAATATGCTTGTTTCAGGTCCAGGGAAGACAAGGCTTGGCAGTTCGGGCTGGACTGTTCCCATGAGGCACAGGGTCAGACTGATTTGCATATGGCCATGTCTGAACTGGGGTGGCGGAGTGAGCTAAAGAATGATGATGGATTAAACCCAGATCAGTTGACTGGGGGTGAGTGCATGCAATGTTCAACACTCCGTCCATCATCCCCTTTGGTTTTGCTATGTTCAGCCCTAAGTTGGCAGGGTATGCCCAGACGTGGGTCCCTTGCTCACTTTGCCACTGGATTCAAGATAGCCTGGCTGATGACGGCTGTAAGCCCGAAACTGGTCCCAGGATGCTTGTTTCCGGTCCAGTGAAGACATGGCTTGGCAGTTCGGGCTGGACTGTTCCCATGAGGCACAGGGTCAGACTGATTTGCATATGGCCATGTCTGAACTGGGGTGGCGGAGTGAGCTAAAGAATGATGATGGATTAAACCCAGATCAGTTGACTGGGGGTGAGTGCTTGCAATGTTCAACACTCCGTCCATCATCCCCTTTGGTTTTGCTATGTTCGCCCTAAGTTGGCAGGGTATGCCCAGACGTGGGTCCCTTGCTCACTTTGCCACTGGATTCAAGATAGCCTGGCTGATGACGGTTGTAAGCCAGAAACCGGTCCCAGGATGCTTGTTTCAGGTCCAGGGAAGACATGGCTTGGCAGTTCGGGCTGGACTGTTCCCATGAGGCACAGGGTCAGACTGATGTGCATATGGCCATGTCTGAACAGGGGTGGCGGAGTGAGCTAAAGAATGATGATGGATTAAACCCAGATCAGTTGACTGGGGGTGAGTGCTTGCAATGTTCAACACTCCGTCCATCATCCCCTTTGGTTTTGCTATATTCACTAAATATTAAACATAAATTTAAACATTGCTTCAGCGTAACCAAGTCAGCTACATCTCTATATTGTACCTTGGCTAAGATATTATTTTGATTCATACAATCTTGTGTTCTTGTCATCAGAATTCTGCCTACGATTTTGACTGTATAATTGATACATGATATAGGCCGATAGCATGTCGTACAAGTAGCATACAGGGGGAGCAAGTTGCATTGAAAACATTGGTAATCAGGGAAACCCATAGCTCAACTTTTGATTTAAACAAATCCATAGGTACCCCATCAGGCCCAGGTGACTTGCGATTTGGACTACTGTTGATGGCCTTTGTTTCTGCCAGTAGAGAGAAGTTCAATTTACACTTCCAGGGATGAATAGCACTGGTAAAGATTCCTGCATCCTTAATGGTGCACACACAAAAAAATTGCTAACCTATGGGTTTGGTGGAATATAGCTGTCTTAGGGACTAATTACGACTTTGGTGGTCCAACTGGGAGAGGGCCGCCACCCTGCCACCTTGCTCTCACACTGCCAAAGTTGACTGTCTTCTGCCCGCCAGATTACAAGTTTCCTCGTGGTCTGGCGGGCGGTGCTTTGGTGGTCCCGCAGCCATGCAGTTCTAAGGCCCCTATGTGAGCCTGAGAACTGCAGTGCTGAGGGAGCACCAAAGCCCTTTTCTGCATGGAATGGACTGTGCAGTCCATGCCGTGCAGGAACAGGGGTGCATTCACACAGGGGGGCTCAACACATGACCCAGTGCATACACATGGGCACCAGGGGCCCCCATTACTTTCCTGGCCACCACACTTTTCATTGCGGGCTCAGCGCCATGAAAAGTGTGGAGATCTGAAAAGTTGTAATATGTGCTGCAGTGGCACCACCAGCATATTGTTGCCCCAGACCACTGCGCCACTGCCGAGGGATCGCGGAACCCCAGCGGTTGCGACGGTCCCATGGCGGTCCAACTGCCAAAGTTGAAATACGGCAGTCGGACTACCGATGTGGCAGTAGCTGCACTACCACTCCTGTGCCACCGTCAGTTTGGCGGTCCACGTACCGCCAAACTCATAAGCAGGCCCTTAGAGTTAAATATATTAGCATTAGAAGTATTGTTTCTAACCACCTTTGAAAATGCAGTAACATCTTTGTTGTTATTTGCAACTATGAAGTCAGCCAATTCATTTTCTCTAACTAATGCCTTACAGGTTTTGATGGAAAAAGAACAATTGATGGACAGAATGCTGAACAATGTCAAACACTCACCCCCAAGTCAGAGATCTGGGCCTAAATCCATTGTTTTTTTGCTCACCACACCAAACCAGTCTGTACCCAGCCATATGTAAATCAGTCTTGACCCTGCTCCCCATGGGAACAGTCCAGCTTGAACTGCCAGGCCAGGTCCTCCCCAGACCGGAAACAAGCATCCTAGGACCGGTGTCGGGGTATCACCCCTCATCACCCAGGATAGGTTGAATCCAGTGGCATGGCGAGCACAGGGATCCACGTCTGGGCATCCCTGTCCCAATTGGGGTGACAAATGCAAAAAAACACTCACCCCCAGTCAGAGATCTGGGCCAAAATCCATCATTTTGTTGCTTACCACACCAAACCAGTTTGCCCTACAGGTTTTAATGGCATTTTTGTAAATCTCTCTACAAGCAATTGCTTCCACTTGATCACTTGGATGTGTTTCAAGGCTACCTGCAAATTCAGATTAGCCTCCTTGAAGGGTTTATCTAACCAACTTGCTCATCTATTGGCTTTGCAGAACTGTGCAATAGCTAATAAAGTGTTTGATATGATTTCCATGAATCATTCATAAGCATTTAGTACTGTTAGCACATCTAAATACATAAAAGTCCACCTGTATAAGAGTGCGGTCTGGATCTATCTTCTCCACAGCAGTCTTCCCCTCCTTTGGCCACCAATACTTTGGGTGGACTTACTATATTTGTCACCGTTTTGAAGTAAGGAGCCTCTAAATTCGATAGGATTATGATTACTGAGAGGGGAAGATATTATTTTATAATCTAAGTTGTCCTTCTTTTTGTGACTAGAAAAAAACAATCTATATTACTGAAACTACAGCTATTTACAAATAAGGGAACATGGTTTACAGTATCACAAACTTCCTCATGAGCATTAAGTAAGCTCCACCTAGCCACAGCCTCTTCAAAATACAACAGCATCTGGTCTTAGGTCCTCAATATAGCCTTATAGCCTGCCATAGAGGGCTATGCTGGCCATTAAAGGCTGGCTCCAGCATTCGTGAGGCCCTTTAACAAGGGAGTGGGAATGGCCGGTAGCCCAGCTACGGCAGTCTATAAGGCTATTAGAACATTCCGCCCCTAGAGGGCAGAATGTCCTAATTATAAAAACAAAGGCATCGGAACTTGAGGGGGTTGAAATACCGAAGCCTTCATTTCACTGCTGTTGCTGTGATTGTTCAATAGTTAACAGCGCAAGCAGGGCCACGGCTGTTAGCTGCTGAACATTCACAGCAAGAGCTGTGAAAGGGGGCTGAAGTCAGCCCCTGGTTTTCCCCAGCTTGACTAAACTGCTTGTTTTTTGTTCAGCTGAGCCAGGGAGACCCAAAAACTGAGCAGTATAACCCCTCCCTCCCTTCAAGGCTCCAGTAATTCTGAGCTAGGGAGGAGGGAGGGGGAAGGCTTTGGTGTGCCCTTCAGAATTGCCTCTACCTTTCTCTTCCCCCTGCCACTCCATGTATTTTGGAAAGGAAGGGGTAAGAGAAAGGCAGAGGCTGTTTATTAGTACATTGAAATGCTGAGAGTAGCGGGCCTATACCAGTTCATATAGGCCACTGCTGCTCGATTGTCTTCAATGGAACTCTCAACATTCCAATGTTCTAATACTCATTCAAGAGGATCTGGAAACAACAATGCAAGAAATGGCTTTTTTTTTTACATAGCTTAATCAATTAACACACAATGTGCCAACAAGTCCTTCCTCTACCTCCAGTCCATCACCAGGATTCCATCTTTAAATAGTTCCTTAGTATCAGTGTGGAATAACACCCCATCTATGACAACACAGACAAATATGCAAGAGAATTTTTAAAGTTTCAATATTTTCTTGCACAGTGTCAGTTACATTTCTTCTCTCATTTTCAGCTATTTTACCGTACCTTATGAAATGTGCCTTACTTTGGCCATGCTTCTTCAGAACAATAAAAGTCCCTCATTTTAGCTGTTTTTAGGCAGGGTTTGCTTGCTTTTGTGCTTGTTTGTACTCTCTAACATCATCAGGTAGCCCTGGGTCATATTCCGGTTTTCTGGGCAGTATCTCTCTCGCTCTGTCTCCCCCTGTTTTCCTTCATTCTCTCTGATTGATGTCCATGTGTACAACCCATCGACTGAGAGTGAGTGGGAGGATAAAGATTCACAACAACATTGTAGTCCTTCATCTAAGCTTGGCATTTATGTATTTGTACATCTGTCAATCGGGTGGTGGTATGATATTTAACCTTATTCAAAAAGACTGGTTTATAATAGAGCATCGAAATGGTGTATAATTGTATTCTACGTAAATTCTTCTTCAAATACATTAGGTGCTTTAAGAGCATATTCTAATTGGTCTGAATCTCTATTGTGTATAATTCCTTCAATTTGCTGCATATCCAGTTACCAATAATTTCTGGCTTGCCCCATATACTGGGATAACATCGTCTGAGCCTAGTTCTTTTGAATTTCCTGACCACAATTGGATAACAAACTCCTTTATTCATGAAATATAAGAGTATTGGATATGCCTCTGTTTTCACACTTAAGAACTGGAAACAGCACCAAATTATTTTCAATCAATCAATCAGGGATTTGTAAAGCACAGCTACTTACCCGAGAGGGTCTCAAGGAGCGGGGGAGGGGGTTGATGCTGATCTGTCTGGGTGTGGAGGTTCAGTCGAAGAGCCAGGTCTTGAGGTCCTTCCTGAATAGGGTCAACGAAGTGGATTGCCTGAGTTGGAGGGGCAGAGTGTTCCAGGTCTTGGTGGCGAGGTAGGAGAAGAATCTTCCTCCCAGGTCTGGTCTTGTGGAACCGTAGTACAGAGACCAGGGCAATTTGGATGGAGCGGAGTTGTCTGGCTGGTGTGTGGAAAGCGAGGCGGTCGTTCAGATATTCTGGTCCTACGTTTTGGAGAGCCTTGTATGCATGTGTGAGGAGCTTGAAGGTGATTCTCTTGTTGATTGGGGGCCAATGGAATTGTCGGAGGTGTTGTGTCATGTGGCTGTGGCAGGGGATGTCGAGGACTAGTCTGGCTGTAGCCTTTTGGACGTTCTGTGTTTTCCTGAGCTGTTTCTGGGTGATGCCGGAGTAGAGTGCATTGCCGTAGTCAAGCCTGCTGGTGATGAGTGCGTGGGTGACCGTCTTTCTGGAATCTGTGGGGAGCAATCTGAAAGTCTTTGAAAGCAGGTGGAGCGTGTGGAAACAGAATGAGGATACTGGGTTGATTTGGCAGTTCATTGAGAGCGAGGAGTCCAGTAGGATGTCAAGGTTGCATGCATGGTCCGTAAGGGTGGGAGGGGTTACTAGTGCGGCGGTCCACCAGGAGTCATCCCAGGCTGAGGAGGTAGGTCCCAGGATGAGTACTTCTGTGTTGTCTGAGTTGCGCTTGAGGCAGCTGTCTTTCATTCAGTTATCGACGGCCTTCATACCATTGTGAAAGTTGAGTCTTGCGGCTGTGGGTTCATTGGTGAGGTAGATGATCAGCTGGGTGTCATCGGCATAGGAGACTATGTTGAGTCCGTGGCTTTTGACGATGGCTGCGAGGGGGGGCATATTGACGTTGAAGAGGGTGGGACTCAGGGAGGAGGCATGGGGTACTCTGCTGCTGATCTCTGTAGGCTCTGAGAGAAACGGGGGTAGTCTGCCTTGCTGTGTTCGGCCGGTCAGGAAGGAGTGGATCCAGTCCAGTGCTTGTCATTGATGCCAGGGTAATGGAGTCTTGTGATTAGGGTGCGGTGGGAGACGCTGTCGAAGGTGGCTGAAAGGTCCAGTAGGATGAGGGCTGTGGTTTCTTTCCGATTGAAGAGGGATCAGATGTCGTCGGTAGCGGTGAGGTAGTGTGGTCTCGTTGATGTGGTTGCTTTTGAAGCCGGATTGGGAGGTGTCCAGGATGTGGTTTTCTTCGATGAATTCAGAGACTTTGGCGCTGATGGCCTTATTGGTGACCTTCGCTGGGAAGGGGAGGAGGGAGATGGGTCTGAAGTTCTTGAGGTCTGTCAGGTCAGCGGACGGTTTCTTCAGCAGGGGGTTGATCCCAGCGTGTTTCCAGTCATTAGAGAAGGTGGTGGTTTCTAGGGAGCAGTTGATGTTGCGGCGAAGCTGGGGGGCGATGGAGGTGGCTGCTTTATGGAAGATGTGGTACAGACAAGGATCAAATGGGGCTTCTGAGTGGATGCTCTTCATGGTCTTGAGCGTGTCGTCTGTGGTGAGCGGAGTCCAGTTAAGCACAATCTGTTGGGATGTGGCGTGGTCGCTTGCGGTGGTGGTAGATGTAGTGGCAGGGTCTTGGGTATCGAAGCTGCCGTAGATCTGCCTGATCTTGTGGTGGAAGAAGGTGGAGAGTTTGTTACAGAGGTCTTGGGAGGGTGGAAAGTCTGTGGTCTCGGTGTTGGGCCTGGTGAACTCCTTGACGATGGCGAAGAGTTCTTTACTGCTGTTTGCGTTGGCATTGATTCTGTCTTGGAAGGCCGTTTTCTTTGTGGTTTTGAGGAGAAGGTGGTGTGATTTGACGGCGGATTTGAAGGCTGTGTGGGTTTCTGGGGTTTTGTTCTTCCTCCATCTCTTTTAAAATCACTTTATCAAAAAATGTTTCGTACTTCAATAATTGATAATGAACGTCATTTTCCTATAGACGGTAGATCAAGGAATTTAAAAACGATATAGAGCAATCTCCTGGCATTGATTTTGCATATATGGACATAATACTGAAAAACGCAACGCAGTATAGATGGTTAACTGTAAATACAGGGGAGGCTTTTCACTGAGGGGTTCTCATTGATAGGAAATACACATGAATTGCACTGGTGCTGACCACACACTGTGGTTCACCCCGAGTGCTGTCAGACATGGATGGAAGATGAGTAGTGGTGAGTGCTTTTATGTGTACTTATTTTTTCAGTTGGCAACAGCAGCTGATGTGCATTAAGTTTTGTTGCATTGTATTGTCCATTCTTCCTAGTAACAATCTTGAGTATCTTGCAGTTGTTTGTTTTTAATTTCTATGCCGTAGAGTGACTTTTGAACTTTTACCTTGTTCCTTGATTTACCCTGATATTCAGAGCCCACCCTCTTGATTGTGTTTCATTGAATGAATGAATGAATGAATTTAGCATTTATAGAGCGCCTGGCTACTTCAAACGGAGTGCCCCCGTGCTGAGCAGTAGCATCATGTCAGGGTCAGGAAAGCCAGGGCCAGGTGGGCTCTAGCTCTGTCTAAAGAGCCACGTCTTCAGATTTCTGTGGAAACTTGCGTCCAACTGTTCAAGTCTTAGGTTGAGTGGTACAGAGTTCCACAGCTGGACTGCAAGAAGACCAAAGGAGCAGCCCCCAAGTCGTGCCCGGCGTACTCTGGGAATCACTGCCAGCACTGCATCTCCCGATCTAAGTGCTCTAGCGGGAGTGTATGCATGGATCAGGGGAAAGAGGTAGCTGGGACCCCTCCGGTGCATTATCCTGTGCGTGAAACACAGGGATTTGAACGAGATTCTGTGTCTGACTGGAAGCCAATGAAGTTGAGCCAAACCTGACCTAATGGAGGTCCATTTTGGTATTCTTAATGGCATCCGGGCAGCAGCATTTTGTACTCTTTGAAGCAATGCCAGTCTGCCTCTAGAGGTCCCCAAATACAGCACATTGCAGTAGTCAAGTTGCAACACCAGCAGGGTCTGCGTAACTGTTTTTTGTGCTGCGGCTGGTATTAGCCTCAGAAACTTCCTTAACAGTCGCAGCACTCCGAAACAGGAGCCCACTGTGGCCCTGATCTGACTATCAAATCATAGCTGGGTGTCGAATAAAGTGCCTACGTTTTTCACTTTAGGTTTAGGGGTCGGAGTGGGGCCCAGATCCGTCAGCCACCATGTTGAGGACCAGATAGAGGGCTGTTTCCCCACCACCAGCACCTCGGTTTTGTCAGCATTTAACTTCAAGCAGCTAGCCTGCATCCATGCTGCTAGGTCAGAGAGACAAGATTTAAAATGTGCTGTGGCCCTGTTGTCGTCATTAGCTAGTGTGATCACAAGCTGAGTGTCAGCATATGGCACCATTCTCACACCATGTCCCTCGATCAGGTCCGCCAAAGGGCGCATGTATAGGTTAAAAAGAGTTGGGCTTAATGCAGATCCCAGGGGCACTCCTCGCAGTAAAGGGACAATATCCGAGGTGTAAGGCTTCTGTGTTACCTGGAAAGAGTGCTTGTAGAGAAAGTCTGCAATCCAGTCAAAAGCTCTGCCTTTTATGCCCTGTGTCCACAATCGATCTAATAGCACCGCGTGTGACACAGTATCGAACGATGCGCTAAGATCCAGCAGGACAAGGGCCCCTGTTTTCCCTTCGTCTGCCACTTTGCGTAGTGTCTCAGAGGTCAGAAGCAAAGCCGATTCCGTGCTATATTGTGGTCTGAAACCCGATTGAGTCTCGTGAAGGATATTATTTCCTGTATTAAACTCTGCCAGTTGGGAGTTGGCGTGTTTCTCAGACAGTTTTGCCAGGAAAGGAAGCAGAGAGATGGGGCAAAAATTATCAGGTTTGGAGGGGTCAAGAGATGGGTTTTTTAAGGAGTGCAATCACCATTGCCTGTTTCCACTCCACCGGAAGTCGGCCTGCTTCAAATGACAGGTTAAGCACTGAGCATAGGCTGAAAGCCAGAACCGGTAGCCGCAGTTTCCAAATGGCTGGAGGCACCGGGTCTATCGGAGAACCAGATTTGATTTTAGCCGCTAGAGAGCATAGCTTATCCCCTGAGATGCTCTCAATCTTGAAGGTGCCCTCCGTGAGGGGCTCTGAGTCCCTCCTAGAGGAAAGGCCAACTTATACGTGGTATCAGGAGAAGATGCGTATATCGAGAATATTTTGTCCAAAAAGAAGTGGGCAATCCCATTGCAACTCCTACTCGGAGCCCTAACCGCAGATACCCTATCCAGGGAAGTAAGCGATTTGACAATCCTGAAAATCTCTTGGGGAGCATTCTTAGCCTTGTCGATCTTAAGTGTGTAAAATTCCGATCGAGCCACCCTGATCTTTTTATGGTATTCCTTTAGCGCCAGCAGATAGGTCTCCTTCTCTTGGGAGCAGTAGTTCTTCCTCAAGTTTCGTTCTAGGCGCTTGCATACTTTTTTTGTTTGTGCTAGGTCCTCCTTGAACCAGCCTGCTGAAGGTCTGGAGCGAGAGAAATTGCGTGTTTAACACGGCGCTATCGTATCTAACACCTCCTCTAACCATGCCGATACTTGCCGATTGGCGTCCTGTGGGCACTTTTCCAGGCATGGAGGACTACTGCTCAGGGCAGATAGGAAAACCTCCTGACTAATCTTTGACCAGTTTCGGGTTTTGATGGGTTGGGCCTGTGCTAGTTTGGGGGGGATCAATGTCCTGAATCTGAAAAGGGATAGCATAGTGATCGGACCAAGCAATCGGGGCGGCCACCTTCACTAAATCAGGATTGCCAAAAATGGGGTCAAGAATGTGCCCCGTATGTGTGTCGGTTCCATTACCAACTGATGGAGCTGGAGTGGTTTTAAGTCCTCCATTGAGTCCACGCTGTTAGGTGGGGTTGGATCATCAAGATGTAGGTTTAAATCCCCTAAAATTAGGAAGTGCGCATGCTGTACCACAAAAGCCGGAATCGTTTCCAGTACAGCCGAGGTAAATGAGGCGGAGGCCCCATGGGGCCAATAGATCAGCAGGCTATTAAGCGAGCAGCGGCCTGAGATACTAAGGGAAAAGAAGGCTGCTTTGGCCCCACTGATCTGTACTTCTGAGAAGTTGCACCGTATCTGTTGCTTGTAAATCACTGCAAGCCCGCCTCCCCTGCGGTTTATCCAGCCTGGTGATAGCATAACCCAATGGAATGGCCTCTAAAATGTCTGGAGAGGACTGATCATGGAGCCACATTTCTACCAGGGAGAGAGCGTTCATCTGCCTAGCTACAATGAGGTCGGCTATTTCATGTTTGTGCTTGGGGAGGGATCGGTAATTTAATAGAAGATATTGGGCCCCCTTAGGGCTTCCAGCAGGGTTGGAGCGCCTTGGGTGTAGCACAAAAGAGCACCCCTGGCATGTGTTGTGCCCCATGTCCACCTGAACCGAATACTGGCATATAATGTTGTACTTACAGTTGAGATAACGTAGCTCGTCTGAGGAATATTGCATCAAAACTGGCCCACCAGCGGCAGGGTGTCTGGACCCTGGCACCGTCCAGGCGCGGACGGGCACAGACGGGCTTGCCTTTGGCGTGCCTTTCGGCGTGCCAGCGGTGCGCCCACTGCGCAGTATTGCCAGGCTTCTAATTTTATAGCCTGCATGACTAGACTGCTGCCTCGCAAGATGGCGTCCCGCTCCAACCTACGGGAGCCTAGAGTACCCAAACGAGGGCAGCGCAAACCCGGAAGAGAGCACATGCTCTAGCGCGGGCGAGAGAACCCCCCTGAGCCTCCCTAACGAGGTAAGACTGTAGCTAAGTACTTTTTTCAAATTCAAATGTCACACATTGGGAGTTAACAGCCCGTTATTTAAAAAAATTACAAGTTTAAAACACATTTAAAACACATTCCTGTAACACCGTGAGTGCTGTCAGACATGGATGGAAGATGAGTAGTGGTGAGTGCTTTTATGTATACTTATTTTTTCAGTTGGCAACAGCAGCTGATGTGCATTAACTTTTGTTGCATTGTGTTGTCCATTCTTCCTAGTAACAATCTTGAGTATCTTGCAGTTGTTTAATTTCTATGCTGTAGAGTGACTTTTGAACTTTTACCTCTTTCTTTGATTTACCCTGATATTCAGAGCCCACCCTCTTGCTTGTGTTTCATTAATAGCCTGCTATGCTCGCTCATGCTTCTGGTGTGTTATGCATCCTTACTCCCAGTGACGGAAGAGGAAAAGAAGGAAGTGAGGCAATGATGCAGCTGACGTGGAATACTAGAGCAAACAGCAGGGAGCGGAGTGGTGCAGGGAGAGTTGGCCATCACTGCGGTGAGCACCGGTGCTGGTTCCGGGTTACTGGTGTGATTTTCGGCCACCGTTTTATATATGATGTAAGGCACTGAACTTGAGGATTTTCTTTTTGAGGATCTGGACTGGGGTCAAGTGTGTGGCTGGCATTAGGCCTTGGCACCCCTGTTGGTGGCGCAGAAGCAGTTGGCGATAGGCCGGTGTGGATTGCTCCACGGCCAAGGGGACCTGTAAATCTTTGGGTAGTTCCAGAAAAATGTGGAAATTAAAATATATATGTTTTCTAATTTTTTGTCCTTTTATCTGGTCTTTTATCTTGCATCTGGTGTTCTTGCCCCACTGTAAAGTGCCTCATGTTATATGATATGGACAGATAGGTGGGTATACTGCACAAGGTCTATAGTCTGAGAATTCCCTGCACTCCTCTCCATTGATATTATCTCAGTGACTCTGTGTAAGGCTCTGCGACTCCCAGCCAACATATTGTATCTTCCTGGAAGTACTGGTGTTTTGCTCAATGTGGTAGGAGAGGAGGACCTTTCTTCTAATTTGTCGCTGCCAATCTTGAATTTTTGAATTTCTGTGCCTTGGAGGATAATTGGTGGATTATATTATGAGATCAGGTCACCTACGTGGGTCCTTATAGTCACAAAAAAGGTGGAAGATTGTTAAGAAAGCCCAAAAGGATGCATCACCCTGCAATGAGATGGACCTGGAGGAAACGCAAGTCCATATTGAGGCATCACCAAACATGGAACAAATGTATACATAAATACTTAGGAAACTATTAAGAATATGGGCAAATAATTGAAGTAACAAATGGAGGAACCCAGATCAAGATCTATAGCAAAAACAATTTAATGGTATCAAAAATACAAATTATACGTAAAACATGATCAAATTACATTAAATAAATACATACATATTCACTCAAATTGCAATTTCTCCTTCTTACAAGCCATGAAGACCTAGAATGTTTGGCCATTGTTGTAAAATGAAATAACTGTGATTCTCACTGGGCCACTATATTGTGATGCATTAGAAAGCGAACTGGTACATATCACTGTTCAATAGAGAATGAAGATGCATCTGTACACTCCATAGGACTGGTTTCTATACAAATTAACAACCCCATTGTATCAATCCTAGAAGAATGAATGTGGGAGTGTGAGTGAATATTTAGGCTTGTTTCATAATTTTGTAGATGGAGATACATATTGCTTTTTTACGAAAAATATTTATAATCATGACCAATGTACTTTGGATTATGTATTTATTTAATGTAATTTGATCATGTTTTACGTATAATTTGTATTTTTGATACCATTAAATTGTTTTTGCTATAGATCTTGATCTGGGTTCCTCCATTTATTACTTCAATTGTTTGCCCATATTCTTAATAGTTTCCTAAATATTTATCTATACATTTGTATACATGTATACATTTGTTGTTTAATCCCTGACTTAGGAACGCATCCAGTTACAGGGGTACCCTATTTTTTGTACATTTGATGTCACCAAATATGGAACCTGAAAAGATGGTCCCTGATCAAGCAACTAAGACTGCTAACAACAATCAGACTCAGCTCTTCCTGTCCTTTATTATGGACTATTTCAAACAGTCAGATAAAGTTCAATGTGAGGGTGGGTTGTCTTAACCCATATCATCCCTGGCAGCTCTATGCTCACCAGCAATAGCTTTGGCAGTGTGTGATGGTGTGTTATGTTATCCCAGGGAGCTTTGATCAGTGATTGTTTGCTACAGGCTGCTGATAAGGATGATTTTTGTTTAAAAACTACTGCTACAAAAGATGTCTCATCTAAAAGAGGGAAGTCCCAAGTAACAGTAGTTAAGGCCTAAGTATATTTGGACCCTGATCTTGACGCCTCAAATAATGTTGCCTTTTCAACAGATCTGCCCTTTAAACGTTAGTAGAAGTACGTCTTCCCAAACATCAAATCTCATTGGATAACGGAGTATGGCGAAATGTGTTGGGTACAATGGATGCAATAACAACAACGTTAAATTTTCATTCCAATAAACTCGCTATCTGGTGGAGTTATTAAATACCTTTAGCTGTGTATGTGGTGGGATAGCCCCTTAGGGGCCAATTCCGATTCAGGCCGGAAAACATACCGACCGACTCGGTACGGGAATGTAGTCCGACCGACACGTACCTGCGCTGGCCGATCCGCGTAGTACGATGCAATGCATGTGTATTACGACCGACTCGTACGGAACACAAGCCGAACGACGGAACCGCACGGAAACCAGCTATCCGGCCGGAAAATCTACGCAAATCGAACCGACCGACACGCACCAGGAATTAACCCGACAGAAACGTACCCGCGAACTCCGACCCGTGCAGTACGATACAATGCGTGTAAAACCAGACTGAGTCGCACGGAGCTCAAGCCGTACGACCGACACGCATACAAAACGGAGCCGAAGCAACCCAATACTCTGCGACCGACGCGTACGCCGCACATGAAACCCAGAAGAAAGACAGCTTGAAAGACTCGGAGAAGCTCGCACGAGCCAACTGCAGCGTCCTACTCGGTCAGAAGAACGTCTCCTACATGCCTAAAAACTACAAAGGAAAAAATACAAAAAAAGGGCCAAACAAGCAATGACAAAGTCAATAAATACAGGGGAAAAAAATCATGGAACAAAGACACACCCACAACTCCACCCATATAAAGGCCACAAATCCCTACCATGATCCTTTGCAAATTCAACTGACCTGCCAGCACAGAACACCATCAGACAGCAACCACAGACACACTCACAACTCATCCATCACACAAGCCACACACCATTAGCACCTCCCAAATAGCACCCTCACATACACCCAGCAAAACCGACACTCACCCACCCTCACTTGCACACTCACACACACATCAATCCCCACCACCACCCATCACCATGCCCCCAAAGAAGAATCCAAAGTTCCTAGACAGTGAATTGGAAGTCCTGGTAGATTAAATCCTCAGGGTAGAGCCACAGTTGTTTGGTACATTGGTCCAACAGACCCCCATGTTGCAGAAAACCAAGATGTGGGAGAGGATCGTCGACAGGGTGAACGCACAATCACCATGTTTGCGCACAAAGGAAGACATCCAGAACAGGTGGTATGATGTGCGCAGGAGGGTCAAGGACCTACTCAAGAAGGATTCCGCCTTGAGTCATCGCACCGGCAGTGGCCCTCCTGCCAAACCAGTATACCTCAGGCCCTGGGAGGAGAAGGTGCGGGCCATCCTACCACCAGAGAGCATACATGGACTATCAAACATCCCAGAGCCTGGTGAGTACACAACCAATATACCCAATATTGCGTGACAATACACACACATCACTGTCAAGGGGATAGTGAAACCATGCACCGTTAGCAAAGCCACAGTAACCAAAAGATAATCATCCCAAGATGTGCATGTTAGTTAGACAAACACAATACCTGCCATCTCATAGTGATATGTAACTGTGTCATGACATGTACAAACCTAACAACAAATAGAGCAAGGCAGTGGCACAAATCTAACCAACAAGCACTGTCAGACATTTTGCCACCACTAGAACACCACCTCACAGGGAAGCTCACTGAAAGGAAGGAATTGTGTGTATGCTGGTGAAGTGAGTGTAGCCAATAGCATGACGGGAATTGTAGTCACCCTCACAATTGGCCCATCAACACCATTCTGAACCATGCTCACATCACAGGGAGTGGAAAAGAACTGACAAGATGGCTGACACTGGGTACTGCTGTGGGGAGCACAAGGCCCTGCTGGGAACTGTGCACCAACCAACAGCAGGACACCACTGCCTGACATCCTGAAAGCCAACTTGCACTCCCTGCAATGGAAGCACGTTCCATGGTGGGATATCTGGCTGGGTGGGAAGGAGGACTGACAGCTCTGACCATACTTACCAGCAGCTTTTCTCACACACCCCCTTAACACAAACTCCACACAACTCACCTGGGAGAATGCATTGCCTCACACTCTAATCAAATATCCCACAAAGAACTACCACACTGGGTTATGCTGTGTGAAGCACAGGGACACTATTGGGACTTGTAGCCAAACAAACGCCAGGACAACACTGTCAGCCATCCTGTCAGCACAGGCACACTACCCCACAGGCAAGCAGAGTCAAAAGGGAGGAAGTATGGGCATGCTGGGAAGGGGGGTGTAGGCAATAGCATGATGGGAGTGGTAGTCACAGCTCAACATCCCCCACCCACATGGCCCAGCAAGCTCACACTGAAGCATGCACACCTCACAGGCAGTGAAAAGCCACTTCAAAGATGTCTGACACTGGCCTCAGCTGTGGGGAGCACAAGGCCCTGCTGTGAACTGTGCACCAACAAACAACAGGACTACACTGTCAGCCATCTTGCCATTGCTGTCACACTCACACACAGTGAAGTTGACTCAAAAGGAAGGAAGTATGGGCATGCTGGGAAGGGGGGTGTAGGCAATAGCATGATGGGAGTGGTAGTCACAGCTCAACATCCCCCACCCACATGGCCCAGCAAGCTCACACTGAAGCATGCACACCTCACAGGGAGTGAAAAGCCACTTCTAAGATGTCTGACAATGGTGCTCTGTTGTGGGGAGCACAAGGCCCTGCTGGGAACTGGGCACCAACCAACAGCAGGACACCACTGACTGACATCCTGACAACCAACGTGCACTCCCTGCAATGGAAGCACGTTTCATGGTGGGATGTCTGGCCTGGGGGGAGGAGGAGTGCCAGCTCCGACTACAGCTACGAGCAGGCCCTTGCACACACACCACTTCCACTAACTCCAAACAACACAACTGGGACCGTGCTCTACAAGAGAGTGAGTGAAAAGCCACTTCCAAGATGTCTGACACTGGCCTCAGCTGTGGGGAGCACAAGGCCCTGCTGGGAACTGTGCACCAACAAACAACAGGACCACACTGTCAGCCATCTTGCCATTGCTGTCACAGTCACACACAGTGAAGTCGACTCAAAAGGAAGGAAGTATGGGCATGCTGGGAAGGGGGGTGTAGGCAATAGCATGATGGGAGTGGTAGTCACAGCTCAACATCCCCCACCCACATGGCCCGGCAAGCTCACACTGAAGCATGCACACCTCACAGGGAGTGAAAAGCCACTTCTAAGATGTCTGACAATGGTGCTCTGTTGTGGGGAGTACCAGGCCCTGCTGGGAACTGTGCACCAACCAACAGCAGGACACCACTGCCTGACATCCTGAAAGCCAACGTGCACTCCCTGCAATGGAAGCACGTTCCATGGTGGGATATCTGGCTGGGTGGGAAGGAGGACTGACAGCTCTGACCATAGTTACCAACAGCTTTTCTCACACACACCCTTAACACAAACTCCACACAACTCACCTGGGAGAATGCATTGCCTCACACTCTAATTAAATATCCCACAAAGAACAACCACACTGGGTTATGCTGTGTGAAGCACAGGGACACTTTTGAGACTTGTAGCCAAACAAACGCCAGGACAACACTGTCAGCCATCCTGTCAGCACAGGCACACTACCCCACAGGGAAGCAGAGTCAAAAGGAAGGAAGTATTGGCATGCTGGGAAGGGGGGTGTAGGCAATAGCATGATGGGAGTGGTAGTCACAGCTCAACATCCCCCACCCACATGGCTCAGCAAACTCACACTGAAGCATGCACACCTCACAGGGAGTGAAAAGCCACTTTCAAGATGTCTGACAATGGTGCTCTGTTGTGGGGAGCACAAGGCCCTGCTGTGAACTGTGCACCAACAAACAACAGGACTACACTGTCAGCCATCTTGCCATTGCTGTCACACTCAAACACAGTGAAGTCGACTCAAAAGGAAGGAAGTATGGGCATGCTGGGAAGGGGGTGTAGGCAATAGCATGATGGGAGTGGTAGTCACAGCTCAACATCCCCCACCCACATGGCCCAGCAAGCTCACACTGAAGCATGCACACCTCACAGGCAGTGAAAAGCCACTTCAAAGATGTCTGACACTGGCCTCAGCTGTGGGGAGCACAAGGCCCTGCTGGGAACTGTGCACCAACAAACAACAGGATTACACTGTCAGCCATCTTGCCATTGCTGTCACACTCACACACAGTGAAGTCGACTCAAAAGGAAGGAAGTATGGGCATGCTGGGAAGGGGGGTGTAGGCAATAGCATGATGGGAGTGGTAGTCACAGCTCAACATCCCCCACCCACATGGCCCAGCAAGCTCACACTGAAGCATGCACACCTCACAGGGAGTGAAAAGCCACTTCTAAGATGTCTGACAATGGTGCTCTGTTGTGGGGAGCACAAGGCCCTGCTGGGAACTGGGCACCAACCAACAGCAGGACACCACTGACTGACATCCTGACAACCAACTTGCACTCCCTGCAATGGAAGCACGTTTCATGGTGGGATGTCTGGCCTGGGAGGAGGAGGAGTGCCAGCTCTGACTACAGCTACGAGCAGGCCCTTACACACACACCACTTCCACTAACTCCAAACAACACAACTGGGACTGTGCTCTACAAGAGAGTGAGTGAAAAGCCACTTCCAAGATGTCTGACACTGGCCTCAGCTGTGGGGAGCACAAGGCCCTGCTGGGAACTGTGCACCAACAAACAACAGGACCACACTGTCAGCCATCTTGCCATTGCTGTCACAGTCACACACAGTGAAGTCGACTCAAAAGGAAGGAAGTATGGGCATGCTGGGAAGGGGGGTGTAGGCAATAGCATGATGGGAGTGGTAGTCACAGCTCAACATCCCCCACCCACATGGCCCGGCAAGCTCACACTGAAGCATGCACACCTCACAGGGAGTGAAAAGCCACTTCTAAGATGTCTGACAATGGTGCTCTGTTGTGGGGAGTACCAGGCCCTGATGGGAACTGTGCACCAACCAACAGCAGGACACCACTGCCTGACATCCTGAAAGCCAACTTGCACTCCCTGCAATGGAAGCACGTTCCATGGTGGGATATCTGGCTGGGTGGGAAGGAGGACTGACAGCTCTGACCATAGTTACCAGCAGCTTTTCTCACACACACCCTTAACACAAACTCAACACAACTCACCTGGGAGAATGCATTGCCTCACACTCTAATTAAATATCCCACAAAGAACAACCACACTGGGTTATGCTGTGTGAAGCACAGGGACACTTTTGAGACTTGTAGCCAAACAAACGCCAGGACAACACTGTCAGCCATCCTGTCAGCACAGGCACACTACCCCACAGGGAAGCAGAGTCAAAAGGAAGGAAGTATGGGCATGCTGGGAAGGGGGGTGTAGGCAATAGAATGATGGGAGTGGTAGTCACAGCTCAACATCCCCCACCCACATGGCCCAGCAAGCTCACACTGAAGCATGCACACCTCACAGGGAGTGAAAAGCCACTTCCAAGATGTCTGACAATGGTGCTCTGTTGTGGGGAGCACAAGGCCCTGCTGTGAACTGTGCACCAACCAACAGCAGGACACCACTGACTGACATCCTGAGAGTTAAACTGCACCCACTGCAAGGGTGGCATGCTTCATGGTGGGATAACTGGGCTGGGGGGAGAAGGAGGTCCGGATGTCAACCAAATACCACCAATGCTGGTCATGCACACACCTCAACATTCACAGTGAAATGCTTCAGGTTGGCAGGACAATGTGCTACACCAATATAAACCTCTGACTGTGACAACTTAGGACAATGCAATGTACAGGCCCGCATCCAGAGGTACAGTCACAACTGTCAGGTGTTTGAACCATTGATGCCTGTAGAAACATAACATACATTGTGTGTCTCTTCCAAACACAGGTGATGATGGGGACACAGCAGCAGATGATAAGGAGTCCCTGTCCCAGGCTCCGGTGGCCCCTGAGCTTTCTGGTGTGGTACAGCCTCTGCCCTCCTCGGATGGCGAAGACCTACCTGGCACCTCCGGTGTGAGTCATCATGCAGCACCAGCAGGACCACCATTTGCACCCCCTGCACGCACTCCTCCAACATCTGCCAACACACAGACCACCCCCGCCGACACGGACAGACCAAGGACACTGAATGACAACAGCACAGGGACCCCGGCCTACCGTGAAGCAACGGACAACAACCCCAGTACCAACCCCCAAGGGGGCCTAGGGTCACCTGTGCGTGCCACCGCAGGTCCCGCACGTGTGGCCAGGGGTGGTGGGAGGGGTGGTAGGCAGAGGTCGCTGTTTGCAGAGGGGTCTGGACTGCATGATGACCCACAACTGGCACGCATTGCTGATGCGTACCAGAATAGCACCAGAGAGGTCAGCCAGGTAGAGGGGATCCTCAAGGACATTCAACAGCAGCAGGCTGCCCATCATGCCCGCTTGGACTTCCACATGTCCCGTGTGGAGACACACATGTCTGGCATGGAGTCCAAGTGTGACACACTGGAAGAACTGACAGCGGTGCAGAGGGACATATTGACATGCCTCCGCCAGATTAGCACCAACATGTCCACACCTCCCTGTGTCCCCACAACATCTGGTGCCGCAACAACTGCAACTGCCACAGGGAGGGAGGATGACTCTGGTGGAGAGTCCTCTGCACCGCAGCGGCCTGCACATGAGGGTCCCCCCAGAAAGAAGAGGGGTCGTCTGAGGAAGGACAACTGAGAGGCAGATGGCCATGTACATCCCCCAGGAACCCAACACCTGTTCTGGAAATTCTCCTTTGTGTGCAAACTGTTCACCCTGTCGAATGCAACCCAACTCTCCCACATGACATGGGGAGTTTAAGTTGGACTAATGTATCAGATGACTGTGGACTTTACTCAGGACATTTCTGCTACCAACACTTCCAACTCATCTGGGAACTTTGGATTCCAATCCCAATGTACAGCACCCACCATCCTGTGCACTATCCTCACACATGTATGTAAATAAACTCACTAATACACCATACTTGCCTCTGTTGTGATTCCAACGTTGTTTTTGTCATGGAGATGATGGTCTGCTAAATGACACTGTGCATGCCAACTGCTACAGCAAGTTCAACACCGTCATGTGAGTCATGGCGACGTGACACATATGAGGGAGACACACCACTAGGGCAACACAACACATTCACACCAGGGCCATCTGACTCATCGCCTACACTGATGTTGCCAGGAAATACAGTGGAATGCACAGACACCACACCTATTCAGAGTCTGTGTTAACTAGCCCACAGGTGCAGTAAGCAAATGTCAGTCAGATGTGTGACCACAGACAACGCACATCCCAAAGTGAAGCACAGGTTTATTACACATTTGCAACAAGTTGTTTCCACTACAGATGCAAGGTAATCCCACGTGGCAGTGGCCACACAGTCACCAAGTGTTGAAGAAATAAAGTCCAGGGGTGTGTGGCACATCACCTGTAGGGAAACGACTGCTTCCACCCTGGAAGTTGAATCATGGTGTCGGGGGATCACAGTTGACCAAACAACTCTGAAAGTACCCTGTGAAGGACAGACATGACACACAGTCAAAAGCACTGAAGAACAGGACAGAACTGCAATACTCATGCCAATACATGTCACAAGATACCTACACAAAACCAAGTTAGCATGTCAACACTGTTGGGGAGTACAGACTACCTGTAAGGACACATCGCTGCACGCATCCAGTCATGTAGCACATGGCCACACTCAAACAGCAACAGAGCACCACCAACACATATCATGCAAACTCAAATCATTGACATAACATCTCTGTATACTCACATTCAGCTGAAGAAGTTGGTGATGAGCTGTGTGCGGACATCACCCTCATCATCATCATCATCACTGGCATCGTGGCCCAGGCCAGGATCCTCCACAGGTGGCGGATGTTGGTCATCGTCATCCAGGATGAGAGGCAACTCCTTCCGCACTGCCAGGTTGTGTAGCATGCAGCAGACGATGACAATCTTGCACACCTTTGCAGGGGCATATGGGAGGGCCCCTCCTGTCTTGTCCAGGCAGCGAAAGCGGCTCTTCAGGATACCAAATGTCCGCTCGATCACTCTCCTGGTCCGACCATGTGCCTCATTGTAGCGCATCTGGGCTGGTGTCACAGGGTTCCTGAGGGGTGTCAGCAACAACGGCATGTTGGGGTATCCGGAGTCACCTACATACAGACAATTGCACATTAGCTGAGTTGGAAAAGAGGGTGGAATACAACATTGCAGAACACACACAATGGTACAAAGTCAGTACACACCGACAAGCCAGGCACGCTGGTTCTGCATCTGTGACATCATCCTCGGGATGCGACTACTCCTCATCACGTAGGCATCGTGTGCAGAACCGGGGAAACGTGCACACACATGTGAGATGCTCATATCTGCAAGACATACCACCAGAGCATTGATAGAATGGCAATGTTTCCTGTTCCTGTATGCCTGCTCATGTGCCTGTGGTGGTACCAAAGCCACATGTGTCCCATCAATGGAGCCGATGACATGTGGCATCCTCCCCAGGGCATAGAAGTCACTCTTGACGTCAGTGAGTTGTTGACGTTTAGGGAAATAGATGTACTGGTTCAAGTATCTCAACATCGCCTCCAAAACATCGCGTAGCACACGGCTGAACATGGTCTGTGACATCCCACCAGCAGACGCCACAGTGTGTTGAAAGGTACCGGTGGCAAAGAAGTGTAGGGCTGCCATCCCCTTCACCTTGGGGGTCAGCTCTATAGGGTATGACCGGCCAGGTTGCAAATGTGGGGCCAACCGCCCCGCCAATTCCTCAATCAGCGGCCTGTTGAAGCGGTACCGTCGGATGCAGTCACGTTCAACCATGGTTGCAAGGTCAGGGAATGGTCTATGGACAGCTGGTGCCCTGCAGTGCATAGGTGAACAAAGAAAGATTGTCAGTCACCCCACATATGTGGCATTGACCATACTCAATATCACATGATACATCATTACGAGACACAAGTACTTGATGTGTGTGCCGTTCTGTATGGACATATATGGCACCTACATGGCCAACATCTAACATCTCAGCTCAACATGTGTAGACAACAAGTTCCAGGTTGTGCTATGGGAAATCATTAGGCTGTGTCACAGTACCCATGTACTGCTGTCACGTTCCAAACACACACCACAGTGACAAGTGAGGACAGATGTGCCCCAGGCATCACAGCTCTTTGACAGGTAGATTCCAAGGGACCCTGTATTGCCACATGGACACTGGCATGACTTGGCGTATCATGTACACGTCAGCAAAACAACCATGACTCCCACAGGTAGTGGCCCCTGTTGCCTCTGCAGGGCAGACATGGACGTCTGTGACACACACACGCACAACATCAAAGTCGATGCACAAACAACGCGGATGTGGAGACTGTCTCCCATTGTGCACATGGAATCAGAGACATCTGAAACACAACATGCACACAGACTGTGGAGGGCCATCACAATTGTGGCAATGGGTCACCCTGTGACGTACATACCATCCCACATGGGACTCAGGGTGTATGTGACATAACATACACATACACAACCTGGAAATGTGACCATGCCACATGCTCTGAACTGAACAGTTGCACATCACAGTGGTCATGTGCACAACACACAAAGGATTCTGTCCCCATGAACACGTGCACAGCCTGGGAGTGGCTGCCCCAAGTGCCACCCAACAAACCACATGTTGACCCCTATACACACACAGGTAATGCAGCCTTACATGCCTTAGGATACAGTGTGGACAGGCTGTGGTGTTGTAGGTGTGCCCCTGAGTCCCTGGCAAGTAATTGTGGCTGGCATACGTTCACCAGTGACAACCACGGTGACATATGCGAGTGACTTGTACAGGGACGCGTCGTACAGCAATGGACCGATCCGTGTGCACGCATTGGCCATTGCATATGATGTGGACGGATGCGTGTTGTGCTCCGAAATACGCATCGTACAGCAATGGACCGATCCGTGTGCACACATTGGCCATTGCATATGATGTGGACGGATGCGTGTTGTGCTCCGAAATACGCGTCGTACAGCAATGGACCGATCCGTGCGCACGCATTGGCCATTGCATATGATGTGGACGGATGCGTGTTGTGTTTCGAAATACGCGTCGCACAGCAATGGACCGATCCGTGTGCATGCATTGGCCATTGCATCTGACGTTGACGGTTGCGTGTTGTGTTACGAAATACGCGTCGTACAGCAAAGGATCGATCCGTGCGCACGCATTGGCTATGGACTGACATGTTAACGGACGCGTATTCGAAGCTTGTACGAGTCGGATGCAGTGAATTCAGTTGGCCACCCACAACAATGTTGCAAATTCATGGGGGTCATCAAGTTGAAATTTTGAAGGCTGCTGTAGGCGTGTATAAGTGGTGCAATTCCATGGATTGGCCAGCTTCAGAAGATGCAAATGACTTGGACCTATCACTTTGGACACATGGGACAGCATCTGCCTCTGCAGCACACATATAATGCTGGCTGTTCCCCTGAGAGCTCACTTGCCTGCACTACATGCTCCAGGACGACATCTGCCACTACCACTGCTGCTGTCTCTGCATCCTCTGGCTACTGCAATGGCACGTACTGTGGAGAGAGCCCCAGCCTTCAGCGCTGAGGAGAACCAGGCCCTGCTGGACAGCCTCCTTCCACAGTACAGCAAGCTGTATGGGAAACCAGGGGAGCAGGTGAGTGTGCTGTCCACTGCCTTACTAATTGTGCATGTTGTCTGAATAGCAAGACTTACAGTGTGTACACCAGTGGCTAGCATGCTCACTGAGTACTTGTCACCCCCCAAAGTGTGTAGTTACATGCACTGAACAGGTATAGTGCAGTAACAGTGCATTCCAACAAGGTTTTACTTCCCAGGCAATGATACCATTTAGTAACTGCTGGACAACTGTTCATAGCCATAGTTGCACTACCTGTGTACATCATATGCCCCTGTGATTGAGACATGTATATCCAACTGTGTGATGCACGGATATGTTGCATGTGTATTAATGGCCTTTTCACTTTGTCATCCTCACAGGTTGATGCCCAGGAGATCTGGCTGACCATCGCCCGGGCAGTACGATCTGTGGGGGTCTACAGGCGCAGGATCCGCAACTGCCAGAAGAGGTGGCAGGACCTTCGTGGCTGGACCCGGAGGATCGCAAAGGTCCAGCTGACGCTGTCGCCTCCTCGCAGGAGGGGCGTACACCGGACCCTGACCCCCCACATGCTCCAGATTCTGGCGGTGGTCTTCCCTGACCTGGATGGGCAGCTGAAGGCCAGACAGCAGCAAGGAAGGGGTAAGTGCTAGCCTTTTCTGGGTACTATGACTAACATGCTCTATGCACTCCTTTAGCCTGGTTCCACTTCCACAGTACGACTGTCTTGTGGTCCTGGACTCATGTCCCTCACTTGTGTCATGCCCCCTCCTCATCTGATACACAGATGTGGCCCTTACAGTCTGTGACTTAGGTCACTTGGGCACTGTATACTTGCAGTTACCTGTGGTTCAAGTTGGGGACAGCATCAGTTACAGGAACTTTGTTGTGGGCTGCATGGGTGGTACAATTGCTCACACAATGCCTGTGATCTGAGATGTACTCTGGGTATGGCTTTAATATGTGTTCCAATTGCTGCTCTGACTCACCACATGTCTGTGGTATGTGCCATACACCCATGCTGCATCAGAGACCAAGGTAGGAGCATCAGGAGTATGTACATCATGTGTGTGACACATGCATAACCACTTGCCTAGTGTTCAGGGTAATACCATGTTGCACATGGACCAGGACTGTGATGCCTACTCTGGACATCGAAGGCACTCTGTTCTCCCACTCCCGTGTGTCAGCATACATATTGGGCATTGTGAAGAGTGCACTCAGGTGTCTGCCTCTGTGTCACCGTGGTGTGGCCTTGCTTTTTGGACTCCTGAAGTGTTTTACAATTTGGGGTGGCCAGCCATCTGAGTTGTGACTATAAGATCTGCACATTGGTTAATGCATAGGTCTCTGATCCCTTGACTGTGCACAATGGTGTATGTAACATTGAGGTGCAGGCAGCTTTGGTTCATTCTCATCAGACGGTGAAGTGCTCATGTGTATGGATTTGTGTTTGCAGTCACTCAAATGTCTCATTTGAATGACGTGGGATCATCTTAGTCCTCATGATGTAGGTGGCCAGGGGTGCACATGTGCACCTGTCAGCTACAGGGCTTGCATTCCCAAAACGTCCATGATTGTGACACAGTGCAGACTGGTGTTGTGTGTATGCACTGCCCCTGTGACAGGAGACAGTTATGACTGACTTGCCAGACAGGCCTGTGCCATGACATTCAACTTGCAAAGGGTGATCCAGCAGTAGTGTGATATGTCCTGCATGCACACCATTGTTGCATTGTCTATCAGGACATGAGGACCTCATTGTGTCTGGTGATGGAACCAAAACCCGCATAGCGACAGAGACTCTGCCCATCACTTTTCCTGACACATGTACTGAGTCAGTGGCAGGAGATGGCATGTGTTTGGAGTGACACATTTCCATATGTTCTCTTGGATGTCCAACAACTGTGTATGTGGTGCATGTGTGCACATATGATTAGTGGCATCCAACAGGCACCAGACAGATGGGTGCATGGACAGGTAGGATATGAGTGGCATGAATGACTATCAGGCAGACAATGGGCTTCTTCAAATCAGTGTCAGCACTTATTGCAATGTCTAGCGAATGATGGCAGGGCTTGCTCTGTGATGTGCTGTACTTACTGTGGTGTGTGTGGTCAGTACAGGTGACTAATGTTGCTCTGTTTATCCTGATTGTTTGCAGATACATCCACGGCCACAGGAGGAGACAGCTCCACGGACCAAGAGGAGCGGCAGAGCCAGACTGGGTCCACTGCAGAGGAGACCGAGGGACCCAGTGGCACGGAGGGTGAGGGGAGCCACACTGAGGAGACCTCAGCTATGACCACCTTGGCTGAGGAACACAGCACTTCCAGTGAGGACTCCCATGTGGAGGCGGGTGTCAGCAGACCACGGACAAAATCTAGCAAGTCTGTCCCCGCCACCACCACCATCTCCACCCTCCCATCTGCTCCCATCCCACATGTCTGTGGAGGCTCCTGTGTAGGGGAGCGTGTCTCCTTCATGCCAGGCACCGCACCCCCTGCCTCTGTCTCCCCTGCTGCCCTGAGTGTGGAGTCTGTGGACTTGCTGAAACAGATCCATGTAGGGCAGACATCAATGCTGAGTGTCCTCCATGCACACACGGGTCTGTTGACACAACTGGTGTCATTCATGGAGGGCATGTCATCTGGCATGTCTGTCCTACATCGGACCAATCAGTCCATGGCCTCCTCACTGACGGCAGCAGTGTCCCTCCTGCAACAGTCCCTCACCCCTCCTACCTCTGCCCCATCCACAATCCCCAGCACCCTACCTGTCCCAAGCACACACACACTGGCACAGGCACGCACCAGCACAGACACAAGCAGCACACAGACAGACACGCCAAAATCCAGACGCACACGCACGCACAGTCAGGGGACTGATACCTCACTCACAGGGGATGGGGCCCAGACACACATACACGCATCCATGAGCACTGCACAGTCCTCAGATACCTCTCCCTCCAAAACCCCTTCCCTTGCCTCACCTGCAACCCCCCCCTCCCAGAAGCTCTTCCTCTGTGAGCTTGGCCTCTTCCCCACAGATCCATCTGAGCCAACGTACAGGCGGAAGAGGCGACCACCACACACAGAGGGGAGTGCCCCTCACACCCGGACACCCTCCCCCAGGCACAGGCAGACTGAGGACCCCATTCGGAAGTCCCCCCGGACCAGGAAGGGCAAGACCCCACCACCACGCAGCTCCACCACCCAGTCTCTCTCTTCCATCCCCCAGGCCACCACTCCACAGGTTCCCCCACCACACCCTGCCCCAGGTTCCCCCACACACCGATACCGCATCCCCAAACTGATTAGGCCCTCCCCCCTACCACTTGCTCTTACACCCCAAGCCAGACGCTCGGCCTGTTTGTGCCACTGGTGTGGAGACCGGTCCCCCCCTCTGTCCTGCCCACCTCATCTGCCCCCCCTTCCACTCCCTTGGAGTTATGCACTGCAGTGGAGTCCACAACCACCCCATCTGACTTGGGCACTGCAGTGGGGACCCAGTCCACTCCATCTGACCGGCCCACTGCAGTGGTGCCATCACCCACACCATCTGACTTGTGCCCTACAGTGGTGCCGGCCCACACTGAGTCAGACACCTCCACTGCAGTTGCCGGTGACACTCCTGCACCCACCACCCCTTCACTGCCTCCTTCTGGCATCCCCTGATCCTGTCCCTGCCGTGCCTGGCCTGCCCCTTGTATGCCCCTCCGAGGGGGATGTCCCCTGTCCGTACCAGTGCAGGAAAGCAATGGGTGACAAGATGTCACATATCACCCTGTTCGGACTGTGTATGTGGACTGGCCATTGGCCTTAGTTTCTTTTGAACTTCAAATTTTTGTTTCACTTTTGCTGAATAAAGCCTCTTTTTGTTTACTAGTGGTTTTTCTTTTGATGTACATGATGTAGATGAGTATCATCATGCATTTGCTGTTGTTATAGTGTTCAGATCAGGAAAATGAAGTGTTGCTGTGATGGACTCCATGTGGTCCATGGGATATGTGTCCTAATCTAGTCTGGATCCATAGCATCCTTTGCTGCAGTCTGAGGGTGTAATGTTCAGCATTTGACACAGGGATGTACGTTTTGCATTTGTAAATTAACATCTGTGGCTTACACTGATGCACATCTGGTGGGCTTACCACTGTTCAATGTTTCTATTTCCCTGACTGTGTGCCCATCTCCACTGGACATGCAGTTTAGCACATCAATGTTGAAGGACTCATCTGTGTATACAGTGCAACTTGCTTGACACGTGTTTTGGGTATATGCAGATGACTGAAGTGACACTCCCGTACCCAGGCTGATGTGAGCAGAGCCTTCAGTGTGTTGTAATTGTTGACTCACTGACCGAGTGTTCTGCTGACATGTTTGAGTCGTGCACAGACAAGGTTTGGCACAGCGGACCTTCCACAGGAGTGGAGTGCCCTCATTGCAGTGTGTAATCCCGTGACATTGCCTGGGCCCGTGTTGTGTGTTGTGTAAGCATGTCTGTGCGTGTTCCCTTCCCTTTACCTACACAGGCTGTGTCCCTACGGATGTTCCTGTTTGTGATGCTTGCTGAGTTGTCCTGTGTTCACCCAGCATCTTTGACCTTGTTTCTCCGGGATGTGGGTGCATGGCAAACTAATGTTCATCAGGTTGTCATCCCTAGTTGTCTTTGTTGTCAGGGCTGGGGATGTGGGCAAACGCAGATGGGACACAGTCAGGATTCCCCTTGGCACTTGTTGGTTACACAAGTCATGTAATTTACAGTTTGTGGTAGCTTTCAGTGATTGTGACACGTTGTGTGTATGACTGCTGCCACTCCTCACGGTCAGAGCTGCATTGTTGGAAGTTGTCTTCGTGTGTTCTTTGTGTGTCACCTTGGCTTCTTCATTGGTGTGTGACTGTGGCCGGGATCCCATTGATTGGGGTGGATTTCACGTCATGCCCATGTACCGCGTACTGTGCAGTGTGTCAGACATTCACGAGTCTTGTTGACTGGCCATGTGTGATGGGTTTCTGCACCTTAGTTCCCACCACTACCCCTGGGATTGTCATGGGTGCATGTGCAATGTCACCAGTCCATGTGAGCTTCACTGCTGCACATTGGTGGAGATCAAGGTGTGTGGTGTTGAGTGTGTGCAAATGTGAGTTGTTGCACGGCTAGACCCCTACCTCCATATTGGCCTTGGCTGACAGGCCGTGCTGATTGATTTGTGCTTGTGTAGGTGTGATGGTAGTTTGTTGCTCAGGACACACGGCTGTGGTTCACAGTGTGAACAACATCTACCTTTGTCATCACAGTGGGATTATCATGCAGGCTAGTGTCACCACAATGTGGGGTCCCTGGGAGTAGTGCTGTGGTGGGTCTGTCTCTTGCTGTGTTAGTTGCTGTTCCTACAAGCTTGTGTGACATGTGTAATTTGGGCTCCCTCTCATCTAACAATGCCTGATTGCCCACATAGGGGAATCCGATCCATGAGTTACTTTTGTATGGCACTATATACACATCTGTGTAATTGGAATTCAGGCCTCCTCATGTGTTGTGTGGTTGCCTGGGGACACTGGCACACCCCCCCCCCATCACCTGTTGTGTTTGATATGCAGTGTGAGGCTGCCTGTTCGTGTTTGTGCATCTGCACCACTGCATTGACATATCTTTAGTGTGCCATTGCCTGTATGTTGTTTGGAGGATTTCCCATGCTGTCCCTGGGACTCCTAGGCCATCAGTCAGCACAATAATCATGGTTTGTATGTCCCATTGCTGCCATGGTATGGTAATTGTTCACCTCACATCTACAGTCTCCACAGGATATCTACATTTGTGTGTCCATTAGTGCAGATATGTGGGTCTGCATTATGATGGTCACTTCAGGCATTGTGTAATTGTTAAATGTAGACAATGTCAGCCCCCATGGGTGATGTTTGTCTGCACATGGCCAAAGGTATGTTTTATTTGCACAGCACTGTTTGCCTCACCCAATCTATGTTGCTACGGGACACAACCACTACTTTGCCACTGATGTGTTTGTTGTTGTGTGACCAGGAATCATCCATGCTGTTTGGCAGTTGCAGCTTTTTCAATGACAACACTTACCTTTTGGTCACTGTGATGATGGGGGTTTAGACCCCATTGCCACAATGTTCAAAATGTGCTTCAGCTATGGACCCCACACTTACCTTTTGGTCACTGTGATGATGGGGATTTAGACCCCATTGCCACAATGTTCAAAACTGTGCTTCAGCTATGGACCCCACACTTACCTTTTGGTCACTGTGATGATGGGGGTTTAGACCCCATTGCCACAATGTTCAAAACTGTGCTTCAGCTATGGACCCCACACTTACCTTTTGGTCACTGTGATGATGGGGGTTTAGACCCCATTCCCACAGTAGTCATGGTCTGCTTGCATTGTGGAGGCCACACACATTTATGTGTGACACATGTAATAGGGGGTCACATTGTATGTTCAATGTCATGTTCAGTGTTGTAGGCACTTGACACAGACTACACACTCATGTCATGATGTTGGGGGGATGTCTTTTGCTGACATTCATTATGTTGGAGTATGCTGGTTGTGTCATGCATTACCCGTCCTATGAGTGGGGATGGTAGTAGTGGTAGGCATCCAGGCCCCCATGAGTAGGGGTGGTGGTAGTGGTAGGCATCCATCCCCCTATGAGTGGGGATGGTAGTAGTGACAGGCATCCAGGCCCCCATGAGTAGGGGTGGTGGTAGTGGTAGGCATCCAGCCCCCCATGAGTAGGGGTAGTGGTAGGCATCCATTCCTCTATGAGTGGGGATGGTAGTAGTGACAGGCATCCAGCCCCCTATGAGTAGGGATGGTAGTAGTGACAGGCATCCAGGCCCCCATGAGTAGGGCTGGTGGTAGTGGTAGGCATCCAGCCCCCCATGAGTAGGGGTAGTGGTAGAGACAGGCATCCATGCCCCCATGAGTAGGGGTGGTGGAAGTGGTAGGCATCCATCCCCCTATGAGTGGGGATGGTAGTAGTGACAGGCATCCAGGCCCCCATGAGTAGGGGTGGTGGTAGTGGTAGGCATCCAGCCCCCCATGAGTAGGGGTAGTGGTAGTGGTAGGCATCCATCCCCCTATAAGTGGGGATGGTAGTAGTGGTAGGCATCCAGGCCCACATGAGTAGGGGTGGTGGTAGTGGTAGGCATCCATCCCCCTATGAGTGGGGATGGTAGTAGTGACAGGCATCCAATCCCCCATGAGTAGGGGTGGTGGTAGTGGTAGGCATCCATCCCCCTATGAGTGGGGATGGTAGTAGTGACAGGCATCCAGGCCCCCATGAGTAGGGATGGTAGTAGTGACAGGCATCCAGGGCCCCATGAGTAGGGGTAGTGGTAGGCATCCATCCCCCTATGAGTGGGGATGGTAGTAGTGACAGGCATCCAGCCCCCATGAGTAGGGATGGTAGTAGTGACAGGCATCCAGGCCCCCATGAGTAGGGCTAGTGGTAGTGGTAGGCATCCATCCCCCACGTGCAGCCCCCCACCCCCCCCACACCCGGGGGCCCGCAATGGGCCCCCGAAGGCATTCTCCACCTGTCTTTTTGCGGGGGGTCTCCGCCGCAAAAGACAGGCATCCAGCCCCCCATGAGTAGGGATGGTAGTAGTGACAGGAATCCAGGCCCCCATGAGTAGGGGTAGTGGTAGTGGTAGTGGTAGGCATCCATCCCCCTATGAGTGGGGATGGTAGTAGTGACAGGCATCCAGCCCCCCATGAGTAGGGATGGTAGTAGTGACAGGCATCCAGGCCCCCATGAGTAGGGGTAGTGGTAGTGGTAGGCATCCATCCCCCTATGAGTGGGGATGGTAGTAGTGACAGGCATCCAGGCCCCCATGAGTAGGGATGGTAGTAGTGACAGGCATCCAGGGCCCCATGAGTAGGGGTAGTGGTAGGCATCCATCCCCTATGAGTGGGGATGGTAGTAGTGACAGGCATCCAGCCCCCATGAGTAGGGATGGTAGTAGTGACAGGCATCCAGGCCCCCATGAGTAGGGGTAGTGGTAGTGGTAGGCATCCATCCCCCTATGAGTGGGGATGGTAGTAGTGACAGGCATCCAGGCCCACATGAGTAGGGGTGGTGGTAGTGGTAGGCATCCAGTCCCCCATGAGTAGGGGTGGTGGTAGGGGTAGGCATCCAGCCCCCCATGAGTAGGGGTAGTGGTAGTGGTAGGCATCCATCCCCCTATGAGTGGGGATGGTAGTAGTGACAAGCATCCAGGCCCACATGAGTAGGGGTGGTGGTAGTGGTAGGCATCCAGGCCCCCATGAGTAGGGGTGGTGGTAGTGGTAGGCATCCATCCCCCTATGAGTGGGGATGGTAGTAGTGACAGGCATCCAGGCCCCCATGAGTAGGGATGGTAGTAGTGACAGGCATCCAGGGCCCCATGAGTAGGGGTAGTGGTAGGCATCCATCCCCCTATGAGTGGGGATGGTAGTAGTGACAGGCATCCAGCCCCCCATGAGTAGGGATGGTAGTAGTGACAGGCATCCAGGCCCCCATGAGTAGGGGTAGTGGTAGTGGTAGGCATCCATCCCCCTATGAGTGGGGATGGTAGTAGTGACAGGCATCCAGGCCCAGATGAGTAGGGGTGGTGGTAGTGGTAGCCATCAGGCCCCTATGGGTATGTATGGCATTGGTGATAGCCATCCCGCCCCTATGGTTCGGCTGTTGCTAGTGTACGTCATTTCTGCATCCCTATGTGTGTGACATATGTCAGGTACGTGTCGTTTGTTTGTGTAGTGGGTGTCTGACTTACCGTCTGCGCCGTACGCGTCCGTACCGGTTCCGGTAATAGATGTAGAGTATTGGTAGGACCTGCACGATGGGATTCATGGTTGGCTCGTCTCGTTCGGGTTTCTCGTGGCTTCGACTCGTACTCGTCGCTGGCTTGTTCGTCTCGTAGCCGTGGATCGTCTTGTGGCGCGAATCGGAGCTTATGTGCAGCTCTCCCGGATGCTCTGACGTGCCGGACGTAGCGACCAGTTCGGCGCGTACGGAGTGCGCATCGTACTAGTCCGGCCGGAAGGTGCTGTATATTTACTTCCGTGCGACTCGAATCGGCGTTTACGGATCCGGCTCGGGCGGGGAACAGGAGCTGGAATGGGTCCGTACGGCTCGGTCGGAATCTGAGCAGTAATGCGCATCGTACTTGCTCGTTCGGACGACTGTTCGAATCGGTCGGGAAACACGCGTTCGGCTTGTATTTTTTCCGGACGAATAGTTTTAGGTGCGCTTCCGGCCGAGATCGGAAACGACCCCTAAGCTGCATAACTTAACTAACTTGATGGTAAGAGCTCAGTCCGATGCTAATAACTAACTAAGCAAATGAACGTGTTTATATATCTTAGAAAATGTGTCAGAACTTCCAAATATAGTATGGTCTCTTATTGATTAAGTTAAAAAATTGACCAGACAACCAAAGGCAGAACTACCTCTACCGTCCCATACTGGTTTAGGGGCGGGGGTTACCAGTGAGAGTACGAAGCTTTAAAATGTTCAGTATGATGTCCCCGCACATATTTCTAGTGGTTCAGCTGCGGATACTAGGAAATTGGAAGGAGGTTTAGGGCAAGACATCGAAACAGATGAATGTCCTATTGTACTGGCAAATGTTAATATAGAGAGAAGTCAGGTTTTAAATTCCCTCCCTTTAACAAAAAGGGCTAGAAAGAGGTTGCAGAAGGCCCAGAATAAAGCTAAGAAAACTATAGATATATCAGCTGAACCTGTGCAAAAACCCAGGGATTATTACCCTGTCTTCTAACCAACTGTTATGAAAATACAAAAGCAGCACCAATCTGTAACGGGTGTAGATAATCCCTCTGGTTATAACCAGATAACCCTTTCAAACTCCCTGCTAAACTCACAGGTACTGAGTCTCCTAAATGTTTGTAACAAAGAGTTGGCAAGCAACATTGATGTTTGTCATCCACAAATGCTGACTGAACCAGGTATGGATAATGGGATTGTGTCTGTTGTGCGACTCAGAGTATGCCAGAGTCCAAGCTGGTTAACGGAAACAGTTTTGGAGAAATAGCTTGTCATCCACAAATGCTGATTGAACCAACTATAAATAATGAGGTTATGTCTGTGCCACAGAGTCGTGTTATCCAGAGAACGCCTGGGCCTATGTTAGCTAAAGGAAATAGGTCTGAAGCTACTCAGAGATCATTGTCTCCTAAAGTACATTGGAATAGCTTTCTAGCCAGCAGTATTGAACCGGGCCTAGTTATATCTACAAGGGTCATGCTGGAAAATTAATCTTTTAATGCCCTGAAACTTGTATTCCATCCCTTATATGAATCTGAGGGCATACACGATAGTTTGAATGGGAGTTCAATCCTAAAACCCATCTCAACAATTTCTGAATTAACATTTATTAAGTCTAAGGATCTTTTATCAATTCAATTTAAACAAATTCTCCCACACTTTGGGCATCATTATGATGGCGGGCGGACAAAGTCCGCCCGCCACCGCAACGGCAAACGGGACCGCCCGCAAGAGGTGCGGCGGTCCCGCCATGTGTATTAGGATGCCACCACCACGGTGGCGGTGGCATCCCGCATCATTTACATTGCGGCGGGCGGTGCTGTGAGCAGCACCTGCCGCAATGTAAATGAAGCATGTTGCGCATTGGCATGCACAAGGTGGCAGGCACCGCGCGGTGCCTGTCACGTTGTGCATGCAAATGTCGGGGGGTACCATGGGTACCCCCCGAGTGCAGCCACCCACCCCCCCAACCACCTGGGGGCCCGCAACGGGCCCCCAAAGGCATTCTCTGCATGCCTTTCCATGGCGGAGTCTCCGCCATGGAAAGGCATGAGACCTCCATCATCGTAATATGGATGGAGGTGCCTGCAAGGCACCGCCACCATATTGCAGGCCTTTTCCGCCCGGTAGGCAATCAGGCGGATTGCTTACCGGCGGAAAACTGGCGGACGGTCTTTCCGTCCGCCTGGGTCCCCACCGCCATGGCGGGGGGAAATGTTAGGCGGGCGGTGAAAAATAGTGGGTGGATCGCCACCGCCATACGGGCAGTGGTGATCGGCCCGCTATTGTAATGACCCCCTTAGTTTGTGGGTCCACTATTGCAACTTGGACTACTAATGAAATAGTAAACAAAATTCTTGATTCAAGTTTATATTTTATGGATTGGGGTATTGAGATTAAGAAATGAATCCCCTCAAAATATCTCTCTATACTAGAAGTAGTAGTCCCAAAAATTGAAAAAAAAGTTGATTGTAAAATGTCAATTCCATTACTTAGAGGTGCAATTTAACCACTGAATAACTCAGTTAACAACATAGGCCTGCTAGTTACAAACACATCAAAAGGAGTACGTACTTGTGAATTGTTATCTAAAAATAAATTTCCATATGATGATTGGGCATGGCTTCCAGCAAACCTAACAAACGCATCTTCTGGCAATGTGGACTGAACTGTACTTGCTGCTTGTGGAAACAATAAACAATTGAGAATATGTTCTTGGAATGTCCACGATTTAGCTCACTTGCTGGCCAACCCTGAAACTCTTTCCTTTTTAAATGCTTTTGAAATTTTGTTTTTCAAGAAACATGGAGAGTGCAAGGTACTTCATTGCTTGGTTTTAATTAATTGAATCTTCCAGCTATACGCACTAATAAACATGGCTGAGCAAAGGGCAGACTTTCATTTTATATTACAACTGAGGTAAGAGTAAGAGTAGAAGCAATTTATTTGCAGTCGGCATGGATACAAGGTGTTTTATTACAGCATGACTGTTATATGATGATAATACTGAATGTTTATTTAGGCACGAGGAAAAATTATAAGATGACTCAGGTGTTTACCTTGTGGTATATTGTAAGAACATTAGCATTCCGGTATCCAACGGCCGGCTTAATTATATCTGGCGATTTTAATATACATCTGGTCACGCTTAACTCTTTAGATGGGCCGAGCAATGGTATTGTTAAGATGTGCCGTGACAATTTGCACCAGCTTGGGCTAACTATGTTAAATGAATCATCTTTGTGTAAATCAAGGGTAGTTCTCATCTTTCAAACAATCCAAGTATGGTTCAATTATTGATTACACTTTTATTTCAGATAAACTGGGTTACAAATTGTTCAATATAAGGTGCCTCCTAGAGTCAAAAGTGATCATAATCCTCAGTTATAAACTCTGCATCTGCAATAAGCTGCAATTCTAAAGCCAATGTGCTTCAAAATATTGTCCATTCTTAATATTATTTGAAAAGGCTGGTGTGGCACTCAGAAAAACAAGTTGAAATAAGAAAGTTTGCTGAAGTTCTTATCAAGGCCATTGATCAAGGTTTGGTGGGAGTAGGATCGATGATGGATAAGTGGAACTATATTATTTCATCATTGGTTGGAAAATGTATAGCACGAAACCTAGCAAAAGCAAATCTATTACTATCCACCACTAACAAATGGTACTCATCTAAGTTACTTAAATTAAAACAGTCACTTAATAGGGCTTCATGGGAAGTTTTTATCCATCAATATAGGTAAACTTATCATGTTTTTAAGGATAAACTCAGGTGATTAAGAAGGTAATATAGACGAGAAGCGTGGTTGGCAAATCACGTTATCAAACAGGGCTATGGCACAGATTATTAAATGCCACTAAGTTAAATAAAGTGACTTTTGTGGGGATGTCATTAATGAACTGGAAAGGGGAGGGAATAGGGGCCGATAGTGTTAATATTATGGAGGAGGATTGGGTGAGTTCTATTACCAACCTGTATGGCCCTTGTGCTTTTGATACAAATAGCCCAGATATGAGTCACTGCTGTATGAAAACTAGCAAGTCATTTACAGAGAAAGTGAGGACACCCAATCCAGAGCCAGACTTGGGATTTATAAGCAGTACAGAAACAGCTAATCTTTTGCATTGGCTTTGATCGAATGGGGCTCCTGGCCCAAATGGGCTATATTCCATGACAATGCTGATATGTGGGTCGAACTGTTGACTCCTGTGTTTAATGAGATATTAGCATTGAATATTGCCCCTAAGTCCTGGCAAGGAAGCATTGTAATGCCAATTTTTAAAAACAGCCCAGTGGATAATCCTTCAAATTATCGGATAATTGCCTTAACTGATGTAGAAGCTCTGGGGTCGATTACGATGGCGGGCGGACAAAGTCCGCCCGCCATCGCATTAACAAAGGGACCGCCCGCCATAGGTGCGGCGGTCCCGCTATACAAGTTAGGATGCGCCCGCCACACTGGCGGGCACATCCCGTATTTTTACATTGCGGCGGGCGGTGCTGCAAGCAGCACCCGCCGCAATGTAAAATACATGTTGTGCATTTGCATGTACAACGTGACAGGCACCGTGCGGTGCCTGCCACCTTGTACATGCAAATGCAGGGGGGTACCATAGGTACCCCCCACGTGCAGCCCCCCACCCCCCCCACATCCGGGGGCCCGCAATGGGCCCCCGAAGGCATTCTCCACCTGTCTTTTTGCGGGGGGTCTCCGCCGCAAAAGACAGGCATCGTAATGCCCACGGCGGTGCCTGCACGGCACCGCTGACTTTGCCCCATTGTACTGTGTCCCGCAAGGCGGGTGGAAAAGGACCGCCTTGCGGGACCACGGTGGACGGTCTTTCCATCCGCCGCGGTACCATTCCCATTCCCACCGCCATCCTAATTTGGCGGTGGGAATATTCAGGTTGATGACGGGCGGATCGCCACCGCCGGGCCGGCGGTCCTCACCACCGGCCCGGCGGTGGCGATCCGCCCGCCATCGCAATTGGCCCCTAAGTTCTTTGCTTCCCGATTATTGATTGATCTGGAAAATCGGGCAGTATTGCAGGAAATAATCCCAATTAACCAGACAGGATTTCGTAAGGGCCACTCTACATTCACTAATTTGCTGACTCTTACTATATTAGTTGAGTTGGCTGTTTTAAAAAAACAAAATCTATACATTTGTTTTATAGATTTAAAAGCTGCTTTTGATTCAGTGCCACGAGTATTATTATGGCAAAAGGTTGCAGGATGGGGTATTCCCAAAAAGTTGCTGGATGCTATAATAATCTTATATAACAATACTTGGGTTCAGGTTAAGTTAGGTGATGGTTTTACTTTGTCTCAAAAAATCAAAAATTTTAATGGCCTTAAACAAGGTTGTGTACTTGCCCCTTGTCTTTTTAATCTTTTTATGTCAGACCTGCCACAGCCCTTTGAGTCTGTCAATGCCTACCCTCCGAAACTTGCTGATGTGCATCTTAGGTATCTACAATATGCTGATGATACGATTTTGCTGAGTCAAAGTCCGATAGGTTTACAAGGATTAATTACAGCATTTGATGATTATATTTTAGTTAATGATCTGGAGGTGAATGCTAAAAAAACTAAAATCATGGTAATTGGCCCAGTGAAGTTCAAGACTAGATCATGGAGAGCTAGAGGTGGGCCAATTGAACTGGTGAAGACATATAAATACCTCTGCATTTTATTTAATAATAAAGTCTAGTTTAAAAGCCATTTTAATGTTTTGAGGGCAAACCCATAATCTTTAATTTATGCTTTTAAACCTCTCCATAAATTATTGAGGCGTCAATCATAGAAACATCTTCTTAAAGTTTTGGGAGCCAAGCTACAGCCAACAATTGCATATGGCTCAATTATCACCAGGGGAAAAGATGCTAAACTTTTGGACCTGCTAGCAATTAAGGCTTGTAAATCAGTCTTTAGAATCCCCAGGTCGATTGTCCAAGCCAAAATTTGTTCAGAGTTTGGTCTCCAAAGACAGTCCATGGTGGTACAAGGGTCATTTTTGGAATGTGTATTTTCCTTGTTTTTATCTGATCCTGACTTTCTAGCAAACAATTGCTGGTGTGAAATAATTTGTTCTGTTTACACAGGTGCTTGGAGATCCAATATTTCAACATGTTTCCAGAGTTTTGATCTCCAGTCAGGGTTTCCAGAAATGACGATCATTGCGTATAAGGAGGCTTTAGTGGCAAAAACATGTGCCTGGTCAGTGATTAATTCTCACCAGACTTTGCAAATTCAACCTTATTTGACTGCCTATTTTTTGGTCCATATGACGGATACATTTTAAAAATTAAGGCTTGGCAGATACCCCACTGAGGAGCGCCCGCCGACCTGGATACAACAGTGGCCCACCAGTGAATGCAGATTGTGCGGGTGGCCTTGTGAAAATTTACTACACATCGTGTGTGCGTGTCAAAATTTGCTTAAAACACATTGTGCATTACTAAAACCTTTATTTCTTAAAGCCGCAGTAAGATCTGCTCTCCAGGCCCTTATTTTATGTTTATCTGGTGTGTCGATGCTATTGATTTGTCAAATGATAACGTTTTTAACAATTGCCCAAAAAAGGCTGGCCTCTGTAGTTTAAATTAATTTGTTTATGACCTTTCTAAAGGGAAATTTTATAGGATTGGATAACAGAGGGTTATTGTTTTTAGGCACCTGGCACTTTTTATTTTAAGCAGTTTGACTCAATGATTCTCTTTTTGGCAACGTTTGGGGCTAGGCTCTAAAGATTATGTGAAAGCACAGAGGCACTTTAAAGTTCATTTGCAAGATGATATATAATGTTTGCAGCTTTATTGAATTGTTTTATGGCCTTTTATATTATGGTTCTATGATGGTCAGTTTTTTAGCTACTTGTGTGATTAGACTCTGCAGCCCATGTGTAAGCACCTAGGCACTTTATTGTCCATTTGCACAATGGTATATAATATTTACAGCTTTTATTGTATTGTTTAGGGAACTACTTGATCATTATATGTTACTTTTACTATGACCAATAAACAACTGTGATAAAGATGTGTATATGTGGTATCAATGTCCCAGTATGGTATATAACCATTGAAGCATTTTTTGTGTACAGCTGTATAATAAATAGTGGATTAGGGAAATGCAAATGGTCCTAGTTAATTAACATATCAAATTTTTAAATGATTGAGGAACAGTCTTTTTACACAATACCAATGTTTTAACTGTAATGATTTTTATTAATAAAACAACAAAGAAATTACTCTACACACCCTTTACTCCCCATACCTTAATTCACTTTAAATTTCTCTTCTGTTCTGTGTGCTGCCATTGGTGTTAGTTGTGTTAATGAAGGTTTGGTTTGATGGATGCATGGCCATTCAGTTTGGAGAGAGGCTTTGGATCAAACCATGCAGGCTTAATGAACCAGTAAACATTGCAATGCCCTGTTCATAGGCACAGTAATTGGCTAACAGAAGACGCCATCAATACGTTAGGAAGCAACTCAGTCGAATCCTCCCATGACAATGACTCACTCCCTAAAGCCCCCTTCTTAAAATTTAAATGCTAGCTGTGGTTGTATGGCATCATATTGAGAAAATCAATACCAACACACACTAATACTGCAAAAAAAAATATCAAAAACCTACATATCGAGACCACTTAAACAGTATAGAGACAAATTATTGCTGACAAAATATTGCTAAAAAATATCTTAAATACAATATAGTAAGCAAGAAATACAAAATATCGTCTACACATTTAAACTAAGAAAACACAACCATCACGAAAACCAAATATTGAATATTGGAAATTTGACTTAAACACAATTAAAACAAATGATATTACAATAAATGTATATACACATATATAAATGTGTTCAAATAAAATTAATATATATTAAATATATAACAAAACACTAATTAGCGTTTACCATAAAAGGTTCAAAAATGTTTTAACTAGTCTCCAACAACCTGTCATATTCAACCTAAAAACAGTTAACAAATAGAAACATATTTCAAATTAAAATACAGTATAAAAAGGTCACAAAAACACACAAACAATGGTTCCTGAAGAACTATTACAGCAAGACTGGTTTACTGTGCCGGACTGCAGATCGACAAAAGAAGACTTCAACACTTCACAGAATCACTAAATACTACAAGCAAAGTAAGTATGACAGTAAATGACAGCTGACGAAAGTAATAAAAAACTACAATTCTGCTAAGATAACAAATGATTGCAACTATGCAATGCATTAATTTCTCCAGCAAATATGTGCATCCTCTACAAAAAGGAAAAAATGCAAAGAAAAAAAGAAAAAAATAGCACAGACAACTAATTACACAAAATTAAAAAATTATCACCTTAAAAAAAGGATTGCAACTACAGCATAAAACTCGATTTAAAGTCAAAAATAATACTTTAATATATTTAAAAAATAAAAGAAATAAATGAAAACAAACAAGCTCCAACAAATCTCTCAATATACCACAACAAATGAAAACTATAAGATAAGTAACTCAAAACAGGCCTGTAAAGCAAACATCTGCAACTAAAATGAGGCAAAGGCAACATCTAGAGCATAAGGTAAAATGTGCAGCTGCATTGTGAAAATGTTAACATAAATATATATATAGAAATATAAAAAAATTAATTAAATCCCCAAAATGGAAGCTGCTATTAAATTATAGAGAATATACTTGTAGTAAAGAGAGCACCACTAGTGGGAAAACACTCTGGAAATGCACCAAATATTATTCAAATGCATGTCTTGACAAGACTCCAACTAAAAATGAAATAGTTGAAAGTGCTAAGGAACGTAACCATCCCTTTAATGTTACTGAAATAGAATTAGGAAATATTTTACAGGACCTGAAAGAGACCATGCAATGGCTACTGCGCTAACAGAAAAAAACACACCTTCATTAAAAATATGAAGATGTCGGTCCGGATAAGGTAGCATTAACCCTGGGCGTAGTTCGCGTAGTAGCGCTACGCGTAGCTACGCGAAGTGCACTTCGCGAGCTACGCGTAGCTACGCGAACTGCGTAGTGCACTGTGCAAAATGCTGTTCGCACTGATTGCACAGTGCCAGATGCTTGTCCGCACTGTGCAATCAGTGCAAACCGCATCTTGCACAGTGCAAGCGGTCATTTTCTGCCGCTCGAGTAGATTTCTACTCGAGCGGCAGCTTTCTCAACGCAGACTGGTAGTTTCTCATCGCGAGCGGTCGCGAGCATACGCGACCACTCGCAATGAGAAACCTGACCTCCCCGCGTTGAGAATCTCGCGAACGAGGAAAAAGTCTCGCCGGGATGTCATTTTGCTTGCTCGCGGTCGCCAACTTGACGTTGAGGACCGCGAGCAAGCAAAAAATGACCGCTACGCTACGCTACGCGTGTTTGCACTGTGCTACGTGCAATTCGCGTAGTGCGAAGTAGCGCAAACTTCGCAAACTACGCGAGCGTAGCGTAGTACTTCGCCCAGGGATAGGTAGCATAGCATCATACAGCACGTAATCACTATTGCAACAAGCACTGAAAAACAAAGATTTACACGGAATTCAGTGATATTTTTTCACAAGTTGATAAGTGCAAATGTTTTCACTCAGGGGTTCGGGCCACAGCAGACTACTGCCCCCACCATGCCCTTAACAAAGGAGCAATTTCTATCAGCGAGGACCTCACTCCTATCCTCAACACCTCTATCTACCTTCCCAGAACCATGGAAACACACAGTCATCAATGCCATCCTAAGGAAACCCTCAGCTGGCCTGACCAAGCTCACAATTACTGACCAATATCCCTCCTTCCCTACACAGCCAACATCCTGAAAAATACAATCAACAAGCATCTCTCTGACCTCCTCGCCAAACACCAGCTTCTCTACACCACACAGTCAGGATGCTGGACCCAATCACAGCACTGAAACATCCCTTAGAGCAGCAACGAATGACATCTGTATGATCCTCGAGAGGGGGCAAACTGCAAACCTCATCTTTCTAGACCTATCAGCAGCCTTCAGCACTGTCTCCCACCCCGTTCTAATCCAACAACTCCATGAATCAGGCATTCAGGAACATTTCCTTGCATGGATCTGCTCCTTCATCACTGGAAAAAACTAAACTTTCAACATGCCCCCCTATTCCTCTGAAGCATGTGATCATATTTGGCGGAGTCCCTCAGTGAACTACGCTCAGCCCAATGATCTTCAGCTTTCATATGACTCAGCTGGCCGACATCATATGAGCTCACAACATAAACATTGTTACTTGCACCGATGACACACAACTGATACTGTCCCTCTTGAATAAAACACCCAACACCAGGAACAAGTTCACCACATGCATGACAAAAGTAGCCACCAGGATAAAATTCAGCTGTCTCAAATTGCCCTTAGACAAGACTGAGGTGGTAGTTTTCAGGAAGAATGCCTCTCCATGGGACTCCACCTGGTGGCCCACAGAATTTGGATCCACACCCTGCTTTCAAGTGAGAAACCTCTGAATCATCATAGCCACCAAACTGAACATGACTGCACAAGCCAACGCAGAGGGCTTGGCCTGCTTCAACACACTAAGGATGTTGAAGAAAATCTTCAAGTGTCTATCAGACAACACCAGAAAAATTACCACCCTAGCCCTGATCTACAGCAAACTAGACTATGGAAACACCCTGTATGCAGGGATTACCAATCAGCTCACATGAAGACTGAAGACCATCTGAAACACAGCAGCCAGACTAGTCCTCAACTTTTCACTCCAAGTCCACATCATACTACACCTTAGGGAACTCCACTGGCTCCGGATACACAAGCATGCACATATTAAAATTCTCACCCACACCTCTAAAGCGCTCCACAACACTGGCCCTTCCTACCTAATCAGCCACATTCACTTCCACCAACCTCCCAGACACCTCTGCTAGGCCTTTCTCTCTCTAGCACACACCCCATACATACACAAAAGCTGAAGTAGGTTCAGACGCATTTGCAGTGGGTTTTAAGTATTTATTTAGTGGGACGTCGTGTCTCTCCTACAGGGGCCCAGAGACAACTGCCCGTCTTGGAATTCCAAGGGTGTCTTGCATTCCATGACGGCACAGCGCTCTGAACACGCATCACCACATTTCTCCCCTTTTACAAAGAAGAGCAAACAGCAAAAACAGTGGAAAACATGATAACAATGCAATTGAAAGGAACAAAGTTTCTTAACGGAAATAAGATAAAATGCATGAGCAGAATTAATATCATAGCAAGGATGTAACAAAGTACATAAGCAAACAGTAACAAAGTACTTAAGGAAACAGTACCCCTTCCCACCCTTCCAAAATCAAACTAAAAGAATTCGCAATAGAATAAAAAAAACTCAATCACAATAAAATCTTGCCACTTGCTGGGTGTAAACTTAGGGCGAACACTCCTCCTCAAAACTCTATGCATGTCCCCCCATCAACTTGGTTGGGTGATTGATTATAACTGCCTCTGTCATCATTGCAAGCACTGGGGTCCAGTGCTATACGAGAAATGTTCCACCAATTCCCGTCAGACAGTTTGGCAGCATTCCTTCTAAGTTCACGAACTTACATAGGCTCTTTAAACTTGGAACAACCTTTCCCAACTAAACAAGGGTTCTTTTCACGGACCCAATCACCAACCCTCAGTCTGCTCATACTATTTCCCCTAATATTTATCCTCTTGGCGCTGGAAGAATTGGAGTTGCTTCTCGCCACACTCCAAGACTCACTTACATTTGTGTTTTTAGGAAACAGCTTAGTCATCCAAAAAGGGTACAACTCTCTGGCCGCTTTCCTGCCTCGCATAAGTTCAAAATGAGTTCTTGTCGTGACACTGTGGGGTGTCGTTCTGTAACACCAAATCAACTCTTTGATCGCTTTTTCAACATTCATGTTACATCTCAAAGTGGATTGTATACATTTAACTAGAACTCTATTAAAAGTTCAACTTTACCGTTACTCTGGGGGTGATATAACGGTGTCCTTATGTGTTCGATGGATCAGTGACTTAATATCGAGGGACAAAATATCGATTTTACAAAATATAGTCGCCAAATTATCGAAAACTAGAATATCGACCACCAATACTTAATAAACAAAACACTAAAATATCGAAACCACTATATCGACTAAAATAAATATTGTTTCTAACTTTATCGAACATCAAAATATCGAAACAAAAATTATCGAAATACATTCAAATAACTAACAAAGAGCCATAATATCGACTCCCAAAATATAGACAGCCAATATTATCATTTTTTTTATAAAATCGAATAACTGATGCACAGTAAATTAAATATATCTGCAGAAAAAATACATTTTCACAATATAAACATATACAAAACATTTAATAAATATAAAAATATATTTTGCAAACAGATTAACACCCAAAAAAATATTTTAGCTAATATCACTTTAGTCCTAAATAAATAAATACTTAAAAAATATAATGCACTAAATATATAACATTTTAATCATTATAAAACACATTTCACCAACAGAATATGGTTAAAAAAAAAAAAGGTTAACAACTTCTTAATTAGCGTCTTTCATATAAGGAAACAAACTGATAAAAAAAATACAAAAATTGCACAACAACAAATAGAATGCTACCACTAACAAAAAGCACCAATAACATAAATGAACTAATTAATTAAACAGTATAAAAGCAAAGAAAAAATTATGTTCATTCCCACTTCAAACCTACAAGAAAAAAGAAGAGGAAACTCTGCCAGATTGCTTCCTGATCGCAGACTTTGATTTCAAAACAAAGCTTTGAAACTGCATTAAGTAAGTAAATTAACATTTTAAATAGTACAATACTGCTAACATTCTCCCAAATATATATCAAATTCATAAAACACTAAAATGTATTTTTATTTATTTATATCTCCTCTACAGAATTTTCGAACAGCAGCAAAAATAATCTACAACAGCTAAGAAAATAAAGTTAATCAAAAGTAAGGGGCCCATTACGATGTCGGGCGGAAGCACTACCGCCGTGCTGTCGGAGGCAAAACCGCTAGTTACCGTCCGCCAGCAACGGCCCAGACGCCCACAAAATTAGGATGTGAAAAGTCCGCCATCCATATTATCAAGGGCAAAGGGCAGGGGCTTCATGCTGGAGACCCGCCATGAAACCCATGCAGAGTTTGAGCCATGTCGGGCCTGCTATGGCCTCTGTGGGTATTAGGGGCAGGCACATGGGGTACCTATGGTACTTCTGCATTGTCATGTACATGGAGGCAGGCACCCTGCAGCCTGTCACTCTCTGAATGACGATGCACACAGTG